>OY744461.1:5869209-6212738 GCA_963556145.1 Hygrocybe punicea | reverse complement strand
CAAAAACATTCACTTGACACAAATAATGAACCAGTAGCTAAAAGGGCTCGGATCACCAAAAACCATGTGAACCAAGGATCCACAAGCAAGCAACAGATCATTAACTCCCCAGCTGGACTGATCCAGGATAAAAATAACTACAGCTATGCATATGACTCATTGTTGGTGATTCTGTTTGATCTGTGGAAAGACAATCATGCAGAGTGGTCCACAGTATTCAGAAGCATGAATGATCATTTGACCACATTGTCTCATGGTTTTCCACAGGTATTGCACAAAATTGTGGCATTTGAACAGGTAAGAGATCACCTTAGAACTACACTGCATAACATGACTCCTACAGAATTTCCTAGAGGAACAATGGGCATCAGTGTTGCAAATCTGGCTATGGAGTTATTTAAAGTCAATGACATTGTAGCCTCTTCTCAACATGAATGTTCTCAATGTGACTTTGCAGAAGAACCCATTGATGACAGACTAGGCTATGTGTTACATGCTGATGACACCATTAAACAATCTACCTTGAAGTGGGTTGATACCTTGTCACAAAAAACCAATAGAAGATGTCCTGATTGCAACAGTAGAATGAAACAACTTGTATTTTATAATGAAGCACCACACATTCTTGTTCTAGAGTATCCATTCAAAAACATTGAAACCAGTCATAGACTAGAATTTGTTTCAGAGACTGGCACAAAGACATTAGAACTTAGAGGCATTGTATATCATGGTCAATATCATTTCACCTCACATATTATTACTGCACAAAAACAAGTGTGGTATCATGATGGAATGATTACAGGCAACTCTTGTTCCAGAGACACTGACCTTACACAACTTTCAGACCATGATATCAGCACTGTAAAAAGAGAAACCTTGTACTAGCTATTTATGCTCAGAGTCTTTGAGCATCCTCCTTGAGGTCAAGCACGGCTTTCTTCATGTGGTAATCTGTTGTGTAGCATGTAAGGTCATGGAGAAGTAGGGTTGAGCAAATGTGAGTTAATTGTCAGCACACTGTTTGGGGGGCAGTTGTGTTTGGCAGTTGACCTGTTGCTCCCTGAGCAATTGCTTCATGGCTGAGAGTGTTGCATGATGGTGCAACACAGGGGAGATGGCAGGTAGAGAGGAGGTTGATGAAGACTCAAGGCACTTTATGTAGATTTCTTTCATGTTAATGTATATGTTGCAGAGGTGGGAGGTGGGCTTATTAGATCAATATGCAATATGCAACTAATGCTATGTATCTTATGCCATATGTAACATGCTTTATACAATTTTCTTAATTCGGCAAAGAATTAGGGAGGGGAAAAAAAGAACTCGTTCATGCCATGCGCAGCACTGGCCCACTGAACAAGTCATTCTATCCTGGATCAGTCCAGCTGGGGAGTTAATGATCTGTTGCTTGCTTGTGGATCCTTGGTTCACATGGTTTTTGGTGATCCGAGCCCTTTTAGCTACTGGTTCATTATTTGTGTCAAGTGAATGTTTTTGGGTTGAACCAATAGCAACTGAGCCTTTTGCTGGGACAAATGAAGTTGCAATTACAGCTGCTTTCTGTTTGCCTTTGCCTTTTTCAACCAATTGCCATGGGCTATCAGGGACTGTACGAGCCAATAGCAATGGATCAGTTGGTGACCATTTAATAGCATTATCAGTTTTGGCTGGAACATAGTGAATTCCCTTCCATTGCTGAAAGTTTCGAAGCATAACAGAGCGTGTACCAGCATCAATGTGGTCAGGTAAAGCATCTTCATATCTGAGCCTGGTAATCTCATCAAGCAATTCTAGTTCTCTAAATTCTTGCCTAAGATATCCAGAACAACCTCTAGTAATCACTTTAGTGTCAAAGTCTTGAATTATTACAGTTCCAGCAGCAGATGCACTTCTAGACAATGAAGAATAATATGACATGTGGTTGAAGCAACTGTTCAAATGCACAACATTGAATGGACGTGTTTTTCCTTGAGCAGCATGGGCAGTCATTGCAAAGTTAGATAGCACCCAAACTTGTTGTCTCTCAATGGATTCCTTTTGGTCACTGGGAAATACACACTGAATTGTTTTGGTGTTTTTTACAATGGGCACTACATTGTCAGGAAGTCCTGGAATCTGCACCAGCTTTGGAGGTTTGTCCAGTTCAACAAACAAAGTGTCAAGTACTCTTTTGCCATGACTTGCTTTCATTGACTGCCAGCCAACAACAAATCCCTCTTGTCCTTTTGTAATGCAGAGCTCAGTGGCATCATTGTTGCGCAGCATCACAGGCATACCAAGACACAATGAGAGTTTCCCAGCAAAGTTATCAGTCGCAGCATGTCGCACTTTCCATATCTCCCTTTGTGTATCAAAATCAATGTCACTGGATTGATGTACTGCTTTAGATTTGGATTGTGACTTGCTTCTCACACCAGACTCCTTGTCTTTTCCCTACTTGTCAATAGAGTAGAAGTTGGTCAAGTTCTGGTTGGTGTCAGAAGCAAATCTTTCAAATCCAAGGAGATTGATTTGATCCTTGTGTGAGTGAATGCCACATATGATAGGAACATTTCTAAAATTCTTTGAGGCAAGATTGGGCTGGTCTGGACATTTGCCTGCAATTCTAGTTCTCAAAAATTGAATGTCCTGTGCAGTACATTTGCCATAGCGCATGTTGACAAGCACAGTTCTGAACAATGCATCCCCAGCTGTTTGTGTCCTCTGTCTCATGTTTTCTCTGAGAATCACCATTGTGGTCACTTGATGCCAGAGTGCTTTTCCAATTGCAGTTTCCTGAGAGTGTGTTGTCAAGGCTGATGTGATCTGAGTGCCAACTGTTCCACTGTACAATGGTGCGCCTCCAACTGGGGGTAACTGAGCAAAGTCTCCAGCAAATATCATGTTAATTCCACCAAATGGCATGTCATGTATATTCAAAGCTTTAGCCAGTCTAGCATTGATTTTGTAAAGATCATGACAAGACAGCATTGACACTTCATCAATGAAAATGTAGTCAACTCCTTCTAATCTACCTTTGAGCTGAGCAATGCCCATTGCTTCATTTCTATTTGACATGTTTGGATTGATGCCCAGGAAGTAGTGATAAGTAGAACCATTGGGCAAAGCTGCAGATGTATCAGTAGGACAAATCTATGAGTCTCATATGCAGTGTCAAAGAAATGAACAACTGCTTTGATGACTTGTGACTTTTCAGTGCCAACCATTCCAGCAATATTCATTTTCAACTGCTCACTGCTGGGAGATGAAGCATGATTTGCAACAATCCTAAAGGCCCTTTTTTGCTCAGTGTTCAAGCTGAACTTTCTAACTGTGGCATCAATGAGGTGTTGTCGCTGTGCATTTTCAGCTCTGAAAGTTTGCATCAAGTATGACTGGTCCACAATCATCACATCATTGTCATTTGGATCAGTATATGTTTTGTGTGAAGTAGACTTTGAGTTTGCAAGAATATGTTGATTGCGCTCATCTAGTATTTCTTGTCTCTGGTCTTGAACAAATTGTTTCCATTGAGTACCAGGTTGATTCATTTCAACTTCAAGTGGAGCAGAATTTACTGTAATTGAACCATCTGGACATGGATCAAGCCAACCAATATTTCTAACAATGTTCTCAGTGGCATCCATTTGAGCATTGATCAGTCTACCATGTTGACCAAGTTCAGAATATTTGTTAGTGCCATAATCTGCAGAATTTTTGTCCTGCTCATAATTTTCATCTCCAAAGTCACTACCATTTTGAATGTTGTCATCATCCAAGTGTGAAATCATGTCTGAAGTCATAAATTGAGGACAAGTACCATCTAACACTGCTCCTTGTCTAAGTTTAGCGGAGTAGTCATCTCTAGCATCAAGACATTCATATCGGAGATTAAAGTTGTCCATGATCTCTAATTGTCTAATGGTACATTCATGATCAGTGAATGCTTCATCCCATGATCCCAGTTCACTTTTCAGGTCATGACCAGATCTCCATGGTTTGAACAGAGTGAGCATAGTGGTGCAATAGTATTCTCTATCTCCTCTATCACGTCTGGGCAATGAACCACCAACAAAGTTTGGAACAACATGCTGCTTCTTTTCACTGAATTCTATGCAGTGTGTTTCATACAATGGGTGATCTTCTAGGAAAAGCTTGCTGTTATCTTGAACCAGCTCAGTGCTATCAGAGTCATTATCCTCTAAATCACATTCTATGAAATTGTCATCATCCTTGATGTTTAAATCATCAAATTCAATGCTGAAGTCATTACCAGTAGATACATTAAATTTTGAAGTTTTTTTGTCACTTGATGATTGTAACTCTGTTTCCAACAAGTCCAATTCATCATCACTATTTATTTCATCATGAGCTGGTTGAATATTTCTCTTGACTCTTTCTGCACCCTGTACCCATTCATATAAATTCATGTCTTCATAATGAGCTGGTCTGTAATGTAGTCATGCACAGCAGATAGTCCTATGAATTTTCCCTTTTGATTGTGCAACACTACTTTTTCAGATTCAACTTGCATGTCATCATTTGCATCTGGATTCCAAGCTTTCCGGACTTCTCTCACATAGTTTCTCCAATAAACAGGAATGAATTTGTGACTGGTATAATGGTCAGGGTTGCCAAGCAGATACATTGAAGCCATTGGACCACCAATTTCAAGTTTTGCAGTCAATGCATTAATGATCTGGGTGATGAGTTTTCTAGCTTTGTCTTTTCTTTTCATGGATCCTCCAAGAATTTCTGAGTTTCTGTCAAACACACTTCTGATGGTATCAAATATACTATAGGTTTTCAATCCAGGCTTTGTAATATAGTCAGAAATATATGCTACAATGGCTTTGATTGCAGTACCAGAAAGAAGACTTGTAATATCAGAATTGCAGCAAAGTAGAAATGTCACAAGTGGTGTCAATGTATTAATCCAAGCTTCACCCTTTTTGATATTCAATGCACCTGTTTTTGGATCTACTTGTATTGATTCAAACAAAGGTCTGGGAAATCTAGCTTTACATTTACCATGTTTGTTCATGCAACTGGGTCTATCATTTCTCCAGACTTTCTCATTGTTTGAACTATTTCTGCCACAATTATGAACATTGGATCGCAATATCAAATGATCAACCATGTTATGAAATCTGTCCCACCATAAATAACTTGTTTGCAATCATTACAATTGTTGTCACTGTTCACAGCATGCATAATTTTACACATCAGTGGGGGTGCTTCAGGCAGAGTCTGAGTGGGATCCTTATAGTCTGCCTGTTCAGATTTCTGGTTGACTTTAGCTTTAACTTCATCCATTGTTCCAGTCATGACTTCACCAATGTGCATGCTTTCTAGGTACCGAATGAAAGCTTGTTGGAAATCTGAATTTGGATCCATTATTCTATCTTTGATTTCCTGAGGTGACAGACATCCCTTGAGCCATAGTAGCATGTGCATGTGAAGTGTGAGATGTCCTTGTTGCTCCACTGTGCCATAGTATGCCTTGGTGTCACCATAAAAGCCAGAATGGTTTGATCCAACTCCCAGGACATGTTTGATAATAGTTCTACCATAAAGTGAAAGAATCTAGCACCAGCCACTGGGTTTTCTGCAATAAGTCTGTAGCGCTCATCAAATTCTGTAAGCTCTGATGTAAAGGTTTCTTTGGTATCAGCAAAATATAAAGACAGTGGATGCATGTTATCTGCAGGTGAACATGTAATGAACCAGGAAGGTGCACCCACAAAGGACATCAGAGACCAGACTTCATTTCTCATGTATTTCTTGCTTGTGAGTGATCCTTTGACATGACTTCCTACATGATAAATATCTTTGATTAATTGGAAGCAAAGTTTCTCTTCATCTGTTTCTGGAATGACATGTTCACCATCTTTCATTTTTCTAGCAATTTTATTCAAAACTCCAAGATCAACATCCATTAATCTTTGTGAAATGTGTTCAAATTTTACCTTTTCAGCTAATAAATAGCCAGCTGTTGTAGACTCTTTTATCTGCTCATGGTTGAATGCAATCAAAGGAAAGTGTGGATCTTTTTGAAATCTCTTGTCATAATACATCAATAAATGTCCCTTATGTTTAATTTCAGAAATTTTGCCTTGAATCAGAGAATTGCCAATTCCACCAAGTCCATAGGGAAACAGCCATGGCATCATTTGAGGGAATAGCTGAGGATTGTTATAGATGGACTGTGGATAATGACCAATTGCCAGGATCTTTTTATTATCCATCAGATGTTTTAGTGCAATTGCTTTAATGGCTTTGATGCTTTTGGTTGAGTACTCTTCACCAGTCAGACCATGAACTACAAATGGACACATGCCAGTCTCAGTTCCTTCTTCTTCTTCCATGTCATTGACAGCAGTAGCTTCTGGGTTTTTGTTAACAAATGATTGCCTGTACTCTACCACAACTGGTATATCATTCTCAGGGTATTGATTCAAGTTATCTTCTGAAATTTCCAAGTCAAAATAGTCACAGTGATTGAGTTTCAACCAGTTTAATGCAATTGGAACTTTATTTCTTCTAACAAGCAATGGTGTGTGCTCAAAATCAGATTTTGTAGGCTTACATCACTCCTGCTGGAGAACGGATCTCCGGACCTCAGGGGAAGAGCTCAGAGGGAGCCACGGCTGGGAGGGGAAAGCTAAGGAAAACCAAAGGATAGATGACTAAGCTACTACAGGAAAGGGAATCTACTGGCTAAGGGTATCCGGGGTCCTAGGGGCTAGCAGCTACTGCTGCAAGTACCCCCCTCCACAATGGTGTGCACCCTTGCACACATCTCCTGCCTCTGAAAATCTCATTCTCCCTGAAACTCCACCCACTCATCTACTATCCTTGCTATCACCGGTGCTAAGAGAGGTCCTAAAAGCAGGTCGGGGTTGCCACAATGAGGGCATACCATCTCCATGAGAACATGTAGCATAATGTTCACATCTGGGGGGAGAAGCTCTAGGAGAGCATACCGTGAGTCTATTCCTGGGCCCCATGCAAGCTCTGCTATGGCCCATGATTGATCAATTACAAACGGGAGGGCTGTACCAAGGGTAAGAGCTGTCTGTGACTGAACGGGGCCGTATGATGTGGATGCAGGAAAGATTGTCGGCTATTCATCTTCCATAGTCTGAGTACCTGTGTTGACGAGTTGTGGGGGCGGTGCGATCGGTGGGATAATTTCAGTGGGAACTGGTTGGTGGGGGGGCTGTACTGGGTTGGGAAACGGGTGACAGGCATGGGGTTGGGGTAACAGGTGACGGTTGCGGCAGTGGGTGCTGCTCCAGGGTTGAGCACCTGTACATAGATCTGAAAAGTCACGTTTGTATGTACCTTGAATCTGTGAGACATAAATGGGGGCCAACGGCGGCACTGGGGGTGGTATATCACGTTCTGGGGCTTCGGGGTGCATTCGCGATGTATTTTGGGGCCTATACGGAGTACGGGGCGTGTGTGGGGGCGCTCGCAGTGCGTTTTGGGGCGTGTAGGGGGCTTGGGATGTCTCTGGGGCCATTCACGGCGCATTCTGGGGCGTGGTTGATGTGTCGGTCGCGGTTGGGCTCAGCCAGGGTTTGTTTGGGCACGTGGGCGCTCGCGTCGGCTGTTCCTGGGTCGAAAGAGATGGGGCCGGGCATTGGGCACGCGATGGGGGCCTTATGACGCGTTTTGGGGCATGGTTGATGCATATTGTGGTGTCGTTGGATGTCGGGGATGTGGTGTGGGTCTTATCAATGTGTAGGGGGTCACTGCTGGGACGTGGGGTGTTTCTCGACGTGTGGGGGCTGGTGATGACGTGGCGGTCGTGGCTGGGCTGGACTGGGGCTCGTTTGGGCACACAGCCATTCATGTTGGCTGTCCTTGGGTCAACAGCGACGGGGCTGGTCATTGGGGTTGTGCGTGGGGCGTTCTGGGTATCCTGGTTGCCTTTTGGGGTGCCGTTGGTTGCATACGCGGAAGCGGCTGCGTTTGGGCAAGTGGTGACGTGGTGGTCGCGTTGGGTGATGGCGGGCTTGTTGGGGCGCGTGCGGGCTGCATTGGTGTCTGTGAAACGGTTGACGGGGGTGCCGTCGATGCTGTGGGGACTTGGGATGTGGTTGGCCGAGTGGGGGATGCAAATGGTTTTGCGCCCATTGTTGGCTGCGTGTTTTCTGCCTGTTGTGAGTCCTGAGCCGTTGATTCGAGGTGCGTACCTTCCATTGCATGACGGAGCACTTGCTGTGTCTGTTTTTCTTTCTGTCTCTTCTTTTCCTTCACCTTTTTCTCCACGTTTTTCTCTTTCTCCTCGTGTTCTTCTGCTAAACGCTTTTGTAGCTCTTGTATCCGCGCGTCGCGTTTGGCGTGGAGCTCCTTCTCCGTCTTCTTGATCTTGGGGTTTCGTGTTTTGGGGGCCATAGTGTAGTCGCGTAGTTAGAATAAATGTATGGACACTAAGTCTTCAGGAAAATGGGTAATCCAGGCACATGAAAAAGTTTGAACCAAAGTCAAATGCGAGAAAATAAGATGGAACAATGAGGAATGAAAGATGAAGAGTAAAGTGAGACGGGTGGTGTTGATTCTGTTGCGTTTCACGCTTCATTTGTGATTTCCTGACAAGTTTCCTTCTGTGTTTGAAATTTCGTGTGTTGATCCTTTCGAGATCTGGTCCTACAGTTGTGTGGCTTGAATCACTCTCATCACCATGTTGGAGAACGGATCTCCGGACCTCAGGGGAAGAGCTCACAGGGAGCTGCGGCTGGGAGGGGAAAGCTAAGGAAAACCAAAGGATAGATGACTAAGCTACTACAGGAAAGGGAATCTACTGGCTAAGGGTCTCCAGGGTCCTAGGGGCTAGCAGCTACTGCTGCACCGCCATGGGCATTAATGCACCGTGCCAACTATGGTCTTCCCAGCATGCACCCACCATGGAATTGCGTTTTGTGCACTCGAAGGGGAACTCCAAATTCTCTTCCTGCAGAAGTGTTCACGAAAGACAAGGAAGAGCCCCGCTCCCTGTGAATGGCACGTCGAATGGGGACACCATGGATTCTCCCCACCAACCACGAGCTCCTGGTAGCCCTGGTGCTGAAAAAGGATCCAACGCATTGGACATGCTCAACGGAGTACATGCGCTGGAGGTGGACAAAGGAGATCCCGATCAGGCGAAGGGTACTGAGGACGCGGCTGTTGAGGGTGTACTCGACGATGAAGGCAATGCAGTGGTCGGTGATGGACTTGATACAGATGCTGAGGGCCAGGTGCCTCAGGTGAGTATTCAGTTTGTTTTCTGTGCCTTCAGCTGACTTGAGCTTTTATTCTTTACTTCATGTGCAGGCCGCCGATGAGGAAATTGCTCCCTCCCTGCATGAATCCATTAGTGCCAAAGGGACCCTGGACACTCATTTTTCCCAGCGGGAAGGGTCCCATGACCAACCTGGTTCATACTTAGTCGTCTCAATGATGCCTCGGCTGTTAACTATTACATTAGAGGAGTCTGAACATCCAGCAGCGACTACTCTGAGGCATGGCAGGTGAAAGCAGCTGAGTGTCGCAGGGAGACTGAACAAGGCCATAAAGCTAGTGATATGGAATCAGAGGATGCACGCGTAGACCATGAACTCTCCAGGGATGCTGTTACAGAGGATCACAACTCTGCATTTCGATTACCTACCAATGAGTCGACCCATGCCCCACAGGATGCGGACGATGGTGATGAAGAGGTGAATGATGCTCCCGAGGACCATTGGACCAAATCCCTGGGACCACTATCCAAGGCAGCTAAGGCAGAGGCACAGGTGTTTGCTGCCAGAGTCACTGCAGAGGCTGAGCAAATTGCTTACAAACACAAGAAGAGCACGCAGGAAATTATGCTGGTGGCTGGCCTAGGTATTTGTACATCTCGCTCAAAGAACCCCTTCAACATGTTCAAGAAGTGGTATGCACACCACCATCCTAATGATGGCCGTAAGTTATTCGTGCTTACACCATGCTTGCAGCTAATTCCCTGAGTGCAGAAAGCTACACAGAATATGGCAAAACCATGCATAAAGCCTATAAGAACATGGTATTATCAATTGAGGACCCCACTCAATGTGCTGAAGTCATGACACAGGGTGCACAGTAGCATACCATGTCACACAGTATCTTGAAAGTACTTGACAAGTATACTAAATATCATTACCGTAACATTCAACATGGTATTGTAACAGTATTCAGACATAAACTACAATACTTGTGCTCAAATTCATCTGAAGGTATGAAGGCAAATGAGACTTATACCTTTTCAATAACATCAAGCCTTTTGTTTCACTACTTTTACTGTATCTACAGCAAAGTACCGTATAGTTCGGATAGAATACTTGCAGCCTAAGATGAATAAAAGTATTAAACTAGTAAGGAAGTTGTGCCACTTTCACTACTAGGATACCTTTTGAATCCTTTCAAGATACAGTGTGAAATAGTATAGTACTGTTGCCATATTGTAGATTTAAGATACTGTGTCAATACTTTTAAGATACTGTTTCAGTACTTTTATTATAATAAAAGTATCTTAAAAGTATTGACACAGTATCTTAAATCTACAATATGGCAACAGTACTATACTATTTCACACTGTATCTTGAAAGGATTCAAAAGGTATCCTAGTAGTGAAAGTGGCACAACTTCCTTACTAGTTTAATACTTTTATTCATCTTAGGCTGCAAGTATTCTATCCGAACTATACGGTACTTTGCTGTAGATACAGTAAAAGTAGTGAAACAAAAGGCTTGATGTTATTGAAAAGGTATAAGTCTCATTTGCCTTCATACCTTCAGATGAATTTGAGCACAAGTATTGTAGTTTATGTCTGAATACTGTTACAATACCATGTTGAATGTTACGGTAATGATATTTAGTATACTTGTCAAGTACTTTCAAGATACTGTGTGACATGGTATGCTACTGTGCACCCTGTGTGAAACCCATTTGGGATTTCATGGATGCCTTGGACAAGTCTGAGACTGGTGGACCTCATACCCTCAAGTTGGTTGTGGCGACGATGCAGACTGCGAAGGATCAATTTACCAACTTGGTGAGCATCAACTACATGTGTTCGCAGTCTTCTCACTTCACTCTCAGGCATCATCATATCGAAATTTAGAGGAAATTGAAGTTGTTGGCGCCATCGTCTACACTGGTATGGCATGTTCAAGTTGATCAAGACCCACAACCTTGACCTCCGGCGAATTCTAGACACGATAACTACCGGTGTCAAGTGAGTTCCTGCACTTTACAATACTCCCTTGCCTGACACCCTTGCCAGATCCATTGTGTATCGTAAGAGAGGGTTAAATATGCCAGCAGTGACCCTTGATGTAGAATGCCAAGGCCAAGAAGCCAATCATGATCGTGATCACCATGTTTTCACAGCCATGATGCAGGAGAGTCTTGGTACATATTTCCTGCGAGATTCATTGTATTTTTTGCTGAAATTGTTACAGATAAACTTGATGGGGTGGTTGGGAAGAAAATTCACTGGCCGAAGTGGCTGAAGACTGCTGCGAACCACCATCTCTGCCTTCAGGGTTGGCCCAACGACGTCACACTGCCTGGGCTGGGTTTTAACTTCAAGGCATTAGGCTCTCGATCACTTAACCTCCTTGTTGGGGGCTACATCGAGAATGTGAAGAACAATAATACAAAAAATATCTTTCCGCACATCGTGTCATGGAGTGAAGGTGTGCAATTCCCGACTCAAACATGAGTTTTTCTGAACTACAGTGCAGATGATATTGCTCACCCTGACAACGACCCTGTCAAGAGGATCATACCATTAGTTGTATCAAGCTCCAGTGTTGCTCTCTGGCTCCTCAAGGATTGCCCAGAATGGGCTTCCCATGTTGACAAGAAGTTTCATGCCAGGCATGGCTCCATGACCTCTAAACAGAAAGATGTCAGTTGGGATGATGGTCATGCATCTGAGGATACAGCCCAGCAAATGGGGGCACATGTCCGACAGCCCTGTGATTGTGTCAACCGCAAGTCAACGGAACAGGAAGTCCTTGATGAAAATGGGCTTGAGTCAGATGATGGCACTTGTCGCGCCAGCAGAAACCCCCACCGTTATCATCAGAAGCAGACTTACAGTGAGGATGAATCCACGACTGATGACCAAAGGAACGACAAGCGCCATAGGGTGGATTCCGAGGATGATACCTCAGAAATGCTGAGCGAGAAACAGTATCGACGGGCTGTTGGTGAATATCATGCCCCTAAGCAAGGTGCCCATCCCAATGAGTCCAAGAGACATTACCCACCAAAGAAATATTTTCTTGCACCCGCTTCAAGCCCGTTAATGCAACCAACAAAACGGTCTCGCTATGTGGATGATGTTCAAGGTCATAGGAACAGGGACCATGGTGCCTCCAACCGATGGGTAAAGGGCGGCAGCAAACTGGCAACCACGTCCGAAGCAGGCCCCTCCCGTTACAGAGAAGTTGCGATAACTGACGAAAGTGGGAGTGATGATGATGATTAAGAATGGACTAATATAGTAAGGTTGATCCATCAGATTGAGCTCCAGCTCTTATACCCCTTGATTGGTAAGGACAATATTTGGTTTATTGGTAGAATTTTTATGCAGACATGTGGGTGAATACAATGGACAAGTCATGTCTGGGAGAATAAATGTCCCCTGGGACATACTAGTGGAGAATAAATATCACATGGGTGATATTTATGGTCCATAGTACAGATTTAAGAAATCCCATGGGATTTCTTATATCCACGGTAGAATAAATTTCCCGTGGTATAAGTTGAATTAATGGAAGCATCCCATGGAACACATTTATATCCCATGGGAAATATTCACAGTCAAATAAATGTCCTATAGTATATTTCTTCAAAATCAAAGTATCCCATGAGAAATATTCATAGTAGACTAAATGTCCCATGGGACACATTTGTGTGCCAGTCAGTGTCCCACAGTCTTCTGCATTGGTAACATATCCCTTAGACTATGATTTTGTAGATTCTTGAAATATATATTGTCCCTTACTTTAGCCAAATATAAGCTCTAGAATCCCATGGTACTTATATTTAGACCATGCTTCTCTTTTAAAACTATCCCTTGGGATATTTAATCATCTGCTGGGCCTCCTTTGAAAGTGTCCCATTTTAGCCTTGGTCTGAAAATATATCCCATGGGTGAAATGTCCCTGGGAAGACCAGGCCTCATAGAACACTTAGATGGAACACAACATACTGTTATGTTACATCTAACGAGATGTACAATAGTGGTGGACTGAAGTGATCTCTTCTCCAAAAAAAATTTGTCTATAGGAGATCAACTTTATTTATTTATTAATTCATTAATTATGAACCCTCACTGAACCAGATCTGATAAGAATGAGTCTTTTAATCAATTAAAAGAACTCTTAACTTGGATTACCAAATAGTGGTCAATTATGAAACACAAAAAAGAGGAAAGTGACAAATTATTCTAGCTTTTATGGTAACTAGCTTTTATGGTAACTAGTTTGGATGGCACATGAAGCACATGTAGTATTGCTGAAGTTCAGTTTGGTCCAGTTTTCTGACTTTTTTGGAAAATCGAAACTGAAACTGAAACTGCCAGTCCAGTTCCGCCTTTGGTCTGAACCTGAACCGGAACTGTGTCAAACGGTTTCGACATGTTTGGTCTGTGTTCAAGCACGGTTTAAACTGCGAACCATCCCTAAAATTCCTCACAAGCTGCAGCGCCACCTCAATTGACATGGGACTGGGGTTGGGAGAAGCTGAGGGGGACAAACAGACATGGAGGGGGGCAAACAGACAGGCCATCAGGTCTAGGCAAATGCAAGGATATATCCTTGGTGTAACAAGGATTTTCAAGGATTTTGCTTTTACCATCTCAGATTTGAGATAATTGTGAATTTTTCTATATGACCAAGAAGATTATGTCTATCCCTTCCAGGATCCTTGATGCTTTGGGTTATATTAACATTCTAGATGCTTTAATTCTTCATATCAACTGCCGAGGATACGCTATATCCATCAAACCTTGGAGTTACTTGGAGTTATGGATATAGCGTATCCTTGGCAGTTGATATGAAGAATTAAAGCATCTAGAATGTTAATATAACCCAAAGCATCAAGGATCCTGGAAGGGATAGACATAATCTTCTTGGACATATAGAACAATTCACAATTATCTCAAATCTGAGATGGTAAAAGCAAAATCCTTGAAAATCCTTGTTACACTGAGGATAAACCCTTGCATTTGCCTAAATTCGGGTTGGGTCTTGGTCATACCTCTCCTTGTGCTGGCCATTTCCATCTGTCTTCGTGCTCATCATCCCCTTCAAGTTCTCTGTGCTCGACCTCACTTTCGCCTTGCCGTGATTGCTGTTCACCGGGGGTCAATTGACTGTCATCATCATTGTCGTTGTCGTTGTCATTGTTGTTGTTGTTGTTGTTGTTGTTGTCATTGTTGTTGTTGTTGTTGTTGTTGTTGTTGTTGTTGTCATTGTTGTTGTTGTTTTCATTGTTGTTGTTGTTGTTGTTGTTGTTGTTGTTGTTGTCATTGTTGTTGTTGTTTTCATTGTCATTGTTGTCATCATTGTTGTCATCATCGTTGTTGTTGTTGTCATCATCATCATTGTCGTCATCGTTTGAGGCGGCAGGTTGCTGCTGCCGCCGGTGTTGCTCTGCTGCTGCTGCTGGCATTGCTGCTGCTGTTGCGGTTGTGATTGCGGTTGCTGGGGGTCATTTGGCTGTCATCATTGTCAGGGTGGTGGCATTGCTGGTGTTGCCCCTGCCATTGCTGCTGCTGCCACTGCTGCCATTGATTCACTCTGACTCGCATTGGAACATGAGGGAGGTTGTTGGGTGGAGTTGACCGTGGGTGTCTTATTTATGCGGTCAAGGTGGGCCATGGGGGGCTGTTCTATATGTAAGAAAATGTCAGCAAAATATGAAATCAAGCCATTACTTACCATGGTTGTTGAGTGTTGAGTGGAAATTGAAGTGTCATGCATGTATGTTCAAGGTCACATGATCTAAGTTCACGTGACTACGTACAAAAAAATGCGAAAAATTAAGTATCTAAATGAGTATCTATGGAGGTAAATATATGTTACAGTTCGCAGTTTGAACCATGTTTGAACATGGTTTGAACTGCATGTCAGTGTCAGAACCACAAACCGAACCAGCAGTTCAGTTCAGCCAAAGGGCTGAAGCAGAACTGAACTTTGGCATCACTAAGCACATGAGGCATTCAATTTTAGTACTACTAACAAAAGTATACAACATAGTACTAAAGTTACCTGCTGATTTGCTTCAAGAGAAGGGCAACAGTTGCATTATCGGAGAGAGGAAGATAATAATGAGCCACCATCACAATAATACTAGTGAAACCAACAATGAGGACAACTTGGAGAAGAGACAGCATCCTGTATGATGTCAGGCTCTTATCCTCATGGGAGTACTACCAGCATATTCCTAGTAGGCATATATTAACACTTATTAACACTTTAGCTGAGGGCAATGCAACTCACCTGTGGGTGCAAAGTCAACCAAATATTGGTGGAGCCTTTGCTGGAACCACCGGAGGAGCCCATGGCAATCTGGGAGCACTTTGCATTCCCAATGGGTCTGTGGAGGTGTTTATATCAGAACTTGAGAGCCAACAATTTATCAAACTTACTATGACAACTTGCACCATATCACTGTTATCATTGTGCTTCAGCTGTGAGGGCAGTTGACCATTTTGACACTCAAATATACAGGCAAATCCATTATCTCCCCCAACTACCACAAAAAAGGCCTGTTGTAGAGTTGCCACTTGCAAGGGGTAACTATGCAAGATATTGTGAGAGAATGTCTGCACATGTTCCAGAGTATGGAACATATACTGTTAACTCCATGGACCAGATTGGTGATGAAAATGTTCTTTGAGTCAGAGCAAATAATGGCATTTCCACTAGACATGTCAATACAGGCAGTGTCCACAGTGATACTGTAAAATCTGCTCACATGCAGGTAGGTAATGCCTGAGCGATGGCCAGCAGCAGCAGCAGCAGCAGCAGTGCCAGACAGCTCCCCCACAGCCCAACTACCTTGTGAAGTGTAGCGCCGTATCAATTGATACGTGTGTGCCATTCACGAGGAGAACGGAGCTCATGGGGTGAGCCCACCTCGGTCTGGGGTTCAGACCGTGTCTGAACCCAGACCGAACGTGGAGAGACGGTTCGATGCTGTCCAGGTCCAGGTTTGGCCATCCGCCAAACTGGACCCGAAGTTCAGTTCGCAGTTCTGCCAAAAAGGCTCGGAACCAGACCGAACTGAACTTCGGCAACACTATTCAAGAGGAATACATATTGACCTACGAACAGAAAGGGGAAGTGATGAAGAACGCCACCAAGTCTAATGCTGGGTCCTCTTCGAATGATTTCATGGACTTCACCACTGTGTCTGTTGGCACACAAAAGCAACGCAATGAGATTGATCAATATCTTCACCATCCTGTTGAAACCATTCCAGATCCCCTTCAATGGTGGATCAATAACCGCTTTATGTACCCAAATCTTTCGCGTATGGCGCTTGACCATCTCAGCATTCCCCGTGGGCACATTTCCAATTATTGTTAATATAGCGTTGACTAATACACTGTCCAGCCACTTCCACAGATGTTGAGAGGGTCTTTTCCCATGGCCGTCACCTCCTCCCATTCACCCACAAAAGACTCTCTGCTAACATGACTCGTGCCCACCTCTGCCTTGGCTCTTGGTTCCGCAATGATTTGATCTCTGTGAAGAACATCCTTGATGCTGTCAATGAGAATATTGCTGACAAGAGAAAGCGCGAGGAGGTCTCTGGGGATGACATTGATGTTGATGCGAGCTAGATGGACATTTTTAGTATAATTGTGTGTATGTAACGTGTTGCCGTGCTATAAAAACAGAAAACCATGGGAACTGGGGAAACCCTCCGGTGTCAGCGGTTTTCATCTAACCCTTATATGTAACCCGTTGGAAACTGGACCCTGACCTGCTTAGCCACGGTTTCCACAGCTATGGGTGCGGGTTCCCTAAATTGGACCCAAGGGTTACCCGTGTGAAACACTACCTGTGGGTATACCAAGACCCACCATTACGGGTATGGGTTTTGCCCAGGTCCAGAAAAGGTAACCCATACCCGTACCTGGCAGTACCCGTACCTGCAACCCGTGCGGGTTACCCGTACCTGTGCCATTGCCTATTTCTCATCCCCACTCCCACCCTCAAACTATCACCTCGCGCAAACGGGCTGGTGCAACAACTGATGTGCAGACATTGTTCACAAGGTATCTTGCCTGTGAAATGATGTTTCAGAACACATCATTTCACAATTTATCACATCAAAGATGTGAAACGGTGCCCTCTGACATGTCATTTCACATCTTAGCACCTCAAAGAAGTGGAATGATGTGTTCTAAACACATTGTCTTGTGGCACCACCATTACCATCACAACAACAACAACAGTGATGACTTCCACTGCCAACTGGCAGCAGCAAGGCAACGATGATGGTGGTGTAGCAGGGAGGATGGCAGTGGGACAAGACAATGGAACCAGCCCAGCGCAGCCCCACAAATGTGAACTGTCACGTCAATTGATGTGTACATTTCATTTGTGGGCTTGAGGAGCTCACTGCCACTGTCATTGACACTACCCACATGGTGACATGGGTAATTACCATACCCATGTCTGACTGCGGGTAATGCAGACCTGTACCAATCACACATACGGTGTCTATGGGTACAGGTACAATGTCTGGCCTGGAGACCCATGGGTCACCCGTGCTACACCCTAAGGACACCTCATGTCCACCTCATGGTGAACACATGGTGTAGTTGGACTTGCTGTAGCTTGATGGTTGGATTTCCATTTACCTCCCCTCAGGACCAGTCACTATATCTACTGTTCTTGTTGTTGGTTCGGACTTTTTCTTCTTTCCTCTTCTTTATGTTTAGTCTGGTTCTTGGAGTAGACCCTCTTGTTTTGGGTAACCCCTATGGCTCACAATGACTTTAGACTATGAACCCCCCCACTTGTAGCAGTGTTGTCTTAGTTGTAAGCAACAATGAAACTGCTGTTCTCTCCTCTGGAAACTGCCTCCCAGTCAAGTTGATTGTTGCTGGAGCCCACTGTGGAAGCATTCCATAACACTAATACTGACTAACAGTATTACCACTTAGTCCAGATAAATCTACATAATTCTCCGCTTGAGTGATGGATTCCACATAATTATAATATACAAAGTACAAAAGTTGAGGATTAAGATGCATTTTCTGCATGATGATTAGGTCAAATCTTCATCTCCAGAAACATGTTGAGCAGACTCTGGCAGTATGCATGCATGTTCCTCATGTAGTTGTCCACATGCTCTTGAGAGGTCTTGTGTGATGTTGCCCAGTAGATAGCTGTTGTAAGGAGAAGAGTACTCTGGAGGATTTGATCAGAGGTGATCCTTCTCTTCTCCCTGTAGTTGTCATCCAATGACATCTGTACCAGTGACATGGATAGGTCAAATTTGATGTATGATCACCACTGGTCTGCCTCAACTTTGGCTCACCAAGGTTCAGCGGCAACGTAACATGCCATGATGGTCATGTGATTTTAGTGATGTGCTTTTGTACTTGAGCAAATTGGGCTTTTGTCAGGTGTGCCTCCTTATATCCTCTGGCTCATCATGTTGCTAACATAGTGAGGCAGATCAGGCAGACCAGGCAAACCATTCTCCTCTTCAAGCAATCTTGACTCCAGAGTCAACTGAACATTATTGCTGAAATATCTCCTGATAGTATTATTAATATCATATCATTCTTGGTGCTGTGCTCTGGTATTATCAAACCCCTGTCATTGCACCAAGCACAGCATGTTGACCTTTATCTTATGAAGCTTGCTAGCTATTGGATGTGGTGAAAATTTGGTCAGGCTTCCTCTATTTCAATCTGCTCTTGTGTGTCATTTTGCTCATCTTTTGTTATGAGTTCTTTTAATATATTAAAAGACTCATTCTTTATCAGACCTGATTCAGTGGAGGTTCATAATTAATTAATTAATAAAGTTAATCATCTATAGACAAAATTTTTTTGGGCAAGAGATATGATTCTACTTCTGATACTGGAAAATAACATTAAGTTGGGGCCATGTTTGGACAAACTTAGATAAGCATCCAAATGTGGCTTGTCCCAGAAAGGACAAACTGTCTTCAATTCTTATCAGAATCACTTAAAAATTGAACTGCTGATGACTATAACCATTTCAGGTAGGGTGTGACAGTCAGATGTGACAGATCTGGCCATATAAGGTGAATTCTGATATTGTATGCTAAATTTTATGCTAATCACAATGGTGATAATCACATGTGACCAGTCTAACTATATAAGAAATTTTTGCATAATGTATGCTAAATTTCATACTAATTGTTATAATATTCATTACATATAACAAATCTAATTATATAACACAATGATACAAATCTAATTATATAACACAACAATACATATTTCATTATATATATAGTATTATTTGAGCTATTATAACCAGATGTATTTCAACTTTGGTTCTAGTCTAATTTGTTATACAATCATATTTACATAATTATTAGTCAGATCACCATTTGAACCCTGACTTTGAACCTTATTGTACTTTTGCATCTTAAACCTGAACCATCACCTTCTCAATTTGGTGTGTAAATCTCCGATTTCTCATATTTTTGGCTGGTTTAAGCTTAGTTTTCTACATATAGACTACAAAAAAAATGTGTTTTAAATTAGGTGATATGCCCATACCATTCAGTGTCAAATGCTGATATAAGTTTGCTTTTTATAGACATAAAAGTTCAGATTTTCTTTTCATGTGGCTCTGTTTTGTTCCTGGACTTTTGTTTTATTTCGCTTGTATGTAGCAGAAGTGAGAGGTGGACTTATCACAAAAACCCAATATGTCACATATATTACATACCGTATACTATGTGTAGCATGTGTTATACAGTTTAATCTTATTGCTTAATACAGCAAAGAAGTGGAGACATGCTATGCACAACACTGGCCCACTAAACAAGTGTTTCCTATAGGTGTGCTGATGCTATGCATGATACAGTGGTGGAACTATACCAGACTAAGGAATAGATTATGCATACTATCAACTAGACATGTCATGTAGGGTCCCAGTATGGCAATGGCAGCAATTCTGACTACTGGATGCTGAATTCCTGAAAGATCTTTTGCTTTTTCTGCTTCATTGTTGCACTTTGCCATTTCAGTGATGGTTCTATATGAGTCCCATGATCATGCATTTCCCAGGACATCCAATCATGATATTGATGACCAATTTTCATGTCATACAGAATGAGTAAAAGTGTTTGGTAGGCCATGCCACACATCCATTAACCTTTTTGGAAGCCTGCAAGCAGTATACCCACCATGTTGCACTTACAAAGCCACTGAGCATAGCCAACCCTGCCATGCAAGGTTCATGACCCAGCATATGAAGAATGGCAAGAGTATCAGGGTCCCAGTCAAACCCTTCATAATGCAAGACTTCATTTGAAATCTGCTTAGTTGTCCAGGGATTGAACATGCATTTGAATCACAGAGACATTAGCAAGAAGCTGATGAGCTTTGCAATGTGCAGGATGGCACATCTGCACATACCCTCAAAGGTTCTGATGGCAAGCCTTTCATGTGTGAAATGAGGAATGGGGAACTATGATTAGCTTGGAGCCTGTGTGTAGATTGGTTTAATCCCTATCAGAACAAGGCCCCTGGCAAATCCACATTCATGGGCTCAATTGCCATGGTGTGCTTGAATCTCCTACCTAATCTTCAGTACAAGTCAAACAATCTCTTCATCATTGGGGAGGCCCCACCCACACATCGTAATGGTGGCCCCATGTCCTCTTGTGTCGACTCATGCCCAATGACCTACCCACTGACCCTATGTCATGCCATGCCCCTTTGTCATATCCCATGCAGCTCCGCCGGATTCCGACGAACTCCGCTCCGGACTTTTCCGCCGACTTATCTTATCTTATCTTATCTTCTCGCGTACGTTATTGTTCTTCTCTTGTTAATTACTATTCTTCCCCATCTCCGTTTACTCCGACCTCCTTTTCTCTTCCTCCCCTTTGTTTACTTGTCACCGTACATAGCAACCTTTTATCCCTTTTATTTTCTTCCGAACTCCGGTCCTCTTTCCGGAGTTCATATTGTCTTCACGTCTCCAAGGACATGACAATTAGTCTACCAAGTATATAAACTAGAACTACAATGTCCTGTAACTCCGTTCAGAAAATTAACTTGAGTTCCTTATTTCGTACCCACTCTCAAACTTAAGGCTTTCCCTTAAGCTCATTAGTTATCTTAGTACTTAGTCCGGAACTCCGGACTAACTCCGCTCCGTCCACGTCTTCTCAATACGACTTAAGGAAGTAGTGAACCTACTTCAAGAGTTGACGTCTCCGCTCCTCCGAAGAACTCCGATCCTTCCGGAGTTGCACGCCTCTAACAGTATTTTCTGAACAACTCTTGAGTCGTATTCCCTTTACATTTGATCATGTCTTTCCAAGGCTTCTCCCAACGAAGAACCCCCACACGTTATCGACTTACACGACCGGCAAACACCTCATCCCAACGCCCAACGATAACCCCGGTCTCTCCGTTAGAAGAAACTCACACTCCGAGACATGAACCGTTTCCGCGCCCAGTCTTCGAAGAGAACAATCCTCTCGGACCGGGCAATCCTAATCGCGATGATACCAACCTTGCTGAGGCCATCGCTCTACTAGCCACTACTCTCCGAAACAAAGGAGACGACAAGCAACGCACCAAAGTCCGAGAACCGGACATGTTTGACGCCTCCGATCCGACAAAACTCCGCCCTTTCCTGGTTCAGTGTCAACTGAACTTCAATGATCGACCAACCGCTTTCCAAACGGACGGCGCCAAAGTCAACTTTGCCCTCTCCTACCTCAAGGGGATCGCACTTGCGTGGTTCGAGCCTTACCTTTTGGAGAACCCGGATATCGATACCTATCCGCCAGACTTCATGTCCGATTACGGAGATTTCTGCACGGAGTTGCAGAATAATTTCGGACCTCTGGACCCTAAAGGTAGCGCCGAGAGCGAGTTGGAAAACCTTGTAATGAAGGATAACCAACGAATTGCGAAGTATATCGTTAACTTCAATCGTCTCGCTACGCAGACTGGCTGGGACATTGGTGCCTTACGGCATTCTTTTTACCGAGGACTTCCGGATCGCCTCAAAGATCAACTTGCCCAATCCGAGAAACCAAAGAACCTCTACGAACTGAAGGATAAGGCTCAACTCCTTGACGCCCGGTATTGGGAACGGAAATCGGAGATTTCCCGTGCTTCAGGATCCTCTTCTGCTAAAGCCTCTATTTCCGAGGCCAAGTCTTCGACCGAAAAAGCTTCCGAGAAGAAGTCCCCTGCCAAAACTACCAACTCCGGTAGTACCTCCTCCACCACTCCGAAAACCCCTCATGTCTACGCCGATAAGCTAGGCAAGGATGGTAAACTCAAGCCCGCGGAACGTCAACGCCGCATCGACAATAAACTCTGCATTATATGTGGAGGAGCCGGACACATGGCCAAGGATTGCACCAAGGCCAAATATTCGTCCACTCGCGTTGCCGCCCGCGCCGCCTCCACTTCCTCCGCACCTCCGGTCTCTAGTTCCGATTCTCTAGAGGAGCCGGAAAAATAGAGAGCAGTCTGCATACTCCGGCACAGGATGTAGGCTGCGTTGAACCTGACTGTGCGCTACCGGAAGTAAAACTCAACGCGTCCGCTCTTTCTAACGATTCCTTGACGATTTCTCTTTATCATTCTACTATGCTTATCGTTACCCTTGTGGATTGTGGATCGACGCATTGTTTCATTGACCCGGAATTTTGTTCCCTTCACAATCTTCCTATTTTTCCTACTGCTCCGAAACGCCTCCGCTTGTTTGATGGTTCCTCCGGTGGAATCATCGACAAATGTGTATCTATCTCTGTCCGTTTTTCTACTGGTGAAATTCTAATCTTAGAATTTTTGGTCACTCCGTTGGATCCGTCTGTTTCTGCAGTTCTTGGATATAGCTGGCTCGCCAAATACAATCCATTGATTGACTGGGTCGAGCATAGCGTTAAATTCCGTTCTTCTGATTCCGCGCCTCCGTTGTCGACTCCGGTGCCTAGCGAGGCACCACTTCCGGACCCTCCAGTACGACCTCCGTCCCCTCCGTCCTCTCCGTCTACTCCGCCTGAACCTTCTTCACCATCCGCTTCGAAGCCTGACATCTCCTTTGTCAGCGCTCAAGCCTTTTTGCGTGGTTGCAAAGTACCCGGCACTCAGGTCTTCCGTATGGAAGTCCGATTACCTGACGCCACCGGTCGCTCTGCAAGCTACGGCCCTCCGGAGTCCTCCGAACCCTCCGTGGACCTTCACAATATCCCTGAAGAGTATCACGAATTCGCTGACGTCTTTAGCAAAACGAAGGCTTGGAACCTCCCTGAACACCATCCTTACGACCTCAAAATTAATTTGGAGGATGGTGCAAAACCTCCTTTTGGCCCGATTTACTCTATTTCACCCTTAGAGCTCGAGACCCTTCGGGAATTCCTTGACAAGAATCTCCGGGCGGGTTTCGTCCGCTCCTCCCGTTCTCCCTGCGGAGCTCCCATTCTTTTCTCTCGGAAGAAAAATGGAAGTCTTCGACTTTGCGTAGATTTCCGAGGACTCAATCGTATCACGAGGAAGGACCGCTATCCTATCCCTCTTACGGCGGACCTTCTCGACGCTCCCCGGACTGCGCGCATTTACACTAAAATCGACCTTAAACACGCCTACCATTTAGTCCGGATTGCCGAAGGTGATGAGTGGAAAACAGCTTTCCGCACTCGCTATGGCTCGTTTGAATGGTTGGTAATTCCGGAAGGTCTTACTAACGCCCCGGCGGCCTTCCAACACTTCGTCAACGATATTTTTTCCGACCTCCTTGACGTCTCTGTCATTGTTTACCTTGACGACATCCTCATCTATTCCGATGACCCCGCTGATCATGTAGACCATGTCCGCGAGGTCCTCCGACGACTCCGGAAACACGGCCTCTATGCCAACGCCGAGAAGTGCTCTTTTGGCGTTGACACGGTGGAATACTTGGGTTACATTCTTTCCCCCCAAGGCCTTTCTATGGATCCTGCCAAGGTCCAAACTATCCAGGATTGGCCGGAACCCCGGAGGATCAAAGATGTTCAATCCTTCCTTGGATTCGCCAATTTTTACCGGCGTTTCATTCCGGACTATTCCTCCATCACTATTCCACTTACCCGGCTCACTCGTAAAGGGTTACAATGGAATTTCGATGATAAGTGTCGTTCCGCCTTCAATGACTTGAAATCCGCTTTCATTTCCGCCCCAATCCTTTCCCATTGGTCACCCGAGTTTGATACTCTGGTGGAGACTGATGCTTCCGATTACGCCGTTGCTTCCATTCTCTCCGTACGCCATCCTGACGGTGAAATTCATCCGGTTGCTTTCCGGTCTCGTACCCTTTCGGACTCGGAGTTGAACTACGATACCCATGACAAGGAACTCCTTGCCATCTTCGACGCTTTCACTGCCTGGCGGCATTATTTGGAAGGTACTGCTACTCCGGTCGACGTTATCACCGATCACAAAAATTTGGAGTACTTCTCCACCGTCCGCTTGCTTACCCGCCGTCAAGCCCGCTGGTCGGAGTTCCTTTCCCGCTTCAACTTTGTTATCTGCTTTCGCCCAGGCAAGCTTGGCACTAAGCCCGATACCCTTACTCGACGCTGGGACGTCTACGCTAAAGGGGGAGATAGCGACTACGCCAAAGCCAATCCTCACAATTTCCGCCCTGTTTTTGGGCCGGAACAATTGGCTTCGTCCCTCCGAGCGACTTCCCTCGAAGATGTAGTCCTTGGCGCCGGATTCACCATAGACGTCGATTCCCTACACTCCGATATCATCTCCGGACTACAGGATGATCCTATTGCCTCCAGACATGTTTCCCGTACCACCTCCGGCCCAGATCCTCGATGGTCTATCGACGATTTAGGTTTTCTACGCCTCGATAATCGTATCTATGTCCCCAATGTCAATGACCTACGACTCCGGATTTTGCGTTCCAAACATGATCATCCTACTGCAGGACACTTCAGGCAAAATAAGACTCTCGAAATCATCCGGCGGGAATACACCTGGCCCGGACTCCGGACTTTTGTCCGTGATTACTGCAAGTCTTGCACAACCTGCGCGAGATCCAAAACCCCTCGGCATCGTCCTTACGGATTGCTTAAGCAGCTCCCTATTCCGGAGAAACCATGGAATTCAATTTCCATGGATTTCATCGAACAACTTCCGGACTCCGAAGGATTTACGGCCATCCTAGTTGTGGTTGACCGTCTTTCCAAGCAAGGGATCTTTATTCCAACTTACGATACGATTACTTCCCCCCAACTCGCACATCTTTTCCTTATTCACGTTTTTTCTAAGCACGGAGTTCCTAGTCACGTCACCTCCGATAGAGGCACGGAATTTGTTTCCCATTTTTTCCGGTCTCTCGGAAAGGCCCTCGACATGAAACTCCACTTTACCTCCGGTTATCATCCTGAAGGCGATGGCCAAACGGAACGCGTCAATCAAACCCTTGAGCAATATCTCCGCGTTTATTGCAATTATCAGCAAGATAATTGGTTGTCCCTCCTTCCTCTTGCGGAATTTGCTTACAACAACGCTCCAAACACCACTACCGGAGTTTCTCCTTTCTTTGCCAATAAAGGTTACCACCCTAACCTTTCCGTTCACCCGGAGCGCGACCTCTCCTCCGCCCACGCACGAAAATTCGCTGTGGACCTCGATGAGTTACATCAACAACTTCGACAAACCATCTCTGAGGCACAACAACGTTATCAACACTACGTGGACTTGAAGCGCGCTCCGCCTCCGAACTTCAAGGTTTCGGATTCCGTCTACGTCAAAGCTGAGCATTTCCGGACTACTAGACCCTCCAAGAAACTTTCTGAGAAGAACTTGGGGCCTTTTGAAGTTATTGCTAAGGCCGGTACTCACTCATATACCCTCCGTCTTCCGGAGGCTCTCCGCTCTGTTCACCTGGTCTATCATGTCTCTCAGCTCGAACCGGCGACTCCGAATACCATTCCTAACCGTGTCCAACCTCTGCCTCCTCCGATCGTTGTCGACGGAGAACCGGAGTTTGAGATCTCCGAAATACTCGATTCCAAGATCGACAACCGCCGTCGTGCTTGCAAGCTACTGTACCTTGTACGTTGGGAGGGCTACGAAGGCACTGACGAAGAAACTTCTTGGATCTTGGCCTCCGAACTTGGACATGCTACTGAGCTCGTTTCGGACTTTCACTCCGCTTATCCTTCGAAACCGGGCCCGTCCTATTAATTCTGTCTATTTACGATTTTCGCAGACTGTTTCAAGGTTTTCCTCCTTTCCCCAAAAAATCCCCCTCTTCCCACTCCGTTTCCGTCTCCTCCGGCGCGATGTCCTCGGACTCCGGAGTGTACTTCCGGAGCTCGTATGAATTATCTCTGAGGAACTCTAAGTTCCTCAGATGGTCGGCCCATTGAGCCGCATGTTCGCGGAGATCCTCCACGGTGTCCCATACCCCCTCGCATGCCTCCGCGACCCGTCCCAACATCGCCGTGTTTTCTTCTGTCGCCCGGAGCAGCTTGTGAAGAAGCTGCTCCATCCTCGTCAGCGGTTTCTTTACCGCGGGCTCCACTCCGCGGTACTCCGATCCGGATTCCTCCTTTTCCTCCTTTTTCTTTTTCTTCTTCACTCCACCCTCTTCACCATCTACCTCGCATCGCGCTTTTCTCTTCTTGCATGCATCGCAACTCCGCGCCTTTCCGGACGCGGGCCACACGCAGTTTTCCCGGCGTTCTGCGCACGCCTTGCATTGTACGGCCCTGCTTCTGTAGTCAACTCCGGTCTTTCATTTATGTGCCTTTGCTTACCCGTCTCTTTTTCTCTTCCCCTTCTCCGCACTTGAGGGCCCCTCCTCCGCCGCCTCCACTTTCTTTTTCTCCTCCTCCGCCGCCGTTTTCTTCTTCATTTCCTCCTCCACCCTTTTCATCGCCTCCGCCTGGATCTTCTGTCTCCTCTCCTCTTCCGCCTTCTTCCTCTCGTCCTCCGCTTTTCTCCGTTCTTCTGCCTCCTCTTTCGCCCTCATTTCGGCGAATTCGCGCTCCATCTCCTTGATGCGCGCGGCTATCTCTTGCGAGGACGATAATTGCGAGGACGACATTTTTTGGGTTGTCTCCTGGCCAGGAGTTTGTTTTATACCGTAGGCCCTCCGCTTTGAACTCCGCTGCGGTTCTCCCTTTGTTCCACAGGCGTCTCAAGGGTTCGACGCTAAGGGGGAGATACTGTCATATCCCATGCAGCTCCGCCGGATTCCGACGAACTCCGCTCCGGACTTTTCCGCCGACTTATCTTATCTTATCTTATCTTATCTTCTCGCGTACGTTATTGTTCTTCTCTTGTTAATTACTATTCTTCCCCATCTCCGTTTACTCCGACCTCCTTTTCTCTTCCTCCCCTTTGTTTACTTGTCACCGTACATAGCAACCTTTTATCCCTTTTATTTTCTTCCGAACTCCGGTCCTCTTTCCGGAGTTCATATTGTCTTCACGTCTCCAAGGACATGACAATTAGTCTACCAAGTATATAAACTAGAACTACAATGTCCTGTAACTCCGTTCAGAAAATTAACTTGAGTTCCTTATTTCTTACCCACTCTCAAACTTAAGGCTTTCCCTTAAGCTCATTAGTTATCTTAGTACTTAGTCCGGAACTCCGGACTAACTCCGCTCCGTCCACGTCTTCTCAATACGACTTAAGGAAGTAGTGAACCTACTTCAAGAGTTGACGTCTCCGCTCCTCCGAAGAACTCCGATCCTTCCGGAGTTGCACGCCTCTAACACCCTTCCACATTCTACCACTCTTTTTTTCACTATGACCCACCATTATTAGATTCAAATGGGGTAGACTAGTTTATACCTACTTTTTTTTGCTTTTTCTTCAAGTACTTTGCATTCCCTTTCTGTTTTTTGCTCTTCCTTCAGTGTTTTCAGTTTTCTTGGCTTGCTTCTGTTCTTTTTTGTTTTGTTTGTCTTTTGCTAGCGATGAGGGTGTCACTACAGAGAAGGAGGGCACTTGTAGTGGTTGTGCCTGGGCTGTCATGTGACCCAGGTCCCACAGTTGGATGTTCTTATGTAGTCACTTCCTGTCTTAGCATATAGGATTCCATACCATTCCAACTGATTCCCTGTCCAACTCCACGAGCACCCTCAGACCCACTCCAATGGCATCCAATATCAAGGCTTTTCTGCCAAGGCCAAGTTGTCCCCAAGTTCTCAAGATGTTGACACCTCTACCAACAATATGCTGGGGCAAGGACTCTCATGGGACTTTGATGAAGGACATTCATTCTCTGAAACTCAAGGTTACTAATCCCATTACAACAACACATGAGGATATTGAATGGAAAAAATTCAAGCGTCTCAAAGATGATGTGCATTATGTCCTTGTATCTATCAGATTCCATCTTAAAAGAGCTGCATCCAAGAATCACCCAATGGGTTGTGCCTATTAATTTTTGTGTACTAGGTTCTACTAGAGCCACTATACTAACAATGCGGCAGCGCTACTTGATAGTGAGATGAAAACAAGTGAAAATGCTTATGTAATCAAAGCCACTTCTACTTTGTGGTGACATATTTGGCAAGTGCAATATACATCACCACAAAACAATTGGGTAGCTGCTTACATAAAGCTTTCTTTCTTATTTTCCAACTCTCATCTCCAAGTCTTAGTAGTGGATATGCTAAATCATGTAATTATAGTGCCTCTTCAGATTATTGAGATCATTGTTGTGATTAAGCATGTACTGAAGTGTTGGGATTGTATAAATTGAACACTGTAGGCTCCTTTGGTTGTTAAGTACAGTTTTGAGGGCGATGGGCAGATGACTGACACTGCTTACCAAGGTATTCATGGTCTGTCTCTGTCAATTGTCTTCAATGTATTGTTGCAATCAGTTTGTAGTAAAGTGTCGAAAATTGAACACTGAAGGTGGAACAGTCAAGGATGATAATTCTTTCTTACTCCTATATAAATCAGCCTGTTCTTGCATTGAAAATACTCACATTTTCCTGTCTACAGCATTTTAGATTTCCCAGAACCTGAAAAAAAAAAAGTCCAATGCCCTTGTAAGTCCAACTCACATGGATATACAGAGCCTCATATTGATTTATCTCCTAGATATCTCTAGAGTATACTCTGAATGCACAAAAGCTGTCAGTGCCCTCTATTGGCCCAGATAGGCACATGCTCCTGAGTGGAGGTGAGCCCCACTGACTCATAACAAGACCAGATCTCATTATCAAACATAGGTAACGATGGATGATCCTTGTCTGGAACTTACATACTTGCCAGCTTATGCAGCAGTTCTTCTGCCATTTCTATGGTTACATATCAGGAGCAAAATGATATGAGCTCATTTTTGAATGTGCTGATGGATTGCTGCATCTATATCAACAAGATGGACAAATCATAACCATACATAATCTCTTTGTTGCAGTGAGCTGATGGATACTGCTAGGGTTTGTTTACCTTTCTCATGTTGATCAGAGGGCATGAGGGCTTGGTTGAGGATATCATCTTTGACCCTCATTACTGCAGAATAGCCAGTGTGGGTGCAGGACATCTGCATATCTGGAGGCTCTCTAGAATGGGTGAGCATCATATCAATTTGGATTGTTGGTATCAAGCTCATTGACAATAATGAAAGCTTAGGGAAATGGGGGGGTCTTGCACCAGCGGCCATTCAAGTGAAGGCATATGTGGCTAGAAACATTGACTTCTGCAATGATGGCTCAAGTATTCTTTTATATTATTGTGAGTTGCATGAGATGTAGGTTCCATTGTCAATCAATCACTCCTGACTTCATTCCAGCATTTGCTATACAATTGTTGTTGTTGCTGTTGTTGTTGCCACCACTGGTAGTGATGTTGGATGGCTTTTGCTGTAGCTGCTGCCGCTGCCACTGCTGCTGCTGCCATTGCTGCCAGCGCTGCTACTTCTGCTGTTGCTGCTGCTGCTGTTGCTGTGGTTGTTGCCTGGTTGATGTTGCCATTGTCATTGCTGTTGCCACCACTGGTGGTGGTGGTGGTGGTGGTGTTGCGGCTGTCCCACATCCGTTGGCATTGCGTTGGCATTGGCATTCATCTTGTGCCAGGGTGTGGTCGCGATGTGGTCGCGGTCAAGTTGCCTGTCGCAAATAACATTAGTAAAGTTAAGAAAAATTCAAAACTTACCTTGATGAAAACAACACAAATTGTGTTGTGTTCAACCCACGTTGATGTTGCTGTGTTGCATGAAAGTCATGGCCGGTCACATGATACCATTTAATGAAATAGTAAGTAAAGAAATACGAAAAACAAATGAAATAAATACCTTAAAAATATCCGCGTTCGCGGTTTGGACGCGGTTTGGAGCCATTCAGAAAATCTGGCAGGCCTTGAAACCCAGAACTGAACCTGCGGTCCATTTCAGCACTTGGCTGAACTTAGACTGAACCTAGGGTTCGGTTCGGGGTTTGAACCAGGTTCGGCTAGGTTCGGAACCGAACTATGGCAACACTACTCTCGAACAAGATTCTCTGCCTCCTCAATCCAATCCTCTTCCCAGTCCTGCTGCCAGAAGTATTCAAGCTTGATGCCAGGATGGAGGGCCATGGTGATGCGGTATACAGCAGACAAATCCGTGAGGGAATAGTACCGGTTCATTTTCATGCAAGCCAATTTCAGGGCAGCCAGGACTGCAGGTCCGAGAGACCGGTTGCCATGCATACCATTAGTCAGATGATCCATAGCCGGAATTACAGCGGTGATACTAGCATCTGCCCGCGAGAAATACAAGGTGGCTTGTTTGAATTGCTAGGAGGACCGTGTGAGACAACAAGGATTAATTATCAGCATGATAGACAACCAACCTGAAGGACCGACATCAACTCCTCAAGTATGGACCAGTCGTTCTCGGAAAGTTCATATTTCCACGATTTAGTTTGCTTGTTGGCAATGATGGCATCAATGGGTTTCTGATACGAGATGGCGAATTGAAGCATATCGTGGGTAGAGTTCCATCTGGTGACCACATCGCAAGGGATTATTCTTGGTGTAAGCTCATGCCTGGCACACTCTTGTTTCCATGCTGGCAGAGCAATGGTTGTGGAGTGGTGGATAGCAAAGCACAAGGAATGAATCTGGTGATAGGTGTCAGTGCGTATGCATGTAAAACATGATCCAAATACCTTGATAACGGCTTGGCGCAACACTTTTGTGTCTTCCAGCGACTTGGCCCGCTCATCTGCAGTGAGAGCATCAAGCTCATCAATGTCATCATCTGTGTCATCAGCATCCTCATCTGCAGACCCATCTTCTTTGACCTCCTTGTCGTCATTGTCGTCACCGTCCATATAATCGTCAAGTTCGTCACTAGAGTGATTAGCCTCTTCAGGCTGAGTGTCATCGTCTGGAATCTCATTAGACTTGAGAGCAGGGTTGAAGGGTTTGAGAAGACTCTTGGTGGAGAGCTGGATGGTATGATTGAAGCACTGTACATGGCCGGTACCCTCAAAGGAATTGTCCTGGTTGGAAAGGTATTTAACTTGCTTATTGTTACTGGAAGCATTGTCGCTGTTGAAAGTGAGCATCTTATGCTCAATGCCAAACTCAAGCAGCATCTTCCGAGATGCTTGGCCCAGGGTATCGCCAGTATGGGACTACAGGGTGGATGTCAGTCAGTTCAACATGAAAATATGTGTGCCTACCTCTGGCACCTCAACGATATCTAACAAGAATGAAAGTTTACGACCTTTGTGCTGCAAATGGACAGTCCATGCTACAAATGCGCACTGGTTAGTGGAGGTCCAAGAATCCATAGCAAAATGCAAGCAGCCAGGATAGTCCTGCAGCATCTTCTTGATACGATCTTGGCACACCTTGAAGGCTGTCTGGATGTCTCATGCAACGGTTTGATTGTTACTTTTTACAACTCCGAAACTCCGATTCCAACTCCATTGCCCACTATGACGATTCCACTCTTCCACACCTTCCTTTTTTGTTCCCTTTTGCCTTTTGTCTTCTTTTGGACAATGTTGTTTCTTCTTGTCCTTGTTCTCTTTTCTTCCTTTCTTCTAGAACAATCCAGACTAATGGACACATCCCCACATGACCTTGCTGTACCCGAATAGTCTCCTTGCTGATGGACATCATCGCTATTGTCTTTTCCCTCACCCTGATATATTGTTTACTTCATCCCACAACAAACCAATACATAATGGCTGTACTCCCAACACAGCTAATTACCATAATCATCGTTGGCAGCATTGCCATCACTTTCCTTATCGGTTTTTACCTTGTTATGATCTATCTTTGGCATTGGTACCGAAACCCTTCTGCCATCGATACTTCCAACTTCCACCTCAACAATATCTCACCACGTAATTGACAATTCTGTACCTGGATATTTGGTTTCCACTTTCGTATTCCGTGCCTACCATTATCCTCCCTGATGATCCGACGACATTCCTCACCTGCTTGTGCACTCTGAACAATCCTCGATCACAGGACATTTCACTGTTCCCTCCAATCCAACCATCGCCAAAGCACATATCTTCAGACTTTGACCACAGACCATACAACTTCCCAATACAGTGAACCGACCCTTATCATTTATTGTTCACATGACATCGCTTCAATGCAGTACCCAACATCTTATTCCCACAGCTTGTCACTCGTGCCATGACTCGAAACCTGGACCCACGTTCATTTATCCTTTTTCATCTATAACCTTGATACCTCCCACACTCGTTTACAACAATACCCTTTCTTAGACGAATACCGACATCAGGTGGACTGCATTGTTCCACAGACAGGACAAGACATTGCCCCTCGATACATCATCAACACAGACATTGTCATCTGGTACAGCTTATGCTGTTCACATGTCTGACCTCGACTAGCCCACTGTCCTGGTTGGTTTTTCCTCCATACATAACCCTTTCTTCTTTCTTTTCCTTACGTTTAATCTGGTTCTTGGGGCAGACTCATCTTGTTTTGGATAACCCCCACGGCTCGCAATGACATTAGACCTTGACCCCCCCTTCTTGGCAGTGTTGTCTTAGTTATAAGCAACAAAGAAAACTGCTGTTCTCTCCTCTGGAAACCGATCTCCAGTTAAGTTGATTGTTGCTGGAGCCCGCTGCAGAAGCAATCCGTAACATTGATGACATGGTACATGGAGATGGGGTCACCCAGCAGTCAACAGTTGCAACAATTCGTGATCGTGAACAATGCTAGTTGGTCGGCTATTCTCTGTGACCCACTTGACAATATGGGCACTGATAAAGACGGTGAGGAGGGTACCCAACATGATGAAAGGAAATGAACATACCGAGTCTCAGCATTGGTATGTGAACGATGAAAAACCACCACAGGTTGCTGCCCTTGTCGTGCAAATGCCTGAAATATAAAACCATTGGCCTGCTTGCCACCAGTGCTGTCTGCTGCAATCTTGACAGTGTCTTCACCAAAGCATCATTCAGCATGCTTCTTGAGGTTAGCGGTGGAAAAGCAATCTTTCTTGTCCAGGAAATGATGGACACCACGATATTGGGCTTTGCAGTTGCGGGAAGCGCAGGGGAAGAAGTGGTAGAGATGATCGCCTTCTTTCTTGACAGCAACAGCGTCGAGTTTGAAAAACGAATAGACGGGAGATATCCATATCTTCTTTGCAGCCTCTATGATACATTGTTAGGATAGCATAATCAAGAGGGATGGATACATACCAAGTTCCTGCTCAGGAGATATGGCCTTGACACTTGCTCCATCACCGTCGGTGATACTCTTGGCATCTTCACTGTTGCTGGATACATGAGTATTGGCAGGCATAGAAGAGGTCGACTTCATGGAGCATGTTGCAGGTGACATTTTAGCATGATGGGAGGGATCAGGTCGCTCTGGCTCTAAGACTTCAGCTGCTGCCTTTATACAATTGCTCAACCAGGAGTAGACGTATTGGGATTAATGCCGATAGGCTTCAGGTTGGTTATCCATTAAACGAATGACAAGAACGGCGTAGGACTCTGAAAAAAAGAAGAAAAAAAGAAGAAAAAAAAAAGAAGCGTCAGACACATGGAACAATGAGGTTGAGTAGATATGAAACATACCAGTTACTGTGCACTAGGGATTCAGTAGGGAAACCCCATGATCGAGGCTGGCAGTGCAGAAGAAAAGACCAAAGTGGCTTGACAGGTGGCGGGAATGGTCTCAAATTGGAACGTTGCAGCCAACCCCTCTGTCAGGGGCTGTCAGGGGTTGTTGAGGTTAGAGATGAGGAGGGAGCAGATGAAGGAGCTGAACCCCTGAAACCACACTGAGGGTTGAGGGTTTTGGCAAGGGTACCAAATATGGAAACTGGACCAGTGACCCTGCAACCCGTGAGCCTGAAACCGTGGTTGGACCCTTACCCATGTGAAACACTACCCACAGGTACCGGCCCAAACAGAGCCGCACAGCTTCACGGGAACTCAACACAAATACCAGTGTCGACAATGACACCCAGCAATGCACACACGCATCTGCGACAACACAGGTGACACCGCTAGCCACCACTTCCATGGCAACACAACACCAACCACCTGCCAAACGGCCCCGTCCTCACGCGAAACCATGTTCCAGCATGACCCTACACACCCACTGCAAGAAACAACAGTGACCGCATTGCATGACACCCTGTCGTCAAATAGTGCCCCAACGTGAATCCCTATGCCCAAAACCCATCAGGAGACGCATGATGCGCCTGCATCAGCCCCAAACACACCGTCCCCATTGCAAAACACATCTGAACATGTCTCAAGTCCCACCCTGGCCCCAAACCCTGTGCCCGTGCAAGAAAACGTGTTCAAACACATCCCAGACCATGGTCCCACAACACCCGACCATTTGACGCCCACACAGGCCCTAAAGCCCATGCCCGTGCAACAGAACGTTGTTATGTGAATGTTTGTTTCACCAAGAATTACCAGAGTTGACTTTGTTCAGGTACCTTCTTGTTGTTCGTGGGTTTCTAATATCTAAATAACCTATCAGGAAGGGGTTTGTGGGTATATGTACTATATGAATCAATAGAATGTAATAGTGAGGTCTCTTCAATTAAGAACTGAGACTTTGAGTAGGTATAAATAGCAATTGGGTGTGTGATGTACTGAAAATACTAATATTCACTACTGAAATATCAAATATGAACTAATGAATACTGATAACAATATTCACCAGTTGAATATGAACTGTTTTGGCTACAGGGCCTATTCAATCAAGAGTATCTCTGGGTATTATAATATCTGACTTAAATCCGAAGCTTCAAACGCACATTGGCTACTAGTTCAGGGATATCTTTAATACCTTTTGAATACTCTGTTTTGTTTAGGATGAAACCTTAACCTTAGAAGTGTATCTAGCTGACTAATGCTGACTAATGAATTGATTGGACTGAGTGAACTGGTGAATTCTCCTTGATGACAAAGGGAACTCAGAGAATGATAGAATAAGAGTAAACTAGACTGGATTGCAAGCACTAGCTACTACAATGAGTAACTACTAGTACTAAGAGAATGAGGGATCACACTGTGTGAACCCAACTAAGAGTGACTACTGAGTGGTGAGGGGGGAAATCCTTCTGACTACTGGAATTTGGAGGCCCTATCTATACTGTTGGAGAACAATGGGGGACTGAGAACAATGAGAAAGTGAGAACAATAGGACTGAGTCATGAGAACAATGGATGGCATAAAAGAGGCTGTGAATAATGGGCTCTATCTCCATTTGGACTGTTTAAAACAAAGGACTGCTCAGAACAATAGACCATTGTCTTTATGTAAGCAGACTATCACAATCACTCTCTGATGTATCCTATCTTATCATTATCTTATCATCCTCTTGTTCACATCTTATCTAATCATTTCCCATTATCCAGCTGAGCCGCTTTTGATCAATACAAGTAAACAAGATTTGTAATCAATCCATTACTGCTAATATAGGTAAGAACACTAGTTGGGCTTGTCTCCTTGCACGCGCAATACAGAGAAATATATAATAAGTACTAATGAGTGGGGGATGTGCCTCTGTGCACCATACATAAACGGCTAGGTCTAGGCATTGCTAGTGAAACCATAATAAATGATATAAAGGTAAGCATATATGCTATTTGTGTCTGTTCACTAGCATGCGTAATGTGGAAAGGCATAGAATGGGTACTAATGAGTGTAGGTGTGCATCCATAGTGTTGCACTTAAATATCTAAGTCCATGGTCCGATGGTAAACCCATGACATTACACCCAAAAACACTTGGGGTCATGACATCCGCACAACACAATTAAATCAACTGTCCCCAGTTGAAACCAAAAGAAAACAACTCTTTAATCTGAGAAGAAGCTTTTTACATTTTAACTATTCTTTTAACTTCTTCTTCATCTTTCCAAAAAACTCCTCCCAATCTCATACATCAACTCCTTGTTCCTTTAACCGATCCATATTCTTCTTTGTAGAATTAGCAGCGCCTTGAGGTGGTACTTAGGGCGAGTGTGCTTCTTTTGTAGCGGCTTAGGAAGCAATCCTGGAATTGCAGGGTGTTCGAAACGATTGCGGTGGGAGGAAGTTGGTTGGATACAATTTGTGGAAAGTGAAGGAGGTGATTCAAGCCATTCTCTGAATTCTGGGTCTAAGGGTATGGATTGGGAAGGGATGGTGGTTAAGGCACAGCACGGGTATACCGCGGGTCAGAATTCCCGACACCGCACCCGTACCCGCAGAAACCGTACCTGCTCCGATGACGGGTACAACCCATACCCGTTATCTGCGGGTACCCGCCATGTTCCATCCTAACTACCTCGCGAACAATGGGGACGCGTCAATTGACGCGCTCCGTCTGTTTTTGCGAGGTTTGGTTGGGGCCAGGGACTTTCCATGGGCATCCCCGCGTGTTGACTACCTCGCGAACAATGGGAGCACGTCAATTGACGTGCTCTGTCTGTTTTCGCGAGGTTGGATGGGGCCGGGCACTTTCCATGGGCGTCCGCATGTCTATTGACGCGGCCAGGGTGTTTTCGCGAGGTGGGACCGTTTTCGCGAGGTTGGATGGGGCCAGGGACTTTCCATGGGCGTCCGTGCATGCTAACTACCTCGCGAACAACGGGGATGCGTCAATTGACGCGCTCTGTCTGTTTTTGCGAGGTTGGATGGGGCTGGGGACTTTCCATGGGCGTCCGCACGTCAATTGATGCGGCCGGAGCGTGTTCGCGAGGTGGGACCGTTGTTGCTGTGTCCATCTTCGTCCTCGCCTCGTCCATTCCCCTCGTTAGCCAATGTCGTTGGGACTGGATTGGGGGACGTACCTGGGCCGGTAGGTGGGCGCACCACCCTCCCGGCTTTCCTTTCTATCGTTGTCGTCGCCGTCGCGACTTTGGTGGTTCGTTTTTGGCGTGCGGGGTTGTCGTGGTTGTCGTTGTCGTTGTCATTCGTGGGTTTTCTCGTTGTCGTTGTTGTTGTGTTTGCGCTTGTCACGGTTGTGGTAGCAAATATCACGCGAACTTAGCAAAAGTAAAGAAATTAATGTGAAAATAAAGTAAATAACAAAGAAAAAACCTACCTGGGGCTTGGGTTGACAGACCCGTGAAAACCCGTCACCCGCGGATAACGGGTACGGTTTTGACAAGGTGTGCAAACCGAAACACCATACCCGAACCCGAATTACCCGTTTTGGAATAACCGCGGGTAAACCCATACCCGTGCTGTGCCCTAATGGTGGTTGGTGGCATAGGAAAGTTGGGAAGACTATCCATAAAAAAGTCAAAATCATCCGGCAGCGGACAATCAACACCTCGTACATTCACGGATTCGAAATCGATGTATTCATCACATTCCAAAGGGGGTAGCGGTGGTGTCTGAGCGGGACTAGTGGGTTTGGTAAAGAAGTCTGTATCGTATTTGGTGGGAGTATCGAATAAGTGTGATAAATCTAGATGGCGTAGAGGAATATCCATAGGTGGAGAGGGTGAAGGACTGGAGTATGATGTCATAGTATGATATGGATTACGGTATATGGGTGTCTGGTAGTGCTGAAGCACTGAGCAGAATAGCGGTGCAGTTGATGTAACAGGAGACGTTAAGGGAAAAGATTTGTGGGGGAACCGGAATGGTGGGTCAAGCAATACTAATGTGGGACATTGTGTCACAATAGGTCCCTGTGGGTCCAGAACTAAACTAGCCCTGGCCTTGCTATATTGGGATGATGTACTTCAAATTCAATTTAAGGTTGTCTGATCAATCAAATCAGGATTTTACCATTCCCTTGGTTCTTCAGGGTCTTGAAGCTATATCGGGTACAGATCTGCAATAGTATCAATGCTTATTTGGTCTGGACTGTTTACTCAGGTCACATGAGAAAACATGTGCTGGTCACGTGTTTTCCAGGGTCATAGCTATACACTTGCACAATCCGTTCTTTCTTTCCTCTAGTCTGCCACTATGGGTCTGTAGTGCTCTACTCCTTTTTCTTGCTATGCCACTATGCAATAAATCATAAAAAAAATCTATCCGATGCTATGATTGGTCACTCCATCCTCCCCTCAATGGAACTTAAAAACAACCGCTAAGTACATTCTTAAATGTGTGTTCATTTATTTACCATTTACTGAATATCTGATATTTAGATAAGACAGCCTATACTTTGCTGTTCTAACCACTATCTACTGTAACCATTCAACAACGAATTCATCTGGAGGATGGACGGGCTGGGGGTGATGCCGAGCATCACTCCATTTCAACTAGGGTGAGTGCTATTATTTTTTCGGGTGGGACTCAGTTGCTGGACTACTGGGAGTGGCGGGTCACTGGTCGTTCGTCCATTTCTTTATCTTTTCTACCCATACATGAGTTTTATTCTATTTTCCATTTCATTATCTCGTTTCATTTCATTTCATTTCATTTTGTCATGTTTTATATATATATTATCATTGTATTCATATAATGGGTCCATCAACTATTAGATGAGAGGGGTTGTATTATCATATTGTAGTATTATATATATTTTCTTTGCGTGTCTGACTTAAAAATGACCAGCAAATCATAAAACAAATAAAATTTATCTAATCAGTTTAGATAGCATAAAAAAGGATCCGTGACGAGAAATCATGTGCATGGATAAAAATAGTGGCCAATAAAATGCATGGGGCATAGAAAAAGAGGGTGTGTAGCGGGAAATCACATGAGGGATAGGGGTCTTGGATATAACTGAATATTCAGGCACAAAAGGTGCTAGAATATGAGAATCAATGCAGAAAAAGGAAAATCTTGAATGAATGAGTGTGGGGCTATACAATAGCGGTGAGGAATAATAGTATTGTATCTCTTCTGGAGTAGATCTGCGGATAGTGGTACTGCTAACTGATGAAGATGATATATAGGATAACCATATTTTGACAACTTTAAACCTGCATCAAAGTCTTCATTGCCAAGACCTGAGGGATCATTGACTTCTCCTGGTACTTTTACTGAACCAACTGTAACAACACCTGTAATGGAACTGATTGGCATTGTTTCATAAAGCCACATGTGACAGACAGTGGCTGGAACTCAATATTTTCTAAATTCAAAATTCTTTGCGCGTGATGCAATGTGTGCAGCAAATTCTGGCTTGATGGCAAGAATAATATCTGTGATGTCTCCTGATCCAAGAGGTATTAACTGATTTACTGAGCAATCCTCTAGTTTAGCAGCTTCATCTTCCTGGTCTGCTATCTCATAAAGGATAGGGTCAGTCTGATAAATGTATGGCAAAATCCAAAATGCTGCATAATGCTCAGCATGCACAGCACCATCTAATTCTTTTAAAACATAAGTTCCTCTTCTTGTTTGTCTGACAACCTCATATGGGCCAAGGTAATGAGGGTCTGTCTTGAATTTTCCTATAGTCATCTCCAAATGACTATTATATACTAGAACTAGTTCTCCTGGCTGATAATCACATGTTTGCAATTGTTTATGAAATCTCTGATCAAATTGCAATTTAGATATGAAGTGAGCCTGCTTAAGCACAGCTGCTGCTTTATCAATATCTTCTTGATGTCTTCCAAGCTGACGTATGCGGAGTGCTAACAAATCTGATGTAGAAAGTCCTGAGCGAAAACCTTCAACCATAAATGTGGCTTCTGTTAGGTCAAAGGGAAGTATAGGATGGGTGCCATGGAGTAGATAATATGGTGAGTATCCAGTAACACTGCTGACTGTAATTCGGTCTGCAAATGATGCTAACTCTACATGCTTGTGCCAATTCTTGATTTTCCCAGTCTTATCTTTTTCACAAGACTTGACTATGGCTTCATGTAGAGTAAAATGTTCTCTTTCCACTACACCATTTGCATGCTTATTGTAGGGTGATATGTGAACTTGAGGAATTCCCAGTCTTCTAAGCAGAGACTCAAATGCTCCTTTGACTTTTCCTCCATTATCGGTAACTACATGTTCAATGGCACCATAGCGACAATAGATCTGTTCCCAGAAAAACTTTGCTAAGTTGTGTGAATTGTTTGATCTTAGAGCTTTTACTTCAGTTGCTCCTGATAAATCATCACGTGCTGCTACAATGAAATGGTAGCCTCCTGAAGGTGGCATAAACATCACATCAATGTATACCTTTTGAAAAATTGCTGTAGGAGTAGAAATTGTAGGGGAAATTTCGATTTTCTTCAAGCTCCTAATTTGACACTGATAACATGATGAAATGTGGTAATGGACATCTGCTCTGAGATGGGGCCAAAAAAATTGAAGTTTGACTAAGTCAAACACAGCTTGTTCTCCTTTATGACCTAGGTTTTCATGGGCTTGAGTGAGAATGGAAATTCTCTTTTTTTGCATTCATAATTACTAGTGAAGGCATTTTCTGGCCATTTCTCCTAAACGGTTTATTATCTTTTAAATAAAATTGTCCAGTTTTCTTCAGAAATCTTCTTCTTGCCTGCAAGGTATCTGTTGAAGGCATTTCCAATGTGGATAAAAAATGTTTTACTTGAATGAGCATCTTGTCCTGTTGTAATTTAATTTCATTATTTGAAGGGAGTGTGGTAGCCTTGTATGGCAATTTGGTAGGGACAGTGAAGCTAAATCTTCTTATTTCATGTGGATCAGGAACATGAACAAGCAAGGCAATATCATCTAGCCATGAATCATCATGCTCTTCAATTTCTTCATTATCTGCAGGCTTTCTTCGAGAGAGTGCATCTGGTCCTCTAAACTGGGTTGCAGGAACATGAATAAGCTTGAAGTCAAATAATAAAATTCCTTGAATCCATCTGTTTATGGCAGCATTGGGCTGTAAATCTGGTTCATTGAGCATGCCTTTTATAAACTTGACATCTACCTCTATATGAAGATTCTTTATTCCTATTAAATACAGTCTCCAGTGGCGTAATGCGCGGTATAGTTCATATAACTCCAGTTTTGGCTGTGAATATCTGGATTCTCTTTCACTCATTGGTATTGAACCATATCTGGCAGGGCGACGATTTCCATCTTCATCTTCCTGTGATAAAATAAAACCTGCAGCAATATGGCTACTGTCTACTGATAAATATGTGGGTCTATCTGATGTATAATCAATAGAGCGAAGTGCAGGTGCTGAAGAAACCTTCTCTTTCAATGCCTGGAAAGCTGCTTGTCTTCTTTCATCCCATATAAACTCTGCTCCTTTATGGAATAACTCTGATAGTGGCTTGGCTAGTGCAGAATAATTTTCTATCCAAATGCGAACTGTTCCACAGAGACCTAGGAAGCCTCTAACATCCTTGGGTGTCTTGAGTGGGGGCCAGTCCAAAACCTTTTGTACTCTACTATCATCAGGACAACGTCCTTCTGGAGTGCATTTCTATCCTACGATCACAACACTTGAGCGGCAAAGTTGTGTCTTCTTAGCTGATATTGTCATTTCTGCACAAGCAAGGTGATGCATAATGTGATGTACATCTTGAGCATGCTCCCAAATAAACCTTCTGATTCCTGGATTATCTGGCAAGACTTCTGGTCTTCCATCTTGATCAGGATAAATGGATGGAGGTCCTTTTATAGGTAAATCATCAATGAAGCTATCTGCAGTATGAGGGATTTCATCTTGAAGGATGAAACACATACAACATTGAAACTCTGCAGGTGAATTTGTAAATCCAGTGGGGAGTGATGTGAGACGAAGTAATCCCAGTGGTGTCATGAATGCAGTGAGGTCACGAGATGTAGGATGTACTTTCCTAGCATCAAATCCCCATAGCAAATCGAAGACTGTATAACATTGGCGACCAGCGAAAGGTTCTACAAATTCATCTAGTATTGGAGGAAGGCCTGCATCACGTATTGTAACTGCATTGAGAGGTTGCAAATCATGGAATATACAAAGTTTTCCATCCTGTTTGCTTACACAAAACCATCTTGACCTATAAGAGGATTGACTTGGCTCATATACACCAGCATCTATTTTTCTCTTCAAAACATCCATGACTTTTTCTCTAAGTCCTGGTGGGATAGGAATATTTCGAAATGCCCAGGGTAAATGTGGGACAGTAGGGATGATGTATGGTGAAAAGTAAGATTCCTTAAGTGTGCCTCTTTCAGTATCTTCAAAGCCAATAGCCTCTTGGTCAAGTGACAAGAGGTGAGTAAATAATCTTTCTTCTTCTGGCCAAAGAAATCCATCATTGTTTATCTTGAGTATCTTTAGACATTCAGATGTAAGCTTCTCTGTAGGTATGAAGTCTGGTGGTATCATAGGAAGTGGTGGTGATGTGGAAAGAGGGTCATAGGGAAATTTCCTTGTAACACGTGCATCTTCTGGAAAGGTTCCAGGGACAGGATTTATCTTCTTGTCCACTCTTTTGTAAGCTGTGAGTGTTAATGGGTATCCTTGACTGTCTATTTCTTCACAAGGGAGTATGAGAATGTCTCCTTCTTCACATATTAAAGTTCATTCTCCTATAATGTAGTAATAGTCTGCTTCTTCTGAGTCACTTTCTTGCTTATTTGGTACTTCATTAAGATTGTACTCCTGATTGTCTTCATCTTCTGGGTAGACAAAAATAGGCATAGTTGTTTCTTGGCTATCCTTAATAGTCTCATAATATACACTAAATTGCTCTAGTGGCTTATCTTCATGCTTAGAATTTTGAGGGTCCTCTTCATACAGTCTGACAGAACTTATATTTGTCAGTTCAGTTTGTTTGTACACAGGTATACTAGAGCTAGCTAAGGATGTCAAATCCTGAATAGTCTGTGAAAATATAAACTTATACACTATCACATCAAGTAATAAAATGTAGTACAGACAGATATAAAGAAGAGAGGTTTGACATAGGGGTAAAAATATTGTTACAAGAGTGAACAAATCACTAAGTAATTGTGGACTTGAGATATTTGGGAGGGTCAAAATATCCTTCCTTAAGCAAATCTGCCACTGCTTCAGGGCGGTGAAAGTGCATATCCAAGACTGCATTGATAGCATCAGAGAGTAACATGTGGCGATTGGAGCGAAAGATGATGGAGGAATTTTTGAGGAAGGTGATTTCTTCTTCTTCAAAGAGAGGGTTGGACTCTGTAAAGTGAAGGGGCCTAAAATGCTCTGTTACAGGTTCAGGTAGTCCTTCAGAAACTCCTTCTTCCAGAAACCGAAATAGTAAGCACTTGTGGTTAAAATAATAGCGGACTGGGTCATTTGAAGGCCTTTCATTGATAAGGGCCCTCCAGTCAGGGGTGGCTAGCTTGAATCCAATTCTGTGAATGCCTTCAACCAGGGATCCTCTAATAGCTTTGAGGAAACTAATGTGAACATCAAATGTAGACATGTGGTCTGGCTCAGCTGTTAAGATTCTTGCAGCAGCTAAGTTCTGATGAGAGGAGCCAGCATTGGAGATGGTGAAGGAATACACTTGAATGGGTGATTGAGGGCAAACAGGAGGTGCTTCCATGTGAAGCTGAGTGAGTAGATTGGATTCTGGATATAATGGGCCTGATCTAACACTGAATGGGGATCTGGGATCCTTGGAGGGAGGTAGGGGTGAAATGCGTTCTCCTGTATTTAAGGCATTGGCATGATTACGAGTCCCTATAAGGGAATCGTTCTATACAGTGGGTTTTTCAACTCAGGGTCACACTCTAATTTGCCAAGCCATGGGAACAATTGTTGCAAACTGTGGGAACAATTTTGAAGCCCTGTGAATAAATTTGAAACCATGTGACTGCTGACTTTGTAACTGTGAGAATTTGTTGTCTCAAATGAGCAAGAACAATAAGGTCACCAGATCAAAGGTATCAAGTCGGGAAAGGGTAGTCCACTGCTAAGCCGACTTCATGACAATAATCGAATTCTTTGTTAATGTAATGTGCACATTATGACATATGGATGAGTTGAAAACCTGTTTGAATAGTACTGAGAGTTCTGTATTGTCCAACTAGTATCCCTGCTGTATTCTGAGGAATTGCCAGTGCAATATAGACTGAATGAACCAGATATGATAACTTTGTCTACAGATACATATAATAGCTATGTACATTGGAATTACAAGGAACAGGTTGAACACTGGTTTAACTGGCCGGTTCATCATTTTTCGGCACAAAGTGTTTTGCAGATGTCCCTACCTGAATTCGGGGCATTGCAATTGCACAAATAATAGCAGAAATAAAAGTCTGGACAGTTGTTGGATGTGCATTATGTGCCACATTTGACATCCCATATTGAAGCAGAGAAAGTGCAAGCAGAACTATCAACATTGAGAAACTATGGAGTTCACACATTGTACCCCAGATGCTGTTTCAAAGTATTCATTGAATGGGCTCATAAGGGTGAGGTGTATAATTTGTTGATGTTTCATCAAAGGATATGAAAATAGTACAATAAATGCAGTCAACTGCATAATGATTCGAGATCAAGACAAAAGGACAAGGAACATAATTAGTTCAAGAGAAGCTCCAATCATGCCAGAACAAACTAATATGATGGGAAAGCAATTATTAAATAGCAAAGCATCATATTTATGGCAGGATGGGAAGAAGTGAAAGTTGGGCCAAGATACAATCCAATGGTATCAATGCAGGAACATAGCAACATAGGCTTCTTAGTACAGCAGTGAATTTCGTCATCAATTTAGATATAAAGGAGTAAATATGCTTGTTGCACCTGTAGATTTCGTCCAGTTAATATGACATGTCTTTGAACAAAAGGTTATGCATCACATATGAGAAGTAAAGGTAGTTTGATTGAATTTGCACAATGAATTGTAATTCAGTTTCATGGACCACAAACCAAACATATTGAACATGTTCGGTGTGTTCGGTCAATGTGTTCAGTCAATATGTTCAGTTTACTATTGTCATATATGATCAGTACACATTGAACATTGGATATAGTTAGCTATCAAGAGAATATGCAAACATTACATCTGGATTAGAGGTAGATAATGAATTTTCAATAGCTCATTCTCATCTTTTCAGCAAAAAGGTACACCTCTTGCATATTGTGGATCCTCAAATTGCAGAGTCACAGTAACAATGATTGAAGAATACAATATCAGGACATGTCACATATGTGTCATCAATGCTTGATGCCTGAATCAATAGCCAAATTTCAATTACAGTATATAGAAGACACATTTCATAGTAAATCGATGTATTCAGAATGGTTCCATGTATCATCGTGATTTACAACTTTCAATAGTTTACTGTCGTTTTACTATCTGATGGCAGTAACTGCACCTTTTGGAATCAATTGAGAAATTTGGACTTGGTAGAATTTTGAGTGCTGTGTTCTGTATCTCATGAAATACTGTTTGGATCAAGATGGTTATACAGTTTGTGATTCAGGTTGTATTTCGAGCCTAATGACAGACAAACATAGTACAGATGCAATGATGGCTCAAAGGACAAAAATAGAGAAGAATATGGTATATGTACTTCTAGGCCTTGAAAAGATGAACAACTTTCTCCCTCCAGTCTTCTTCATATGAGCTCTTTTGATGTCATAATTTGACAGTATCATTTTGGGTGTCAAAAAGTACTGGTCTACCTTTTATTTCATCAACAACTCACTATATCCTAAATATTGTCCAAATGTAATTATAGGTGTAGATAGTCCTCAAACATAGTACAACTTTCCCTGTATAACATCTTAATCCAAATAGTATTTCATAAGATACAAAACACAGCACCCAAAATTCTACCAAGTCCGAATTTCTCAATTGATTCAAAACAGTGCAGTTGCTGCCATTAGATGGCAAAACAGCTGTAACATATCAACAGTTTGAGTACATACAATATTATACATTAGCATCGGTCTATATTCATATTATAGAAGCATCGCCTTGTTTCCACAACACCCTCTGCATCATTACCCTCTTCCACATAACCAACATGTCGTTTGATGGCTATTCTGGGCTGTGTAGTTGGTGTAGGCAAAGCTGTCTTGTTGCGAATCGTAGTAGTTGCTTCCTGAGAATATACATCAGTATTCATTTAATTCTTGATGTATTGAAGTGTTACCTCTGTGAAGTCACTGTCTACCAGTGCCAATGACCATAGATTCAGAATCATCTTGAATTTATCCTTCTTTACCGGAACTGCCAATATTGTAAACTGAACCTCCACTATATCACCGATTCTAAAGCAAGTTGGGTTTGTTGGAATGAAGCTAATGAATATTTCCATCAGTAGGGATATGATTCCAATTCATCGTCACTCACCAATGTCGATTTCTATCAGACTTCAACTTGTAATAAAGTACGCAATTGTCCTAGCCATGAAAGTAGTGGGAATTCGCAAGTGAGGTTAATATGCCTTTTGGATCGATGGCATGCTTGAATGGAATGTGAGGGGAAGAGTTGTCGTGTCGGCGATCAGTGAAATATCAGGTTCCTATTGCGAGTGCCATGTAATCCATGTATGTAGAAGGCGTAAAAGCCTGCATTGCTTTGTCAGGAAATTGACGAGCCAGTTTCTGGTGCAGAATCCGAAGGTTATCGATATAGGATTGAAAGCTCATTGTATCAAGGCCAGTTGCGACTATGCTTTGACGTATGAAGGGCGTTCGGCGTTCCGGTTGACTATTACAGTGGTTTATCAGAATGGTATTCAAGGAATTAATATGAATTTAGCACATACCTGGTTGTTATGGGTGGAAGATCTTTTGCCACCAAAATCGCTTGCAAACTTGATACCAATTCTTGATGTTCAGATTCATCATTGGTTGGAAGTGTAAACTTCCAGCAATTTGGAGAGTTGACATGCACAATATTGACATTTGAAATCTGGCAATGCAGTCAATATGATATACCTTTTCAAATCCAATGACTTATGTTTGTGGTCTTCACAAGCTGACTTTCATCATCGTCTAAGCATGCAGATATGACTTCCTGTAGATGTTCAGCTGTCAATTCGGTGTCAAATACTAGCCAGTATATATATAGTGGATATTGCTAACATGCACCCTTGAAGTTGTAATAGTTGTCCATCACGTACAAAGCAGTGGTGAGATGTATATTGCATGGCACAATTCCGTCCACTTCATGGATTATATCTTTGGCCATCATCCTCACACCGATCATATCTATATTGGCTTTTGATGTCCATGTGATGTTAGCTTTTCAGGATTTGTTTTGTTTTTTGTTTTTGTTTTGCATTCTTGAATATTGAAGTTTGTGTCATTTTGCATAATACGGATCCTTTCCATTTCTTTCAAATGCCGCATATAATGTTTGTTGTCAGCTGCCTGGTTTGGATATGGTATAGTCAAGCATGTACTCCAGCTTTTCCGCATTAATTCTGCATCACAGGATATGTATGCACAGCATTGGAATTAACCCCTATCCATTATTCATCAATATCTGTTAGTATACCCCATGTTGCTTAATTTGGCATTATGCAATTTTGTTTCATGAATACCCCTTTTTGTTTAGTCTCCATTCTCAACTTTAATTGAGCTTGTCAACAATTCATGAAACCTACCAGTATAAATTTGTGGTGAATATCATGTGGACAGTCATCGGTTTTTCATGCATACCTCTGCACTTTGCATAGAGTACATGGCCCAAGACGCCTCATTTGGTATATGAGCATGTGCCAATGGTGGATCCTCTGATGTTATTGTTGAAATTTTGGATCCACCGATTCATCTTAAATTTATATCTTATTGTTTTCGAGTGATTTAAAGCGTGAGTGGAGATGACATCCACTATTCCATCAACTTTGACCGCTCTCCAATGCCTCCCAAGAAGTCCACTGCCATGAAATCAAACTCAAAAGCAAAACCCAAGGCCACCATGTATGTTTACCTATTTTACTCAGTATTACTGAAGTTTCTATTACATGCACTAAAGACGGCCTTCTGCAACAATCGAGAAGCGAAAGAAGGTCATCAAGACTTGGGCTGATGATGATATGTATGTGTCATCATTTTAATCGTTATCTACTTTTGACCAATTGACAGTGTGGCTTCGTCTGATGCTAGTGATGATGCCATCAGTATTCAAAGCACAGGCAGTGTAATGGCACCGTCAACACTCACAAGGTATCTATATAATCACACATCATTTGTCATTTGACATGAGTTAACAAATATTGATATCCTAGGCATTCTGTCAAGCTCTGCAACATTAAAGCCATGTTAGTGTTTCAATCGCAAACATATCTAACATGATACCAATTTGTTACAGTGGGAAGAAGCGTCAAATGTCATCTCCCAATGTCACAGACAATGACGATGCTGTGTAAATATTTCTCATAGGTGTTGTTTCATTATTGACAAGTTATACATAGTAAAACGCCTTCCCCCTCCAAGAAATTAAAAGCTGCATCTAATCAATCATGAGACGGTGAGGAAGAGGAGGAAGAGGAAGAGGATTATGGTTCTAAGTGAGTTGTTGTTATCATAGACACATCCATTTGTTCAAACAAATTGTTTGACTGTTTAGGCATCGTCGCAAAGTAGCCTTAATGAAGAACCCCGATAAGCCAATTTTGTGTGTATTTTACGTGCGGATATGAATATTCTCATTCATTAATCGTAATAGTGTGTCTAATACTCCATCCAAGAAGTCCAAGTCCACGAAGGCCATCATGCTCGATGATACCGACAATGATAAAGGCTCCAGTGGCGATGAAGGAGATCTGACCTATGCGCTGACGCAGGTCACCAGGTGTGTTGGATGTTATTACACCGTGGTGTTTGATGTAGATGTCGTGAATCTAGTTTACCATCTCCGATCGTTGATGAGTCCGATATTGGCACGAGGGATCTTCAAGTTGTTGACACCTACCAAGACTGCGTCAACATCAAGTATGCCATTGCAGTCATACCCTTGTCATTTACTCATCACTATATAGGGCAGCAGCAATGGTATCTTGGTCCAGTGCAATTGGAAATGGCAACCCACAGTTCAGTGATATTATCACTGACATCTACAAGATCAACAGAAAGTATGTTATTTCAACGACAATTTGAGGTTGATCCAGTCAATTCATTTGATATAATATAGGTTATTGCTTTCCGCCATTACCTTGGCTAGATCTGGGAGGTACTCTAATCTCTCTCATGATAACCCTGCCCATATCTCCACTGGTGCATTCGGTCGCAACTTCTTTCATGCAGTTGAAGGTGGAATGCCGACGATCTTTACTTCGGTCATCATAGTGGAGTCCTGCTTTCTCGATGAGCCCAAGATTGGTGGCAATACAAAGCCGGTCAAGGTTATACAGGGTGCTCAGGAGAATGGGAGCGATATGTCAGTGCTATTGGAATGGTGATTCACGAGTCCAAATTTCGGGCCCAACTGTATAAGGACTATGTGTCCTTCTCAACGACCACAGCAAGTGGAATGGATACATCTCCCAGTATGTCCATTGATCTTTTCTAGTTGTAATTTTTAATTGATTTTCATAGAGGCATCGACATCCAAAAATGTACAACTTAGTCCATTCACTCGTCGACCCACTCCATCTTATCATAAGGCCACTCTATCATTTTACGATATTGGTAAGCATCCGGTCGTCTAATATAAAATGATATCTTAAGTATGTGTTGTCAGTGCCCATCTATGATGCACGCAAAGTCAAAGCGGACTTCACGTCTACTCTCATATCGCTCCAGCAACTACCCATCTTCCCACACAATATCCCTGCAGGATCCTGTGTCATTGTTGGACATACCATCAATACATTCAAGCGTGTAGATGACATGATGAAGAGCATTTCACTCAATGTGCAATGGGTCATGGTCTTGGGAGTGCCGAAATGATTGCTTCACTTAGCATCATTTATATTTTTGTATCTTATGTCTGTCTTGTGAATAAAAGCGAACCGTTCCATTGACTGTACAGATAATATTACAAATATGAGTATGGACCTTTGATGTCAACCAACCATTTATAAAAAACCCCTGCAAAAGTGTCTGCCAATGAGCCAATGGGTGCTCGAACGGACTTCGGACCTGACTTCATGTTCGACCAGAGGCTGCATGTGTGATAACATTCCACCTCGTTCACGAAATAGGACACAGTATCCGTTTTGGAATCCACAATGAGCGATATGTCCATACGGCAAAAAACACTCATCGATGGTTTTCCACCAACTATATTGGACTCTATCGCATAAAGCCCTTCATAGGTCTTTTGGACAAAATCAAAGAACTTGTTTCTGCCTTGCTCTCGAATAGAAATGGCACCCCTGTCTGGATTGCACGCGACTGTCTTCAATAGAGTCCCCTGCGTTTGAAATATTCTAACAAAGGTAAGACAATCATGCATATGATATGACAAGTGAAAATGAAGGGCACTCACTTTAACTCATCCAAGGTATAGAAACTTGAGACGATATCCCACTTCCAAGACTTGCTTTCTTTGTTGTACAGGGTGTGCACCATATACATGACCTTTCCACCAACTAGAAACACACGCCATTCGCCCATCTTACTCAGTGGTTCGATGTACATTTGCCCAAACCAACGTGAACCTGGAACTTCACAGTTATTACGCATGTATTCCCAATTTCACTTGGGGTTGCCAGGTAATAGGACGTGATGACCGGTGTCGCTGTGTGTCTGTTTCAAGACAATATTCAGTGGGAATTGGTCACCATCGTTTAATAGTTTTGCTTGCGGGCGTATCGTATGCATTACGTTTAAAGCGACATGAAGCAAATTTTGATTTTGTATCCATTTTGAATGGACCATGTTCATCTGCTTCGGAGGTGGCCAGATGTGTACCGTTCGACAGAGTTCATCCATGCCAGTCATGAAAATCGACACATTTTCCAGTGTCAATCCGTATTGGTTACCGCTGTCAAGACATCAGTATAATGCAGTGAAAACGGAGCAGAATTAATTAAAGCGATGTCAAACTTACATATATGACATTCCCATATCCACACCACCAAATACACAATCTGCCGATGCGAACTTTTGCCACGTATCGCCTTTGTCTTGATAGCGAAGTATTGCGTGAAGGAACTCGGGCCAAATATGTATTTGACATTGAAGTGCCAGGCTCCATCCTCATGATGTAGTTGCATACCGATATAAACCTGTTTGTTGTAAAATGTGTTTCAGTATCAACAATCCACAAATTAAACAATAGACATTACCCATTCTTGAATACATGCTGAATAGCGACTCTTGTATGACTTGATGATATGGACGTAACCATCAAGATGGGAAATGGTGTCGAGTTCAATGTCGGAAATGGTCGTGGTGACGAATGCAAGATCGTTAATGGCAGCGGCTTTGCTTGCGATACGTGTGGTCGGGTCGAGGATAAAGAGGATTTTGAAAACACGGCCGTCATTGTTGCTTAATGTGGTTATACGGCGTTCATTGTTGCTTATGGTGGTTGGCGGTTCCATTTCACAGTCAGATGATGTTTCCATCTCAGAGTTGGATGATATCGTTTTGCATGGAAGGAGATCAAGTTTGGTGGCCGTCACATTGCGGACACCCTGCCAATTTTCACGTATGTTGCGACCAAGACATACCGATTGCGGACAGATTCCAGACAAAACGCATTTGGGATGTTGCTTTGCAGATCCGGCATGTCTTTGGCAGGAGTTGCCTTCTTTCTTCCACAAAAGACATTTTGTTTTTGGAGAGTTGCATTTTCGACCAGGGCAGATGTGCATGCAAAGTTCATAACCAAGTTCCTTCTTATATGGCATGTTTGTGGACCTAGGCAGGATTTCAGATGGGTGGTATGAGGAACAGACATGGATATAATTAATACATCAATACCTTAATAATTGATTACTTTCAGGGTGGTTGATAGCGGGTGGTGATGATTCCACAAACCTTCTAATTATAAGATGTCGGAATTATGTCACCTGACAAGAGTGGCAATGATAAAACAACAAACACGTGCCAAACACGTTGATCAGCAATGGAATCATTTAAATGTCTTGAAAGAGCAATATCTACCGAACAGATCGGACGTGTTTGGTGTGTTCGGGTGGAGATGTTCGGTGGATGTCAACCAACCATTATGAGGAGATATACTACACCGAACACATCAAACATGTTTGGTGTGTTCGGTGGATGTCCGTCAACAGGTGTTACTAGATATACTACACCAAACACATCGAACATGTTTGGATTGTTCGGTGGACATGTTCGGTGGGCGTGGTTGGATTGATACAGCTAGGTATACTACACCGAACATGTCCACCGAACACATCAAACATGTTCGATATGTATATCTAGTCACAACCGTTGGTTGACATCTACTGAACATCTCCACTGAACACACCAAACATGTTCGATGTGTTTGGTGTAATATATCTAGTCTTAATGGTTGGTTGACATCCACCGAACATGTCCACCGAACACACCGAACATGTTCGATGTGTTTGGTGTAGTATATCTAGTCACAACCATTGTTTGACATCCACCAAACACACCAAACATGTTCGATGTGTTCGGTGTAATATATCTAGTCACACCGGTTGACAGACATCCACCGAACATAACCCAATCCATATTTGTCAAACAACATAACTCAATTCATCACCTTATCAACTGAAAGATATTCAATACGTTACATGTGGGTTTGTCTGTGTGCAAGTACTAGCACTGGACAACTTCTAAGCTCACGCCACACAAAAACATATATAAATAGATCTGGTAATGCAAACAAGCCGAACATGAGGTCGAACATGTGTCGATTGATCTGGTCACGTGGTCGTGACATCTGTATTCATAGTCTGGAGCGTTGAGTAATAAATCCGCTTTTTTTCTTTTGCCCTCAAATTGCCTCACACATCAACCAAAAACTTTTATTTCATCTACCATGTCCTTGCCCATCATCAAAACCTCGACTCCTGCCATCAATCCTGCAGCCTTCAAGTACTGGCCTGATGCGCCACCCAAAAAGCTGCAGGAGCTCCATCGCATCTTCCAAATCCAGTACATGGTCCCGCCAAAGATTCCGGCACACAACAAGGACTCCGGCACAGTCCCCGTATTTTCTCATAACTTATATGTACTGAAGACTCACCCGCATGATGCCACTGCCCAAGACGAGTTATGGCGCTGGAGTAGTGGGACCTGCCAGTCACATGACCAGGCTCCCACGGTTGACCTAGTTAGTAGCCTTCCTGATGTAGTAGTCAGTCCATCATCCTATCCATCCCGTCTTACCTCTCGAGTCCTGCGTGAACCCCCGGAGAGGTACCTCGGTACCTCTCCAACGTGGTGATGAGAGTGTTCTTCGACTCCACACCTCTCTTTTTTTCTCTCGGGTTCCCACTCCTTACGACTTTCTCACGAGACGACCTTTTTTCGGCCTCACCACCCCTGCTGCGCGACGGCGCATTTTCCCTTCATTCACGGCCATACCTCAGTCGCGTTACCCCCCAGCACCCTCGCTCAGTCCACCAGGGCCCCGCGTCGACCATCGTTGACCCAGAAATGCGGACTCAACCCTTTTGGAGCACCCAAAAGCCCCATGCCACGCCACCCGCGTTCGCGCCCGTTTCCTCTTCTCAGACCAAGGGCGGCCTCTCAAGCTTTCCTTCGACGTCTTACGGCCCCCGTTCTGCCCCACATCGTCCCAGGAACACCATCGACGTCCATTTTTGACGCCCAACGGCCACCCGCGTACAGCCACGTCACCACCTTTCGACCCCCCCATATTTTAGCGTTCCCCGGCCCACTCGTATCCATCAAGGCCCCCGCGTTCACACTCGACGACCCGGTGCCCACATTCTGCTCGAAAGAACCCCCCGGTGCCGTCCATTTTGGATACCCAAGCGCCTGCCACGTCATCACCTTCAACCCCGGGCTTTTCGTATGTCCCGTTCCCACCCCACGTTCGTTCAATCCCCCGCGCCCTCATTCCATCCACCAGGGCCCCCCGTTGCCCCCCGTTGGCCCCAGACGAGCCCCCACCGTCGTTCTCGGACACCCAAGCCACACGCCACGTCACCATCGCACGGCCCCGTTCTGCCAGCACAACCGGCCCAGACCAACTCACCAAACTCGCGGCCCACCCCCCAGAACACCCTGCGTCTCGTTAACGCCCCGAACGAGCCCCCACCGCCGTTTTTGGTCGCACCACGGATCCGTCGCGCCCACCCGTTGGACCCCTGTTCTTTCGTGTACCCCAGCCCCACACGGACCCATTCGACCACCCGTGCCCTCGTTCCACCGGCCAGGACCCCCCGTTCACCTCCATTGTGCCAAACGAGCCCCCGCCGTCGTTTTCAGACACCCGGGCCACGCGCCACGTCACCATCGCGCGGCCCTGTTCTACCAACATACCCAGCCCCAGACCGACTCACGAAGCTCGCGGCACACCCGCTCACCATCCCGGAGCACCCCACCTCACTCCAATACCGCGAATGGACCGTCCCCGCCGTTCCCAGACCCCCACCGCGTCCCGCCACGTCACCACCCCCGGCCAGTTCCTAACACCATACCTGGCCCCACGAACCCTCGTTCAGCTCCCTGCGGCATCGTTCTCGACCTGGACGAGCCACCCCGATCTCTTCGCGTGATACGCCAACCCCCTCCGCGTCGGGATACCATGCCCTTGTTAAGTACAACCCTATGCCCCGTCAGTATTGTAGCTTTTATTATAGCCTCATCCCCTGTTCCCCCCCATACTGGATGTCAATCACAGTCTACCTACAAGCCGTCACTATACTATGTTCATGCACCCGTTTACCCGATCTCCGCCAATACAGTTATATTTTGGACCACCTGAACCTTCACACTGCACTAAGTACTTGCTAGGACAATTCGAGGGATCTTTGGCCTTGCGTTGTGAGCCCGAACCCTTGTGAGGGAGGCATTCAAAGAGTATTGAGTTTGAGGAGAGTCTTGTATAGTCTGGTCATCTACCGCCCCCTGCGCGAGGACAACTTCCCGCTTCATGATATAAGGCCCCGGCCTTGATTCGAGGCATTCTGAGGGACTGGGAGTTGTGGCTTGAGAGTCTTTTGGTCAGTTTTGTTTGTTTTGTGTTCTTTTCTGTAGCAGTTGGCGATGAGGGCGTCGCCATGAGGAAAAGGGGCACTTGGAGTAGTGGGACCTGCCAGTCACATGACCAGGCTCCCATGGTTGACCTAGTTAGTAGCCTTCCCGATGTAGTAGTCAGTCCATCATCCTATCCATCCCGTCTTACCTCTCGAGTCCTGCGTGAGCCCCCGGAGAGGTACCTCGGTACCTCTCCAGCGCGAAATGCCCAAACAATACGAGGAACCACTCCATCACTTGATTTATCAAATGGATATGTACATCTACGTGACAGCAGCCATCGCATACAACAAGGCACCCCACTACTCACCGGACTACGTCAAAAATGATAAGGAAGGGACCAATTCACTTCGGGATTACCTCAAGTATACCGACACCGTCATGGACGAAATTTGGGCAGAAGTCTTGGTGGCGAAACGGGCAAACGAGGTTACCCGTGACTGGCGAAGCAAGATCTTCGACGATTGGCTCCTGAAAGAATTTTATGTCGGGAAACATTCTCCATCGGCTTTGATTCAACATGGCGCCGTGAACACCGAGATCAAGCCCGAGGACCTAGGTGAGTATATATATGCATTTCTGGCCAAATGAATTCACACGTCTGGGATCATAGATTGGACAAAATACGACGAATCTGTGCCAGCATGGCACAGTGGAACCTCTGCAAATTGGTCGTTCGGTGGGCTTCCAGACGCCACAAAGCTCGAAATCATCGGTCATGTTATTGCTTGGTGTAAAGGACATAGTGTCCTCGTTGATGCCAATGTGGCGGAGGACGATGAAGGTGTGATCTAGAATTACAAGTGTGAATGTGCTAATAATATAATACATTTGCAGAAGAGCCGGTTCCCCAGGGCAAGGGCAAGGGAAAAGCAAAGTCAAAATCAGTCAAAAAACAGACGGCATCTTCCACTGGTTTGTACAAATTTTCAACCATAGTGGTGTATAGATGCATTCAATATTCAGGTGGTGCTGACAATTCGTCTGAGAAGGACAAAAAGAAGCCCAAGCCCAAGCCCAAGCCCAAGTCCAGTAAGTACTTTCATTGTCTGTAATTGTCATACACGCAAACCCTTCATCATGACAGAACGCACAATCAAGTCCAAAGCCGAGGACGACGTTGAGGGTGAGTTATTGAATTCCGAATATCAAAACGATAATCCAACACATTTATTCATGTATAGACGACATAAAGATGGAGGAGGACTTGGCTCTGGTAAAGAAGAAGCGGTCCAAGGCTCAAATGCGTACGTTTTACACTTTGGTAATATTAATGCACTGACATCAATGCAGTTGCTGTCGAAATTGACAATGGAGATTAAGCCACCCATTGCCCCCGAGCCGGATGTTGTGGCACCAGAATCCGCGAAGTTGGACATTTTAGGACCAGAGCGGGTGGGGTTGTTGGATGTTGATAATGATATAACCATGGACAACGACGACGGACCTCCCAAACCCAAAAAGGTGTCTCCCAGCGATAGTCACGAGGACGGCAAGATGGCAAAGAAGAGGAAATTGGATGTTGCTTCGGAGCAAGCGGGCATTATTGCAGAGAAGCTCAACCTGGTGAAGCCACCAAAGAAGTCACCGACTCCAGGTATGTGTTTCAATATCACATGGCTATATCTATTCCAATTCTGATCTTCTCAACGTCCTAGGATTCCGTCCCAATATGCGTGCATCATCACGCCACCAGTCATCAACCCCTGCGGAGCCCAGCGCTTCATCGATGGACGTGGATTGGAGCAACATCGTTCCACCCAAAATCCTAATCTCCATTACTCCGAGCCAAACGAGGCCTTCATCTCCCAAGCCGTTGACATCCAAACTTGATCCTGGGCCTTAATTTCAGAGGAGTAAGTCCTTCTTTTGTGGAGTATTCATTATATTTGACTAAAAAGACTGTATCCCAGTCGTTGATTTCTGGAAACTTGGTGACATTCTGTGCCCTCAAATGTCCTCCTCATACATCGCTACTATTAACATTTGTACAGTTTCTATATATGTATTTCTTTTTGCTCCGTTAAAAATGGCTTGTGTTACTGTCCTATGACCATAAGAATTGAGCATGATAGTAAGCATAGATACAGCATAAGGCATCAATCTTGTTGACTGAAAATCTGTTTGTCTAAAATATATCCTGGTGAATGCATTACTTTCAGTTCAGTCGTACAACCACCTACACACTCAACTTGAGAAGGACAACTTTAGATTACTCTCATTCGGGCTGATGAAAATTCAAAATGAATATATGTAAGAAACCAGAATCGTGAACTTTATGGACCCATTAAATGAGGATACAATGATACAAGAGTAACAAATCCCCCTTTTGTAGTGGAAGATATAACTATCACTCCAAGGGGAGCTCTAACTATTTGGTACCGGAATAATACAGTATACTTGTGTGGGAATGATACATACAGCTCCAAAAAGATGACAATGTATTTCGGACAAGGATGAAGAGCAATGATAATTTCCACGAGTTACCAATCAGTTGTCAAACATGCACAGTTGTCAAACAGTGTGGTTCAATACCTGTTTTGTCTGTTGAGCAAGCTAGAAATATCACTGAGACTCTGAAGATTAACTCCACAAAATATCTTTAAAGCGGGTACCATTGTTCTTCTCAGTCGGTTTGATCAATGTCTTGTCAGCTGGACCCCTAATTAAGATCATAAGGCAGCTATTCATAGTACAGATGCATTTTTTTGGCCTGTATCAAGGTATGTCATGGGAACATGCAATGGAACAAAAAAAGTAAACACAGCTTTCTAAAGATTCAGGCACACCTTATGGTGTTTTGGGAAGAGCTTACAAATAATATAATGTCATATGATCAATCCCATTGTGTTAATTGTTATTCATGATCCGAACCACTCAACTATTTAAATAGATGTATGGGCTCTTACTGTCACAAATCCTCATGAATCCCCATGACATCATCCATATCTGCATTGTAGTCTTGACCTATCTACAGTTCCTTGCAAATGCAACATTATTTCCACAACTATGCCAAAATCAACTTATGTATATCTCTCCTAAACCAATTTCCTGTCCTGTGATATCGATCTTGACCCAAGAATTGGGTGTTTTTCAAAGTAAACTCATAGAACATGAGTTTGCCCCAGATCAGGGCGATACAACAATATTGATGCAAATAAATGCAACACAATATGTAAAGTTCATTGGAATAACAAAAGAAACAAAAGATAACTTGACAGTCGATTGTCATATCCCATGCAGCTCCGCCGGATTCCGACGAACTCCGCTCCGGACTTTTCCGCCGACTTATCTTATCTTATCTTATCTTATCTTCTCGCGTACGTTATTGTTCTTCTCTTGTTAATTACTATTCTTCCCCATCTCCGTTTACTCCGACCTCCTTTTCTCTTCCTCCCCTTTGTTTACTTGTCACCGTACATAGCAACCTTTTATCCCTTTTATTTTCTTCCGAACTCCGGTCCTCTTTCCGGAGTTCATATTGTCTTCACGTCTCCAAGGACATGACAATTAGTCTACCAAGTATATAAACTAGAACTACAATGTCCTGTAACTCCGTTCAGAAAATTAACTTGAGTTCCTTATTTCTTACCCACTCTCAAACTTAAGGCTTTCCCTTAAGCTCATTAGTTATCTTAGTACTTAGTCCGGAACTCCGGACTAACTCCGCTCCGTCCACGTCTTCTCAATATGACTTAAGGAAGTAGTGAACCTACTTCAAGAGTTGACGTCTCCGCTCCTCCGAAGAACTCCGATCCTTCCGGAGTTGCACGCCTCTAACATCGATCCATTATTCGTTTCGACTACATTTAAAAATAGTGCGTTCAAAATACAATTACGTTTTATTCAATATGCCAGACATATTTCTTACCTCCTAAATATCTCTTCGCTTGGTATTGTCTTCTCAAACCTATCACTGTCCAATGTCGTTGTAAAATGATCAATGCATTGCTCATGTGATGGCTATTGAGACGACATGATTTCAGATCATATTTATTTCATTGCATTACTAGTTCTCTAACACATGCAACGTTGCTCTGGATCACACTATGTTTCATAATATGACATAGTCATTTCAACATAATTGTGTTCAATTTAAATTTATTCAGAAACCCGTTTAAATCTTTATATATAAATTCCCTTCATAGATATCACTTCATTGGTGGTGGTAAACGAATACCAACATTCAAATTTAACCTTCTTCAATCTTTCATGCTCCCATCTAATAATATCAACCATGATTCTGACATGTTATTTGGATACGTGGATCATGTTGATCAACAGGCAGCCAACATTGTATATGGAGATAGAAAAAAATATCTGTGTTAAAATGCCTTTGTATGAATTTCTGCCAAAGTTGAAGGTGAAGGATATTGGTGAAATAACAACAATACATGGTATATATTTGTTAAAGACATTACAAAGATTACATGGACAAGATCTATCTGTGGCATTAATGAGGCATAATTGTTCAGCTTGTGATACTCATGTTTCTATTTTTCATGTGCATGATATTAAATCACATAAAGACCTGTGTAAACAGTGGTACAGAAGACAAAAAATGACAGAAACATATGAGTGCGGCAAAGAAGAAACTCAGGCTCAAATGAAAGAAGAATTGGACAAGTCAGATGAGCAATTATTTCCTCCTCCTCCTCCATCTATTGAATTGAAGGAAACCATAATCAGCAACTGGTGCAGAGATACATCACCTGAATGTTTCCAAGAAAGTGGGTGTGCTGTATGTGGTCAATTGGTTGCATTGAAAAACATGTCTTTATTGTCAAAGACGAAGGTTAATCTGAAAATATTAACTAGAGACAATATGGGAATCACAAGATGTGAACGATATCATTGTTCTGATCCAATAGAGGATATCAAAGGTCCAGTGCTAGATGACACATGTAAATGGATATGCAAACCATGTGTGCTCAGTCTGAATAAAGGCCAAACTCCCAAATATGCTTTGGCGAATGGACTTTGGATGGGAAGAATTCCTGCACAACTTCAAAATCTAACATTTGCTGAACAACTTTTGATTGCCCGTATTCGTCACAACAAATGTATTGTTCGTGTCTCATCTGGGATGCATAAAATGAAAGCAAATGCCATCATGTTTCAAAACCCAACCCCAAAGATATATCAACGGTTGCCTCCAACAATTAAAGAACTTGATGAAGTGCTAGCATTCATTTTCACTGGTCCTGTCAGACCAACTCCAGAAGACATGGAACGAACACCTTTATTGGTTCACCGAAGGCGAGTTTCTGCAGCTTTAGAATGGCTGAAGTTGAACCACATGGATTACTATGATTTAGATATTTCCTATGAAAATCTAGAACAATATCCAGATCATGGAATTCCTGTTGTGGTTGCATACCGACCAGCAGACACAAATAAGGAACTGGAAGCCACTAGTGCATTTGACAATGAAGAGGAAGATGGTGTGGAAGATGGGCCTTGTCCCTTTGTTGTTAGTGGAGTAACTGGCGAAAATCTAGATATTACAAGTCCAAAGGCATTAATAGCTAGAGCGACAAAGCACTTGATAGATGACCATGGTGGTGTTCTTGCCATTAGCCATGCTAGAAATCCAGAATCGTTCTTTAATAATCCTCAGTTATATCCTATGATGTTCCCCTGCCTATTTCCATATGGCTTGGGTGGTATTAGTAGCATTGACAAGAATGTTTTAAGCATCAGTGATATGATGCACAAAAGACATCTTCTGATGTACCATGACAAAAGATTTCAAACTGATCCCTATTTTCCACTGATTGCATTCAATCAAGAACAGATTAAAGATGGTACAACTGGAGGTTATTTGTTGACTAATAAACATAATTTCAATGATATTGCAGATCGCCTGATGAATATCAATACGGCTGTTTTGGAGGACCTCTCTAAGAGATTGTCCAGAGGTGATAGAGTCAAACCAGATACACCTGAAGAGAAAGCATGCTATAAACTCATTTCCAACCTGGATCACGTAGCTGGTCAGGTCAAAGGTTCAATTACTAACAAGAAATACATGCGAAATGAGATTTGGTCTCTGATATCCTATATTGGTGCTCCGACTTGGTTTATCACTTTTGCACCTGCAGACATCAATCACCCACTATGCTTATATTATGCTGACAACAAAGAAAAGTTTTATCCTAAACTACGTCTACCCCAGGATTGTTACAAACTAATTGCAAACAATCCAGTTGCTGGAGCCCGCTTCTTTCACTTTACTACTGAAATGTTCATCAAACATATATTGGGAATAAATGAATCTCATCCTGGCCTGTACGGAAACACATCAGGTTATTATGCAACGGTAGAGGAACAAGGACGTCTTACCTTGCATCTTCATATGCTGTTGTGGATAAAGGGATGCCTTACACCTCAGGAAATACGTGACAAAATTATGGGTGAAAATTCCGACTTTCAGAAAAGATTAGTGGAATACTTGGAAAGTTTGTGTGTAGGACAATTCATGACAGGTTCTAAAGATGAGGTATCACAGAAAATGGAACAGACAATGTCGAAACCTGAATATCAACCACCAACATGTGTCATGCCAGATCCACCATCATATAATTGTTCCATGAATTGTCAATATCATGACAAAAGATCAACATGGTGGCAAAGGTTTCAAGATGTTGTAGATGATCTTTTATTGCGATTAAATGTACATAACAGGCATGACGGCAAAAAAAAGCCATATTGTCTTAATTCGAAAGGTGAATGTAAACGATGATTTCCCCGTGATATCTTTCAACAAACCTTTGTAGAACCTAATACTGGTGCTCTCAACCTCAAGCATGGTGAACCTTGGATGAACATGGTGACACCTGAAGTTACATATATGCTACGATGCAATTCTGATGTGACCAGCTTATTATCAGGTACTGCTATAAAGGCCATAGTTGCATACATAACAGATTATATTACAAAATTCTCCTTGAAGACCTATAGCATTTTTGAAGTGATAAAAAGTATTTTTGATAAGAATTCCGAAATGATTGGTGGCGACCTGAAAAGAAAAGACAAAGTCAGAAAGCTGTTTACACAAATAGTCAATTCACTCACCTCCAAAATGGAAATTGGTGCTCCAATGGCTTCATTATATGTCCTTGGAAATCCTGATCACTACACCAGTCATAAATTCGTGCCATTCTTTTGGAGATCTTATGTTAAAGAGGTTATCAGTGCATGGTCTGATGAAGAAATTGCTAATATATGTGAAGACCAAAACAATGCACAAAAGGTTGTTATTGGTAAGAATAATGGCGCATACATTGGACTTTCCAAAGTAAATAATTATATGTTCAGACCCGCCTTGTATGATAATGTATCACTGTATGACTGGATACGTCTCGCCACTATGGAACCAAATAAAAGACACACCAAAACAAAAACCAAAAGGGCCAGAAAAGAACCCATGCAAAACCATATTTTGGACAATCTAGGCTGTCATGATTTGTCTGACTCTTTCACTGAACCTGCTAATGTTGACGACTCCAGTGATGACGACTTGTCTGATGTCATTGATAATGATATACTCATGGAGATATGAAATTCCAAAACCTGATGGTTTGAATAGAAATGCAGGCACAGAAATAGCTGATAAAACAAATGAAGTTGATGTTAATAAATTGACAAAAAATGAAAATGATTATACTTTACATCCCAATCATCCACAATATCTTACCCACCATGCCAAAATGAAAGGGAATGATCCCTTCATAGTTCCTAATTTTATTCCAAATACTTTGCCAAGGGCTGACCGTGGTGATCGAGAAGATTATTGTTGTACAATGTTAACGTTTTTCAAGCCATGGAGAAGTGGCAAGGAACTCAAATGTAAATTACAAACATGAGATAATGCTTTTATAGACCATGAGTTTTCTAAAAGAGAGCTGGAGATCATGAAATACTTTGGTCTGCGATATGACTGTTTGGATGCAAGAGATGATTTCTCTGCTAAACGTCAGAAGAATAATACTGCAGATATAAGGTATTCATGGGCGACTTCAAATGGTCTTGATGAACTGGATGACATGCACATTACTGAATTAGCATTTAATGGCGACGACTTCCACAACAACATTGATGAAGACAATAATGACACGGAAATACTCCTGAAACTTGGTCATAAAGGACAAAAGAGGAAGGATCAAATGCTGATAGCTGAAAGAACTTTGAAAAGGTCAGGATGGCTCGATGATTGTATTGATGGTACCCCAGAGATAGGACCATTGATATCTATAGAACCATCTGTAGTACAATCAGCAAAATTTTGGAGAGCTGCAGTCCTTGCAAAGAAAAAGGAAATCATCGATGACAGAAATAAAAATTTACCAACAAACACAGCAACCATAAATAAATTGGGAAATTTTCAATATAATGATGTCAAGATAGTGGATGCAGCATACATCAACCATTTGTTTATTCCTGCAAACAGAGCTGATCGTCATCTTATTGATGTAACTATCAAGGATTACAAGTTGAACACTGACCAAAAGAGAGCATTTCATATCATTGCCAATCACTCTACCTTGATTAACAGTTCTGATAAGCTACGCATGTATCTTGGTGGGGTGGCAGGCACAGGGAAATAACAAGTCATCAAAGCATTGACTAGTTTTTTTGGTAAACACAACGAAAATCATCGATTTGTGGTTCTTGCACCAACTGGTGGTGCTGCTGCCCTTGTTAATGGATCTACATATCACTCCATTCTGGGAATTAATCAGGGAGGATCATCTCGTTCCCTTGCACAAGTATGTGCCAATCTTGATGGTGTGGATTACATTTTCATTGACGAGGTGTCAATGTTATCTTGCAGAGATATGTATAAAATCAGTGCTCAGTGTGCAAAAGCACGTGGTGTTTATGATGAACCCTTTGGTGGCATTAATATGATATTTGCAGGAGATTTTGGCCAACTTCCACCAGCTATGAGTGGTGCTCCTTTGTACTCTGGAACTGTTGGTGTCCAAATCAATTCCAGTTAAACTATACCAAATCAGGAAGCTGCTATAGGCAAAGCTCTTTGGCATCAAATTACAACAGTTGTTATATTATGTGAAAATATGAGACAAACCAATCAGTCAAAAGAAGATGTCCAACTGAGACAGGCATTGGAAAACATGAGATACAAAGCATGTACTGAAGAATATATTGCATTTCTTCGTACTCGCATTGCAGGAAAAGGTCCAAATGATCCGAAATTAGCCCAAAAGAAATTCAGGAATGTATCAGTTGTAACTGCATTGAATGCACAAAAAGACAAAATCAATGAACTTGGTATTTAATGTTTTGCTGCTGAAAATAGGAGACCATTAACATCATTCTATTCCATAGACAGATGGAATGATCCTACTAGTTCCAATAGCAAAAGAAAATCTCATCACATGTCAACAATTTTGGATCCTATTCGACACACAAAGATATTGGAACCTTCACTCCAAAAGCTACTTTGGAGCCAACCACATGCATCATCCTCTGATCATATACCAGGAAGATTGGACTTATGTGTAGGCATGCCAGTGATGCTGAGGAACAATGATGCAACAGAGTGCTGCATTACCAAAGGAGCAGAGGGCATAGTTGTGGGTTGGCAGAGTGCAATAGGTCCTGAGCAACAAACTGTACTGGACACTTTATTTGTCAGATTATTGAATCCTCCAAAAAAAATTAACATAGAAGGACTTCCTGAAAATGTTGTGCCGATTACAAAACATGTCACTTCCACCATGTGCTCATTACCCAATGATGATGTGATATCTTTGTCAAGAGAACAAGTGTTGGTACTACCTAATTTTGCAATGACTGATTATGCATGTCAAGGATGTACTCATCCTAACAATGTAGTTGACCTCAGTAGTTGTAGAAACCACCAATCCTATTATACTTGCTTATCAAGAAGTGCTTCTGCAGCAGGAACTATCATCATGCAAGGCTTTGATCCTAAAGTAATTACTGGGGGTGCTTCTGGATATCTCAGGCAGGAATTCAGAGAATTAGAACTGCTTGATGAGATTACCAAACTGAAATATCAAGGACTCTTACCAGACCATGTCAAAGGAGATCAGCGAAATTCTATCATTGATCAATTTAGAAAATGGAAAGGAAAGTCATATATTCCAAAAAACATTCATCATGCTATCGCATGGAAAGCCATGGAGCAACTAAATCAATACACAACACAGCCCTCTCCATGGCAATTAATTAAACCTATGAACAAAAATCAAAAGGCAGATTTCAGAAACCTCAACTTTGTTCCTGCAAAAGGAACTGTTCCAATCACTGTCACTCATAAAAATTCGACGGCCAATGTATTGCAAAATAAAAAACGAAAATTACAACAAGTTGTAAGTTCATCTTCCATAGTGAAAAAAAGACGAAAAACAAGTACTATTGAATTAAATGAACCAAAAGGGTTTATATGGGATGCGCAAGATTGGAGCTGTGCTTATGATTCACTCTTTACAATATTACTAGCAATATGGAATGAAGATCCATCAAGTTGGAAAAAAAGATTCAATAGCATCAATGAAATATTAAAGATTTTGAGCTTAGGATTCAAACGATCCAAGAATCACACAACAGATTTAGAAACAGTTAGAAATACAATCAGACATTTATTGCATCAAGATAAACCCGAAATATTTCCTTATGGTCAAGTTGGCATTGCCATAAGTGATTTGGCCCATTATATAATGAAAGCAAATGAACCAATGACTTCAACTTGTCTTAAATGTATGAATTGTGAAAACATAACCATTCTGGAAAATGATAGATGTGACGCCATCTTTCATTGTTCATATTCATTTTCTGGAACAATCTCAGCATGTTTTGCTCAAATCATAGTTAATAGACAACGGCACAAATGTCAATTGTGTTGGGGAGAGATTACTAAATTTATTGCATTTAACAAAATTCCACCTCTAATCATGTTTACAGTTGACTCTATTGAGAATTTAATAATTAGTCAAGTTATAAACTTGTCAATTGATGACATATCCACTGCTTACACATTGAGAGGAATTGTGTACTTTGGTGATGCACATTTTACTGCCCGCATATTCGTCAACAGGATGGTATGGTTTCATGATGGTATGTCAACAAGATCATTTTGCATTAATGAAGGTGATATAGATGACTTTTCAAATATTAATTTATTGTCATGTAATTGTAATAATGCTGTACTTTTTATATATGCTCAATTTTAATATTTGTTCTCATTGCTAAAAAGAAAAAGGGACGAGTAACCTGCCATGCAAAGCAATGGCCCACACCCCACTAGTCAAATGGGAGTCTGGTGTATTCATCAGAGGGGGTATTGATTTCCTCACCCTCTGGCAAGGACCAAGTATTGTCTGAGACAGGTGGCAATTGTAACAAGGATATATCTTCAAGTGGGGTGTTGTAGGCAAAAGCGATATCAAACCTGGAGGGGAATCTAGTGGTTGCTGTGCTTCTTCAATGGCCTGACTGAGGTCTGAATTAAATTCTGTTATTACTTCTGAGTCTGGGGAATCAGACCTAGTCCAAGCGAACCATTCTAATTCTTCATCTGAGTCTGTGTCCATGGATTCATCAGAAGATGAATTAATGTCCTCAGAAGAGGACACACTGATAGGCCTAGTCCTAGATCCAGGTTCCTGATAAGGCTGAGGTAGAGATGAATTTATGGAAGTGGTATGAGGAATAATGATGGTGAGTGGATCTGGTTTGGGGCTTAGGATCTTGACAGCCTTATTTTCAGAGTCACTCTCAAAATAAATGGAAGAAGATGATTGGGAATCTACCGACATAGAAGTATCTTTAATACCTATGTATTTACTTGAAGAATATAAATAATCATCACAATTATTATTTAAATCTGGCAAAATGTTCTCAAATATGGGAGACTTAGGAGAATATTCTAAATCACCATATAAATCTTCAAAAGACAGAGAAGGGGAGCTAGAAACCAAAGATACAAAATCCTCACTACTGTTAAAAGGATTAATAGGGGGAGTAGGCAAATAAGTAGTAGCAGGGAACCAAATGTCTCCTACATCGGAACCAGGGGTGGCATGGTTGGAGACGTCTGATAAGAGGTCCGGATCGCTGGGGGGCCAGGAAATTAGCTCACATCCCAATTCGGCATGAGGAGGAGGTGGAAATGCGTAGTTTACCTCTGCGTGGTTGTCAAGCATACGGGGCGGCTTGAGAATGACGGGATTGATGTACCGGACCTGGCCGATGGGCCAGTCCCAGTTGTCATCCAAAGGGAAAGTAAATTCGGGGGTCTTTGCGGAAGTTGGGTAGTGATTGATGAGACCGGGCGAGGTGTCGCGTAAGTGGGCATCGAGTGGCATATTGAGACCAGGTGGGAGTCCATGGTCATAAACGAGCACCACCGGGGCACTATGTTCATGATTTGCCGGCGTATAGTTAGTGGATTTGAGGAGGGTTGTAACTAGAGGCGCACGCAGAGAAGTAGGGATATCAACGTCAAGGGGGTCACTGTCAGGGATAGAGGGGTGCTCATTCATAAGTTCCATGTGTAGTGCGAGTTGGACGGTGGCCACCGGGGCCGTATATTCATCAAGGGAAGGCTTTTTTGTGAGTAAGGTGGATTCCGGGCATTTTTCATGAGTGGGATGTTTCATACACACCATGCAGCCTTGCCATTTCACTTCCCGTTCATCACCTGCCTCATATCATTGTGATCCATATGTTCGAATGGGTCGTGGCTGATATCGAATGCTGAATGGTGAATGGTGTTGGTGGGGGCCGTTGAGTGGTTTTCAGATCCCCAGAAATGAAAAAAATTGTTGTCCATGGTTGTGGAAGGGTCCATAGTACAGTCTGTGAGGGTCGAGGCATATTCCGGAGACATAGTAGTAGTCGAGGAGGGGTGTTTACAGCCACGCTCCGTGTACTGTAGCGGAAGTCGTTTGTCAGTGAACAGATGGAGTGGGATTTTTCCCACCTCGTAGTCCCATTCCCAGCCTTCAATTGGGCTCCAACCGCGCGCCTCATCGTTGACCAACGACGATTTGCGGTTGTCCTCGCCAGTGAGCTTGACAGCAGGGATGGAAGGGCCAACCGTGGGAATCCGCTTGACCGGTAAGTTAACGGGGTTACGGGGCGTTTCTAGGGGCGGAATAATATCTCTGGGGTGCGTGTGAGGGTCACGAGTATTTACTGGAAATGAATAAAAATCCTCTATGTAAGGAGGAGGGACAGGGGGAGGAGAAAAGTTCTCCTCAGTAGAAGGGTTAGCAAAAGGGTAAAATTGAAAAACTAAATGTCCCATCCTCAAAGAAGGGGGGACACTTGGAGAATTTATTGTAGCTAGGGAAGCATTTAACAAAATTCCGTGCTCAAAAGGAACACCAAGGGAATCAATCCCTGGAGAAAGCCTATATCCTACAGTGGCAGCAATCAAAAATTTACTGAAATGGGGAGATTGGTAATCAAGGGAATTTCCCAAAAAGGAAGTGATAAGTTGGCCAGCATCTGGATGACCATTGGAGTGGATCCCTTCCACAGGGAGAGGAAGAGGGTGGTTATTGATCATAAAAGGTGGGATCTGGGGGTTTGTGCAGCAGACATGGCTACTGTCTCTCCCATTTCTTCAGAGTTTTTATAGCAATTCCTATCTAAATTTCCCTGGTGTGAAAATCCATTTCTTATCTTTCTCCTTTCAGAAAATTCAGATTCTTCATTGTTCATGTCATCACAAAGGGCTATGGACAATGCAAGAAGTTTCGAGCCATCATATGCATTTTTGGGGATATTGAAGCATGAGATACTTTTATCTCCTTTTACTTCAGACTTATCCTTATCCAAATAAGGCTTATCCTGTAAGCATCTAATCAGTTCGGTAAAATAACTCGGTTTAAGCGGAGTTTGAAATTGCGGATTATAGCGGACTAATGCCTTATTTTGCTCATAAGACTTAGTTAAAGGAATTGTAGTGGTTTCTTCAAGTTCCATAGGTAAAGTGCATAAATAGGATGTTGAGGCATCGGCAGTAGTAGCTCCTTTGATGTGATTAACTCGAGAATGGTTTGGTGTGACCATTAGTTCAAATCTGTTTGTCAAATCTTCAGGATTCTTGAATACTAAATATGTACCATCTATTCTTTCATCAATAGAAACATAGTTGCCTCTTTGCCATGGTCTTCCAAGTAATAAATCAAATGGTACTGTCTCTCCTATGTAAAGATTGGCATAAGTGAGGACACCACCACAAGTCAATGGAACTTCTGAGACCAATCCTTTTGATATTCCTTCACCTCCATTAGCATCATTCATTGTGAGAATTTTTCCTACATCCATAGGTCTTTGGATAATTTCTTTCCAGACTCTTTTACTAATCACATTTAACTGGGATCCAGTGTCAATGATGACTTCAATAGGTCTTCTATCACATTTCATCTGAAGCCTGATTAACACTCCACGATCCTTGGTTATGAATGAGCTTGCAATGGCAGATAACTTTGCATTCTTTCTCTTGATCATGTCTGTTAACTGCTCAGATAGCTCCTTGGAAGAAGCCAATACTTCATGAACATGCAGGGTAACTGGTGTGTCAAGGATTTGATTGATAACTTGAGTTTCTCCAATATTGACTGAAATTTCAGATTGTTTGGGAGTGGGCTTTAGACGAGTTATGGCATTATGTCTTTCAGCCATGATCTTGTTCTTATCTATGTTTGCCTTGTGTCCTTGTATATGAGTCTTTGCTGGCTTTGCTGGAGAAGGATCTATCATCTCCACATCTGAATCTGTGTCTGAAGGAATATGTATTGGGGTTCTTATATCCATTGGAACAGGTTGCTTTGCATGCAGTTCTTCTGTAGGATGGAATGGGTTTGTCTTCTTGAGAGCAAAGAGTAATGGTGCGGGTATATGTGCTTGAGCTTGCTTCTGTGCTGAAAGAGGGCCAGGTTTGACTGGGCCTTTAGGAATGGGTGGCAGTACTGTATTGGGCCTTATATTCTCTTTCCCTTTGGATTTAATACCTGTGGGAGGATATACTCCATCTAATACTTCCTTCCTTGCTGCACCAATTTTCTGTGGTCCTCTGACTGCAGGCAGGATTTGTATTTCTTCTTCCTTGATTGTAGGTATAGTATATGCTTCAAAATCTTCTTCAGCATCAGATTGATAGTAATCAGAGAATTGATCTTGTAATACATAGAAGTGTGATTGGACATTGCTAGCCTTTTCAGCTACATGTCTATCAATTGCTTGTACAAATGTCTCACCCATATTTCTGCGAATTATTGAGCCATCTGAATAAACAATCCTTCCAAGACTATCCTTGGTTATCTTGCCTGTCTTGAGTAATTCATTGATCTGGAAACATGTTTGCATTCCATGTCCTTGTCCTCCACAACCATAGCAGGTCATGGGTCCTCTTGGTTCATTGGAAGGAGTAAATGAATTGGTAGGAGTAAATGAACTAGTAGAAGGGTTTGGTGGAAGGCCAACACTATTGGCAGCTGAGATTTTGAAGGGAGGTCTTTGTGTTTGCTGTGACTGTGCTTGCCTTTGCTGAGGTTGTTTCAGCTCAGGTGGGCTAATACAGTGAGAAATGTCTGGGTCTAGCTTCAAGGCTCTATAGTATGCTAGTCCATACTTTATATCATCCAAAGATAGCTTTCCCATTTGCTTGATTAAAGACTCTACTTCATTCTGGTGTGATGATGATGTGGAGGTAGGCTTCTTGTCTGTCCCCCTTCTGCCATTATCTTTCTTCTCAGCTTCTTTCCTTACTGTCTTCTTAAATAGTTCATCATCTGAATCATATGCCTTGGATTTGAATGTCTTCTTCTTCTTGCTAGCTTTCTTTCTCTTGATGCAGGCTTCATAGTCACTATCTGTATCATACTCTGATAAATCATCTGCATCAGAGTCTTCTGAAACAGAGTTGTCTAGTCTTCCTGGTACATTTGAATCTGAATCTGCTAGGTTCATGTCAAACCGATTCCTTTCAAATAGAGTTTCTGCAACCTTAATGACATCTTTCATAGAGAATGGAGATGGGACATCTAAAGGTGTTGATCCAGTGTTGAGACGTGTCTCAATGATATGTCTGAGGTTCTTGTTGATTCCATGCCAGAAGTATGCAGCCTTTTCATCTGCAGAGATCTTCTTCTTGCTCTCTAACCATCCTGCAATAGTAATGAACCTGCGTTCATATTGCTTCCATTTGGTGAGAGTTCTGATCTGCTTAAGTTTCCAAATGCGTGCAAGGGTCATAAGATCTCTAACAACGTATCTTGTTTCTTTTAGGGCAGCATCAAAGTAGCAAGTAATATCTTTCTCAAGAGTATTCCAGTCTTGGGATATGTAACTTTCCAGGGCTTTAATGAGCTTGACTACTTTGGTGGAGCAGTAATCTACAATCCGTTCACATTTCTCTTTATCATTAACAGCATAGGATTTTGTAATGCCTTAAGAATCTCTTGACTTCTTCATAGCTTCCTTTGAATTTAGCTGGGGCAGACTTCTGCCCTAGTAGGGGAATCATGTCTGGGGTATGAGTACTGGTGCTTGTGGACATTGTGTACTAGAGGTATAGGAATGCTTGGATTATTTAAATTTAAAACTTCCTCGCGGTGGGCTTCAATTTTGTTATGTGAATGTTTGTTTCACCAAGAATTACCGGAGTTGACTTTGTTCAGGTACCTTCTTGTTGTTCATGGGTTTCTAATATCTAAATAACCTATCAGGAAGGGGTTTGTGGGTATATGTACTATATGAATCAATAGAATGTAATAGTGAGGTCTCTTCAATTAAGAATTGAGACTTTGAGTGGGTATAAATAGCAATTGGGTGTGTGATATACTGAAAATACTAATATTCACTACTGAAATATCAAATATGAACTAATGAATACTGATAACAATATTCACCAGTTGAATATGGACGGTTTTGGCTATGGGGCCTATTCAATCAAGAGTATCTCTGAGTATTATAATATCTGACTTAAATCTGAAGCTTCAAATGCACATTGGCTACTAGTTCAGGGATATCTTTAATACCTTTTGAATACTCTGTTTTGTTTAGGATGAAACCTTAACCTTAGAAGTGTATCTAGCTGACTAATGCTGACTAATGAATTGATTGGACTGAGTGAACTGGTGAATTCTCCTTGATGACAAAGGGAACTCAGAGAATGATAGAATAAGAGTAAACTAGACTGGATTGCAAGCACTAGCTACTACAATGAGTAACTACTAGTACTAAGAGAATGAGGGATCACACTGTGTGAACCCAACTAAGAGTGACTACTGAGTGGTGAGGGGGGAAATCCTTCTGACTACTGGAATTTGGAGGCCCTATCTATACTGTTGGAGAACAATGGGGGACTGAGAACAATGAGAAAGTGAGAACAATAGGACTGAGTCATGAGAACAATGGATGGCATAAAAGAGGCTGTGAATAATGGGCTCTATCTCCATTTGGACTGTTTAAAACAAAGGACTGCTCAGAACAATAGACCATTGTCTTTATGTAAGCAGACTATCACAATCACTCTCTGATGTATCCTATCTTATCATTATCTTATCATCCTCTTGTTCACATCTTATCTAATCATTTCCCATTATCCAGCTGAGCCGCTTTTGATCAATACAAGTAAACAAGATTTGTAATCAATCCATTACTGCTAATATAGGTAAGAACGCTAGTTGGGCTTGTCTCCTTGTATGCGCAATACAGAGAAATATATAATAAATACTAATGAGTGGGGGATGTGCCTCTGTGCACCATACATAAATGGCTAGGTCTGGGCATTGCTAGTGAAGCCATAATAAATGATATAAAGGTAAGCATATATGCTATTTGTGTCTGTTCACTGCATAATGTGGAAAGGCATAGAATGGGTACTAATGAGTGTAGGTGTGCATCCATAGTGTTGCACTTAAATATCTACGTCCGTGGTCCGATGGTAAACCCATGACATTACACCCAAAAACACTTGGGGTCATGACACCGCTGCAACAATACCGACTAAAACTGCAGTGCCTATGACTTCAAAAGCAAAACGTGCACCCAAGGCAGCAAAACCAGGACTGGCAAACATGGCAAGGTGCTGTCTATTACTCGTTTCTGATGCTTTGCTAACATAAATATATCATGTTACAGGAATATTTGTATGCGCGATTGGCTTGCAGCAAATGTTGGTGGTTTGTTAGACAACTTCAAGATCTATTTCAGCAGTCTCACTAGTGATCAACTTGGCGTATGTAACCTGTTTTGTCTGCTACGCATTCCACCCACTGTCTTCTCACATCTCCCAGCATTATGACCATCTTTCCAAGGAAATGGCAAGTCTTATTTTGCCTGGTTCTCTGATCATAACCTTTCCTCCAGAAGAGCACCAAAACGGCAACAACATAGTCAAGAAAACCGAAGGAGAAGAGCATCAGCATCAATAGTATGGAAGGAGCATTGGCAAGCAGTAGGTGGCAGGAATGGATGCTAGGTAGTGTGACGCTATTTCAAGTTTGTAATCATTCACAATTGTTCGCAATCATTTGCAATCCACCAATGAATTTCAGACAAAAATCAAACATAATTCAAAGTCAATTGAATACAATTGTTCACAATATATACCTACTACCCAAATTCTGCTGCGATAGATTATATGAAACATAGAAGAAAATAATCAACAGAAACAGAAAAATATATAGTATTAGAAAAACACTCGATTGTAGTTATTGATATCTATTATAATCAAATAAAATTGAGGAAAATCTACCTTGAATTATGGACTTCTCACTGGGCGTCATCCACTGATAAATTGTTTGTAGGAGACAGACACCACCCAAGCCTGAGCCCTCTAAAAATCAAACTTAAATGGCAGCTTTTGTGTTCTGAGGAAGAGCAAGGCCCAAAGCGTAAACGTGAAAAAGTGATCAGGCCAGTGGCACTGAGCTTGTCACTCAGGCTACCTTCAACGTGTCGTATTATATTGAAATTCCCATGCCACCAGTTTTTCAGCAGGGAAAGTCACGAAAAGGAAACAAACTTGTTCCCCAGGAGCCACCTAAATTCAGTCCCCAATTCATCCATCAAGACACGACTTGGGATCAATTGTGCGGTGCGATCGCAACTCTCTTGTCAGTTTCCCAAGAACGACTGGATTATACCTCATTGACTTGGCGCTGGAGTCGAGTGAAGGCTGGAGGGTTTCTTCTGACTGATGGAAATGGCTTTCAAACCATGATCGAGCAAATCAAAGTCTCAAAACTTGGATTAGCCGGTATTATCTTGCTCACAGTGGGTCCATATTTTCGATGGAATGTCCACCCATCCTTGCTAGATTCATCGAGAAATACAAATTGTTCTCGAGTAAAATGATGGTGTACAATCTCGTGCCAGGCAGCTCATGCCTCCTCCATCAGCAAAAGTCGCCTGACCTGTTAAGGATATATATGAGCATAAACAAACTAAAATGTATACCAAAATCATCAGCCTGGTGCCCAGCATTGTAAGACAATATAACTGAACCATGAAAGTTGCAAGGTAGACAGAAAGCGACTGCTTGGTGCATAATAAACTATACTTGTCATTCTGGTGTGTAACATACATCCATCGTCAGGCAGGCAGTCATCTGCGTGTAGCATCTTCCCATGTAACTGAACTATGGCGATTATAAAGCCTCTCTGCCTGATATATTATCCCAACTAGCCGCAAAGCCCACCTGCATCGACTGAGAGGATGTGTGATATAAGTTGTGGTCATTATTGCTTCTTCTCGCCATCTTGTTTCTCTAGTTAACATTCCACATCCTGTACTCACATGTTAGATCTAATAGGCTATACCACCATGTTGTACTTTTTGTAAATGGTAGGAATTTGACCGCTCACCCGCCTGCCAGTTCATTACTCAACAGCAATACATAGCAATCTGGCAAATATATTACCAAAAACAGTCAGAATATTACAGCTCGGGCGTAATCAATTTGGAGCACGTCGGGCAGCACGTTGAGCGAGGAGACGTGCATGGTCGCTCAGTTGGTTCGTGTTGGCAATGCCACTGACGCTCAGTGCATCTGTTTGTACTGTACAGATACAAAAAACAGCTCTGGATGGAAATTATCAGTAGGCTGGCAACCATAGAAAATGTTTCAAGTACTTGTCCCACCAAGCCAATGTTGAACGAGTCCATTCATGATCAATGGGATCGGCTGTTTCGGGTTTGAACAGCCGCATAATTGCAGCGTGGAAATTCTCCAAATTGAAATCCCCATCCTCGGGTCCCCATACTTCTGTGGTACTCAAGAAGAACTGAGCCTGCAATTTCCAAATCATCTGTATCATGATCTTTAAACAAAAGGGGGGGGGAACACTTAACACTTACTTGTACAGCTGCATATGCGATTGTTGCTGGCGTAACTCTTGTCATGTTATGCAGTTTGGCGTTCCCAGAATGTGTTGCATTTGTCCCTGGTATATCCTTGAGTGCAGAAGAAGGTGAAGTAAAAAGATGTCGAAAGACCTGAGCACAACTTACATCAGTCAGCATAACAGCAACAACAGTGACAAGAATGACTTACCCACAGTAAGAAGTATCCACGGAGAAGACCCTTATCAATCTCGTTTGGATCATAGATGCCTTCTTCATATGAGAAGTTGGGCCAGTCATCGGCGATAACCTTGATAGTTCCGTCCAAGAACTTTGCTCTCATGGCGCTGGGCAACTTGGTATGAGCGGTTGGAGTAGAGCGGTTGGAGTATCATGGCAAGTGAATCACTTACTCTGGATTCACCTCAAACTCATCCAACAGCCTTCGGGGACACAGAAGACGGGATATCATGGGATGGTTGAACCCTCAATCGGATTTTGACTTCTCGTTTGTGATGGGGGGTACGCATGCATTCTGTTTAGGGTTGAGAGGTATGTAGAGTACGGCTTTCATTTTTAGCCCTCCGGTGTCGTCCGAACATGCACCCTTTGCAGCATCTGTCATCTGAATCATAGTTAGTCATATTCCAAAGCAAAAAATCGCAGGTGAAGTACGTGCCACATCAATAATGTTATCCAAGGCTCCTGGATCCGTCCCAAAGTTGAGCATCTGTTCGCAAAATCCTGGAACAAGGTCCAGAATATTGTTGTACACCTTTGCAAGACGATCGTGCTCCTCGACAGTACTGGTTGGTGTTCAGTTAGCCCTTGGTCATTAAAGATGCGAGTACTCACAATTGTGACATGAAGTCATTTTGTGATTCTTGCTCCCCATCACCGGTTTCCGCAATTCCGACCCAAAACATACTTGTAATATTGATGAAGGGATTGAAAGCTCGTGGAATCCAGTGTCTGGTGCAGATGTAAGGCAGGAGAACGTCATTTCTGTAATTGTACCAGTCGTAAGTCTCTGTCGCTGCATAAAATAAAATAGTAAACTACTCAATTCTTATGCTTTTTTTTTCGACCCGTGTGTGAGAGTGAAATGGAAAGGATCTCAAATACTCGTTTCCGGGTTCCAAATGGGTTTTCTTCAGGCTGCCCAGTGGCTGATTCATCCAATGTTATAGCCAGGGACTCGGAAGAAACCTGAGTAGCTGACATAATTCAAGTTGTCAGAGAGCCACTGGCAGGAGATGGACATCGGTCAGATGGACGTCAGTCAGAGTCCAACAGAGTCCCACAATGCAAGGCTTTATACCGTACTAGTAGCCCAGTTCACGTTTTTCATCCAAGGTTGGGAGATCTCTAAAGAAAATCTACCAGCATTTGATTTGGAACGTGAGAAGAATGAAGACGTTGGGCAAAAAACAAAAAGACCACAGGTACGTTATGTAAATTATACTAGGACAATCTTTGGAATGTGGGAATGGCGTGCTTGCCAGCGACAGGAACAGATGATCGATGACAGAGAAGAAACAGGCCAAACTTGGCATGTGGGAACACCTTTCTCCAGATGGGTTTCATAGGCTCTGCACTCCGAGTCACTGGGTGACCTATGAGAGCCCTATCCATAATTGTTGTTTAAACTCGTTCTTCCCAAGGCTTTCAATTCAGTTTTAAAGGTCATGCTGATATCTGTATTCTCCATCTTTTGTTTTTTTCCCGGTCACAACACACTCTGAACTTGAATGGCTGTTCTATGAAATCACACCTCCCGAGCAGCACTGGGAACCCCACATCCTCGCCATATCAAGAGGTTCTCAATCTCTGGCTTCCGTCGCACTGGCAGTCAAGATCGGATGCAACCAAATATGCCAGAGTCCCCGACACTGTGAATTCAAGCCAATCTGCGAGCCCTTCACTGGCGGGAGCCCAGTATGATCTTGACTTGTTCGATGGCCAATATCCAGGCGACTCAGGCATCAAAGTAAGTAATCAATCAAAATACTTTGTTTATTTTACCTGATTTGAATGTGGTGAGATCGGAAGCTGAGAATATTTTCATCGCCTTGAGTTCAGTTCCAAATGTGTCTCTTCCGGAGCCTACACATTGTAAGTTTGGATGTTGTTTTTACTCTCGGTCTAATTTGGAACTCGGTGTATCCCTAGCAATCCAAGCTACAACAGCGGTCACTGGCAGGCCTCTTGGTGATGCGGGGAATCAATCTTTTGAGAGTATGTGGCATTCACCTACTATTCAGGCGCTATCATCTCATGTCCAGCAGATATTGATCCCGCCACCATTCCGTCCTTCAGGCCGTTTCCACACATTTCAAAGAAGTGGGAGTATGTGTTACTACTTGCCAGCTCCAATGGAAAGGGCTTATCGGAGGCCCAGTTCCGCCTTCTTTTCACCAAGTGTTGTATTTGTCAAACATATATGACAAGAGGAACTGTTCATTCGCACAAGTGTCAAGGAGTTCGTGCTGGTGGTAGTGGCAACTCACTGGCAGATCATGATGTAATTGATCTCACTCATGATTGAATTGGTATTCCAATGGTGTTCGCACTGAGATGTAATAGATAATGATTGACTCAGACCAAACTAGCAACAATAAGACGGAATAAAAGCTAAAAAGTGAAAAGCCTCGACACCCTTCACTCTGAGGTCCAAGAGATAAATGATTGACCCCTTGCAGCGTATCTTGCCCAGTAACATTGGTGGAGCCCATGTGCTAAAGGTCCAATCCCAGTGGATGGGCCGAGATGGGCTGAGATAATATCCAGGCCTATTGGATTGTATGGGCTGAAATGAGCTGAGATAATCTTTTCCCTTCACAGTGAATGGGCCCAGAACAGTAGAAATAATTCTTTCCCACTAGAATTGGATGGGCCGAAATTAGGTAGAATAATTATTTGCCAATATCATTGGATGGGCCCACATGGGCAGGGATATGTTTGTACCAATGGCAGGGCATGGGCCGAGATGGGGTGAGATAGTTATTTCCCACTGGCAGTCCCCACTGGCACTGGATGGGCCGAGGTAGGGTAGGATATTTATGTCCCATTGGCACTGGATGGGCCGAGATGGGGTGGGATATTTATTCCGCACTGGCACTGGATGGGCCGAGGTAGGGTGGGATATTTATTTCCCACTGGCACTGGATGGGCTGAGGTGGGGTAGGATATTTATTCCCCACTAGCAGTGGATGGGCCCACATTGGGTGGGATGTTTATTCCCCACTGGCACTGGATGGGCCAAGATGGGGTGGATCTTCATTCCCCAATGGCAGTGGATGGGCCGAGGTGGGGTAGGATGTTTATTCCTCACTGACACTGCATGGGCCGAGATGGGGTGGGATATTTATTCCTCACTGGCACTGGCTGCAGTGGGATATTTATTCCCCACTAGCAGTGGATGGGCCGACATCAGGGGGACAAACATTTCCCACCAAACGTAGGGATGCGATATATCTGTCCCCTGGCAGAGAGGGAGATTTCTTTTCCACTGCCATTGGATGGGCCAAGATTAAGGTAATATTTACTCTACACTGGCATCCACATCCAGAGGATAACGAAATCTCTTTCCTGACATTACGAGTCCCTATAAGGGAATCGTTCTATACGGTGGATTTTTCAACTCAGGGTCAGACTCTAATTTGCCAAGCCGTGGGAACAATCTTTGCAAACTGTGCGAACAATTTTGAAGCCCTGGGAATAGTTTTGAAACCGTGTGACTGCTGACTTTGTAACTGTGAGAATTTGGTGTCCCAATAAGCAAGAACAATAAGGCGGCTTGATCACAGGTTCCCAGATCACAGTTGCCAATTTTGGAATAGGTAGTGTTGCAACGTCTTTGCTTGACAGCTTTATTGACATAACGGACTGCATTGGTAGTGTAATGTGCACCTTTTGAAATATAGATGAGGTGAATGGGCTGAACAGTGTTCAGTGTTCAATGAGTTTCCTGGGTATATTTTCTGTGTGGTAGACACAGGATGAACCATATGTGAAATGTGTGTCTGCAGATACATATATTTTGCTGGATGCATTGGAATTATGTGTGTGCACCTTGAATCTGAGGCATTGATTTTGCCAAAACAATTATAAGAACAATGTATTCGGTGTATCTGTGATATAGCTACAAGTACAATGTGTATTAGAATTACTAATAATGCAAGCAGTGGGTACTTGTCGAACAGGCTGAACAGTGTTCGACAGTGTTCGGCCAGTGTCCCAGTTTCAATCTGCAGCATTGCCTTGTCACAAACAATTGTATGAACATTGTATTCAATGTATCTGTGATGTAGCTACAAGTACAATGAGTATTAGAATTACTAACAATTCAAGCAGTGGGTACTTGTCGAACAGGTCGAACACTGTTCGACAAGTGTTCGGCAGGTGTCCCAGCTTTGATCCGGGGCATTGTCCTCACAGAAACAATTGTATAAGCAACATACTGGATGTATCTGTGATGTAGCTACATGTACTATGTGCATTAGAATTATTAATAATGCAAATAGAGAATACTTGTCGAACAGGCCGAACACTGTTTGACAAGTGTTTGGCAGCTGTCTCAGGATTACCCTGCAGCATTGCATTTGCTGAAACAATTGTACGAACAATATACTGGATGTATCTGTGATGTAGCAAGATTTAATATGTGCATTGGAATTGTTGATAATGCAAACAGTGAATAATTGTGTGAACAGGCCGGTTCTAACACCGTTTGATAAGCATTCAACAGATGTCCCAGCATGAATCTGCAGCATTGCCCTTGCACAAACCATTGTATAAACAACATATCAAACATTTTTGCGATGTATTAAAATTTAACGTGTGCTTTGAATATATTAATAATGCAAACAGGAAACTGATGAGGACTTTATATAATTAAATAATACTCAGTTATCTAGTCACTTCTTGAAACCATTTGTGTTGTTATTTCACTTGTGAACGTATTGCAGAAAATAATATCATATAAAATTGGTATTCATGGATTATGATGTGTGATTGCAAACATGTGAGTGTATGACGTAATGATAATGGATGTCAATCGGTTTCATTCATCCTGAGGTTGTCAAACGTCTTCGGGTTTCTATGACATCTTCACCATCATCTGTCAACTGGACATAACCCACATTACGTTTGATATTAATCCTGGTCATTGTATTGAGAGCAGGATGAGGTGCCTTCATTTGACCTATCATTGCATTCTGGATGTACATTAGTTATTATTCATTGAATTATTAGATATGTCTGGTACCTCAGTAAACTCGCTGTTGACCAGCGCTAATGAGTGCAGATTGAGTATCATCTTAAATTTGTCGTTCTTGACTGAAACCGCCGATACCGTCATCTGGACTTCTACAATGTCACCAATCCTGAAGCAAGTTGGACTGGCAGGTACAAAGCTGTCATCTATATCATTATCAATGGTCAAACTATTGTTGTGCTGAGCACTCACCAATGCCGGCCTCCGTCTGATGTTAACTTGAAATAAAGGACCTCATTATCCGTCCCATGGAAGTATCGAGTATTGCTCATGGATGACAGGATACCTTTGGGATCGACGTTGTGTTCGAATGGAATATGGTATGAAACATTGTCATGTCGGCGATCGGTGAAGTATCGGGTGCCAATAGATAATGCAGTGTATTCGATACAGGTGGATGACGTGAAGTCCAGCATTGCACGTTCTGGGAAAGTACGGGCCAGTTTCTGATGTAAGATGCGGAGGTTGTCAAGGTACGATTCGAACAGTGGTATGTTGAGACCTGCTATAAGGATGCTCTGATGAAGAAATGGTGTTCGACGTTCGGGTGGTCTGGAAAATATATGTATATCAATTGTTTACGATTTATGTGATGGAACAATATACCTGCTGGTGATTGGTGGTAGGTCTTTGGCCACCAATATCGCCTGTAAGCTTAAGACAAGTTCTTCATGCTCGGTGGTATCAGTACTCGGCCGTGTAAGTTTCCAGCAATTTGGTGAGTCATTATGAACTACATTGATATTCGAAATCTGCAAATGTAATGAAACACAGCATACATCGTAAAATTTGAACATACATTTGTAGCATTGGCGAGTTGACTGTCATCATTGTCCATCCGTGTCGATATGAGATTACTTAAATGTTCAGCTGTAAAGTAGAGTTGAATGTATGAATGCCTTCAGTGGTATATGGACTGACATGCGCTTTTGAAATCGTAATAGGTGTCCATTTGCAAAGTGGAAGTGGGATTTATAATTCAAACGCAATTTTCGACTGTTTTATCATGAATCGTTTTCGATCGTCATCGAGATTATGGCAGTGCATCATGTTCATCCTCCATGAACTTGTGATGTCTGTATGGTGTTTGCATTCTTGTGTTGCAGATCTTCTCAATAGATTCTTATTGTTTTTCTCCATTTTATAGGACAGGATATACATCGACAGCTATCGTAATGCTTGACCTCCTTATTGTACAGCATTAAAAAAAAACCCCTATCCATTCAGAATGATTTGTTTCCGATGCAACTGTCAGTATAGTTGATCCGATGTTTGTATTTGTTTGGAAATGAGTAAATATGTCACATAAACTTCTATTTCCGATTTGGCTGTGTTATGATCTTATGATCAGTTCCATGTGGTGACAGCTGTTCTACATTCCAAAATCCTAATTAGACTTAGTGTTTGATTATTCTCCATACCAGTAATCCATATCCATGTTGTTGGATGATGCTGAGCGTAACAGCTGGTCAATCATGGGTTCTACATCATGGGGAATGTCCCTGATTCTTTTCATTTTTATGGCGCTATGATCCGAATAGTTCTCCTTCAAACCATCAACAGATGTAGTTTTCATACATGCCGGTGTGATCTCCATAAATGAGTTCTTTATTGTATTCGATCTGTCTCAGTGTACTTAAATAGCGATGAGAGTGCAATGGTATCGTCCACATCCGACCCTTCATTCATCTACGATATCTCGCACAGATTCATTCCTCGCCCTAAAGCTCTTATCTTTGCAATGGCCCCTAAGAAGTCTGTGAATGTGAAGACTCAGTCCAAAGCTCGATCAAGCGCCGTTTCGTATGTATATTTATTTTCATGTATTGCTGCTCGTTCTGAATAAAGGTCATACTGTTGTTTCTAGGAAGGGTAAGAAGGTCACCACCACCAAGCTTGTCGATGATGAAGTGTACGTGTTTATTCTAATATTCTGATTCATCCACCATGACTAAGCCACCAGTAGTATTGCCAACTCCGAAGACGAAGACGTTATTAGTGTTCATAGCATCGCTAGCATTGCCAAACCCGTCTCGTCTATGAGGTGTGTCTCATGAATTGTATTTTCAGATACTAGTGATTTACTTCAGTAATATAGGTGGTCCAGGAAGACCACCAATAGAGCAAGGTTTGCAAGTTCAATTTATACTGTTCATGCAAACTAATATTCTTTATATTCAGCGGTAAAAGGCGGCATGCTTCAGAGGAAGACGAAGACAGGTCAGTAGCTCTAAATAATGTCTTTTATATTTGTGTATTCTTTAATCGCTTTACATAGTAAATTCTCTTCTCCATCGAAGAAGAAAAAGTCAAACCAGCATCAATTACATGATGAGGATAACGACAGCGACGAAACATTCATGTGAGTTGGAAATTGAATAATTGGTCATATGTTAGACATGTCGTAGGCCAATCGCAAAACTCGAATTCGGTTCTAAGAAATCAAATGCAGATAATGGTCTTCGGTATGATACCTCATATGATTCTTGTCCTTCATATATTAATAAATGATCAGCAACTCTGATACATCCATCAAAACCATGAAGGCGATTTCCTCCAAAGTCACAAAGACTACCCGTCTTCATGATATCAGTGACGACAATGTTTCCAGTAGCGATGATGGAGCTGTGACATATGCACAAAACCAAATCACCAGGTACATTACATCTGTCTATTATTTTTTTAATTGATGTCCTTGCTGTAGCATACGCTCTCCAAACACGGATGAGTCCAACATTGGTACAAGAGACCCTCAGTTGGTCGATACATATAAGGACTGTGTCAACATTAAGTAACTATTCGGTTTTATCTTCTTAAGCAATGCTTAATATTGAATAGGGCAGCGGCCATGGTATCTTGGTCTAGTGCTATAGGGAATGGCAATCCTCAGTATAGCGATGTTATCAGCAACATTCGCAAGGTCAACCAAAAGTAAGCTGTCAGCTAGGACTTTATGGTTAAAGACAATTCACATCGCATAACAGTTTGCTGTTTTCCGCAGTGACCTTTGTTCGATCTGGCAAGTACTCGAATCTTTCTCGTGACGATCCCGCCAATATCTCTACTGGAGCATTTGGGCGTAGTTTCTTCCACTCCGTTGCTGGTGCCATCCCAACGATCTTCACTTCTGTCATTCTAGTCGATTCATGCTTCCTTGATGAGCCAAAAGTTGGTGGGAACACGAAACCGATCAAAGTCATCCAAGGGGCTTTACTCTCAGGAGAATGGGAGCGGCATGTTGGCGCCATTGGAATGGTCACTGGTGAGGCGGAATTTCGTGCACAACTATATAAGGACTTTCTGTCCTTCTCGACGACAGCGGCAAGTGGGATGGATGCATCTCCTAGCAGTGAGTATACATTCAATGCTCTGTTATCAATCCTTACTCATATTCAATAGAAGCTTCCTCTTCGAAATTCGTGCAGTCTAGTCCTTTTACTCGACGTCCCGCTCCATCTTACCAAAAGACTGCGCTGTCATTCCATGACATTGGTTAGTTTTATTCTCTCTCACACAATGTCCTTGGTTTCGTTTTTGATGCCTGTATTCATGGTCCCAATCTATGATGCCTGGAAAGTTAAAACGGACTTTACCGACACCCTCAAAATACTTCAGAAACTCCCCCACTTTCCAGGCGATGTTCCTGCAGAATCATGCGTTGTGGTCGGCCACACGATCAATACCTTCAAACGCTCTGATGATTTGTTGAAGAGTATTTCCCTAAATGTGCAGTGGGTGATGGTATTGGGCGTCTCTCATTAACTTGTCGTCTTTCTCGTCATGAAACTAGTGTGCCATGCAGCGTGGCCTATTGCCAATTCTCTTTATGTTGCCTTGAATTTGTAATGTACCTACCATTGAAATCAAAGCGTTTCGTGCCTCTCAGACATGAGATCCGATTTGTGACATTTAAAGTTGACTAATGTACAAGTGAAGTTCAAAAATATGAGTATACATTTGTAATGTCTACAAGCCATTTATAAAATACCGCAACTACCCATCTTCCCGCACAATATCCCTGCAGGATCCTGTGTCGTTGTTGGACACACCATCAATACATTCAAGCGTGTAGATGACATGATGAAGAGCATTTCACTCAATGTGCAATGGGTCATGGTCTTGGGAGTGCCGAAATGATTGCTCCACTTAGCATCATTTATATTTGTATCTTATGTCTGTTTTGTGAAATAAACGCGAACCGATCCATTGACTGTACAGATAATATTACAAATATGAGTATGGACCTTTGATGTCAATCAACCATTTATAGAAAACCCCTGCAAAAGTGTCGGCTAATGAGCCAATGGGTGCTCGAACGGATTTCGGACCTGACTTCATGTTCGACCAGAGGCTGCATGTGTGATAACGTTCCACCTCGTTCACGAAATAGGACACAGTATCCGTTTTGGAATCCACAATGAGCGATATGTCCATACGGCAAAAAACACTCATCGATGGTTTTCCACCAACCATATTGGACTCTATCGCACAAAGCCCTTCGTAGGTCTTTTGGACAAAGTCGAAGAACTTGTTTCTGCCTTGCTCTCGAATAGAAATGGCACCCCTGTCTGGATTGCACGCGACTGTCTTCAATAGAGTCCCCTGCGTTTGAAATATTCTAACAAAGGTAAGACAATCATGCATATGATATGACAAGTGAAAATGAAGGGCACTCACTTTAACTCATCCAAGGTATAGAAACTTGAGACGATATCCCACTTCCAGGACTTGCTTTCCTTGTTGTACAGGGTGTGCACCGTATACACGACCTTTCCACCAACTAGAAACACACGCCATTCGCCCATCTTACTCAGTGGTTCGATGTACATTTGCCCAAACCAACGTGAACCTGGAACCTCACAGTTATTGTGCATGTATTCCCAATTTCGCTTGGCGTCACCAGGTAATAGGACGTGATGACTGGTGTCGCTGTGTGTCCGTTTCAAGACAATATTCGGTGGGAATTGGTCGCCATCGTTTAATAATTTTGCTTGAGGGCGTATCGTATGCGTTACATTCAAAGCGACATGAAGCAAGTTTTGATTTTGTATCCATTTTGAATGGACCATGTTCATCTGCTTCGGAGGCAGCCAGATGTGTGCCGTTCGACAGAGTTCGTCCATGCCAGTCATGAAAATTGACACATTTTCCAGTGTCAATCCGTATTGGTTACCGCTGTCAAGACATCAGTATAATGCAGTGAAAACGGAGCAGAATTAATTAAAGCGATGTCAATCTTACATGTATGACATTCCCATATCCACACCACCAAATACACAATCTGCCGATGTGAACTTTTGCCACGTATCACCTTTGTCTTGATGGCGAAGTATTGCATGAAGGAACTCGGGCCAAATATGTATTTGACATTGAAGTGCCAGGCTCCATCCTCATGATGTAGTTGCATTCCAATATAAACCTGTTTGTTGTGAAATACTTTTCAGTATCAACAATCCACAAATTAAACAATAGACATTACCCATTCTTGAATACATGCTGAATAGCGACTCTTGTATGACTTGATGATATGGACGTAACCATCAAGATGGGCAATGGTATTGAGTTCGATGTCGGATATGGTCGTGGTGACGAATGCAAGATCGTTAATGGCTGCGGCTTTGCTTGCGATACGAGTTGTTGGGTCAAGGATAAAAAGGATTTTGAAAACACGGCCGTCATTGTTGCTTAATGTGGTTATACGGCGTTCATTGTTGCTTACGGTGGTTGGCGGTTCTGTTTCACAGTCAGATGATGTTTCCATCTCAGAGTCGGATGATAGCCTTTTGTGTGGAAGGAGATCGAGTTCTGCGGCTGTCGCATTGCGGACACCCTGCGAATTTTCACGTATGTTGCGACCAAGACATACCGACTGCGGACAAATTCCAGACGAAACGCATTTGGGATGTTGGTGTGCGGATCTGACATGTCTTTGGCAGGAGTTGCCTTCCTTCTTCCACAAAAGACATTTCGTTTTTGGAGAGTCGCATTTTCGACCAGGGCAGATGTGCATGCAAAGTTCATAACCAAGTTCCTTCTTATATGGCATGTTTGTGGACCTAGGCAGGATTTCGGATGGGTGGTATGAGGAACAGACACAGATATCATTAATACATCAATACCTTAATGATTGATTACTTTCAGGGTGGTTGATAGCGGGTGGTGATGATTCCACAAACCTTCTAATTATAAGACGTCGGAATTATGTCACCTGACAAGAGTGGCAATGATAAAACAACAAACACGTGCCAAACACGTTGATCAGCAATGGAATCATTTAAATGTCTTGAAAGAGCAATATCCACCGAACAGATCGGACGTGTTCGGTGTGTTCGGTGGAGATGTTCGGTGGATGTCAACCAACCATTATGAGGAGATATACTACACCGAACACATCGAACATGTTCGGTGTGTTCGGTGGAGATGTTCGGTGGATGTCAACCAACGGTTGTGACTAGATATATCACACCGAACACATCGAACATGTTCGGTGTGTTCGGTGGACATGTTCGGTCAACGTTGGTGAACCAATATTACTAGATATACCACACCGAACACATCGAACATGTTTGATTTGTTCGGCATCATATATCTGTTAATATTTGTTCACCAACGTTGACCGAACATGTCCACCGAACACACCGAACATGTTCGATGTGTTCGGTGTGGTATATCCGGTCACAACCATTGGTTGACATCCACCGAACATCTCCACCGAACACACCAAACATGTTCGATGTGTTCGGTGTAGTATATCTAGTAATATTGGTTCACCAACGTTGACTGAACATCTCCACCGAACACACCGAACATGTTCGATGTGTTCGTTGTGGTATATCTAGTCACAACCGTTGGTTGACATCCACCGAACATCTCCACCGAACACACCGAACATGTTCGATGTGTTCGGTGTGGTATATCCGGTCACAACCGTTGGTTGACATCCACCGAACATCTCCACCGAACACACCAAACATGTTTGATGTGTTCGGTGTAGTATATCTAGTAATATTGGTTCACCAACGTTGACCGAACATCTCCACCGAACACACCGAACATGTTCGATGTGTTCGGTGTAGTATATCTAGTCGTACATTGACATCCACCAAACATGTCCGGTGACCGAACACACCAAACAACATGTTTGTTGTAGTATATCTAGTCCTTCTACATCCATCCAACAAGTCAGACTTGTTGTGCTTTTCCATCAACGGACCAGTCCGTGAATATTCATCGAACGAATTAACTCGATTTATCGCCTTACCAACTGAAAAATATTCCTTATGCTGCACATGTCGGTTTTCTGCGTGCAATTACTAGCTTTGGACAACTTCTAAGCTCGAGCCACATCAAAAACATAAATAAATAGATCTGTTGTTTATGCATGCAAAGAAGCCGAACATGAGGTCGAACATGTGGCGATTGATCTGGTCACGTGGTCGTGACATCTGTATTCATAGTCTGGAGCGTTGAGTAATAAATCCGCCCTTTTCTTTTGCTCTCAAATCGCCTCACACGTCGACCAAAAAACTTTTATTTCATCTACCATGTCCTTGCCAGTCGTCAAAACCTCGACTCCCGCTGTCAATCCCGCCGCCTTCAAGTACTGGCCTGATGCGCCGCCCAAAAAGCTGCAGGAGCTACATCGCATCTTCCAAATCCAGTACATGGTCCCGCCCAAGATTCCGGCACCCAACAAGGAATCCGGCACCATTCCCATATTTTCTCGTAATCTCTATGTACTGAAGACACACCCCCACGATGCCACCGCCCGAGGTGAGTTATGGCGCGAAATCCCCAAACGATACGAGGAACCGCTCCGTCGCTTGATTTATCAAATGGATATGTACATCTATGCGACAGCAGCCATCACATACAACAAGGCACCCAACTACTCGCCGGACTACGTCAAAAACGATAAGGAAGGGACTGATTTACTTCGGGATTACCTCAAGTATACCGACACCGTCATGGACGAAATTTGGGCAGAGGTTTTGGTCGCAAAATGGGCCAACGAGGTTACCCGTGACTGGCGAAGCACGATCTTCGACGATTGGCTCCTCAAAGAGTTTTATGTCGGCAAGCATTCTCCATCGGCATTAATTCAACATGGCGCTGTTAGCACCGAGACCATGCCAGAGGACCTCGGTGAGTATATATACGCATTGGCAGACAAATGGATTATGACATCTGGCATCATAGATTGGGCGAAATACGACGAATCTGTGCCAGCATGGCACAGTGGAACCTCTGCAAATTGGTCGTTCGGTGGGCTTCCAGACGCCACAAAGCTCGAAATAATCGGTCAGGTTATTGCTTGGTGTAAAGGACATAGTGTCCTCGTCGATGCCGATGTGGCGGACGATGATGAAGGTATGATCTGGAATTACATATGTGATTGTGCTAATGATATAATACATTTGCAGAGGAGCTGGTTCCCGAGGGCAAGGGCAAGGGCAAAGCCAAGTCAAAATCGGTCAAAAAACAGAAGACATCTTCCGCTGGTTTGTACAAATTTTCTACCATACCGGTGTATAGATGTACTGAATATTCAGGTGGCACAGACAATTCGTCCGAGAAGGACAAAAAGAAGCCCAAGCCCAAACCCAAGTCCAGTAAGTACTTTCATTGTCTGTGATTGTCATACATGAAAACCCTTCTTCATGACAGAACGCACAATCAAGTCCAAAGCCGAGGACGACGTTGAGGGTGAGTTATTGAATTCCAAATATCAAAACGATAATCCAACACATTTATTCATGTATAGACGACGTAAAGATGGAGGAAGACTTAGCCCCGGTAAAGAAGAAGCGGTCCAAGGCTCAAATGCGTACGTTGCTCACGTTGCTATGATTAATGCACTGACATATCGCAGTCGCTGTCGAAATTGGGCCGTCGCGCGGATCCAAGAAATCGGAATCCGAAAAATTGACAGTGGAAGTTAAACCACCCATCTCCTCCGAGCCGGTTGATGTTCCACTGGAATCCCCGAAGTTCGACGCTGTAGGAACAGAGTGGGTCGGGTTGTTGGATGTCGATCACGATGCAATCATGCACAACGATGATGGACCTCCCGAACCAAAACAAGAGTCTCTCAGCAGTGATCACGAGGACGGCGAGATAACAAAGAGGAGGAAGCTAGATGTCGCTTTGGAGCAAGCGGGCATTATTGCAGAGAAGCTCAAACTGGTGAAGCCACCGAAGAAGTCACCGACTCCGGGTATGTGTTTCAACATCACATGTCTGTATCTATTCCAATTCTGATCTTCTTAACGTCCTAGGATTCCGTCCCAATACGCGTGCATCGTCACGCCACCAATCATCGACCCCTGCGGAGCCCAGCGCTTCATCGATGGACGTGGATTGGAGCAACATCGTTCCACCCGAAATCCTACTCTTGATTCCTCCGAGCCAAACGAGGCCTTCATCTCCCAAGCCGTCGACATCCAAACTGGATCCCGGGCCTTAATTTCGGAGGAGTAAGTCCTTCTTTTTGTGGAGTATTCATTATATTTGACTAAAAAGACTTTATCCCAGTCGTTGATTTCTGGAAACGTGTGCCCTCAAATGTCCTCCTCATACATCGCTACAGTGTCTATATATGTACTTCTTTTTGCTCTGTTAAAAATGACTTGTGTTACTGTATGACCATAAGAATTGAGCATGATAGTAAGCATAGATACAACGTAAGGCATCAATCTTGTTGACTGAAAATCTGTTTGTCTAAAATATATCCTGGTGAATGCATTACTTTCAGTTCAGTCGTACAACCACCTACACACTCAACTTGAGAAGGACAACTTTAGATTACTCTCATTCGGGCTGATGAAAATTCAAAATGAATATATGTAAGAAACCAGAATCGCGAACTTTATGGACCTATTAAATGAGGATACAATGATACAAGAGTAACAAAACCCCCTCTTGTAGTGGAAGATATAGCTGTCACTCCAAGGGGAGCTATGACTATTTGGTACCGGAATAATACAGTATACTTGTGTGGGAATGATATGTACAGCTCCATAAAAATGACAATGTATTTCTGACAAGGATGAAGAGCAATGATAATTTCCACGAATTACCAAGTAATTGTCAAATATGCACAGTTGTCAAACAGCCTGGTTGTTCAACTTCAATACCTGTTTTGTCTCAGTTGGTTGGATCAATGTTTTGTCAGCCAGACCCCTAATAAGATCGTAAGGCAGCTATTCATGATACAGATGCATTTTTGGCCTGTATCAAGGCATGTCACAGGAACATAGAATGGAATAAAAAAAGTAAACACAGATTTCTAAAGATTCAGGCACGCCTTATGGTGTTTTGGGAAAAGCTTACAAATAATATAATGTCATATGATCAATCCCATTGTGTTAATTGTTATTCATGATCCGAACCACTTGACTAGTTAAATGGGCGGTGTTTCCTCTTACTGTCACAAATCCTCATGAATCCCCACAACGTCATCCGTGTCTGCATTGCATGTTTGACTTATCTATATTTCCTTGCAAATGCAACATTATTTCCACAACTATGCCAAGACAAACTTATGTATAGCTCTCCTGAACCAATTTCCTGTCCTGTGATATCGACCTTGACCCAAGAATTGGGTGTTTTTCAAAGAAAACTCATAGAACATGAGTTGGCCCCAGATCAGGGCGATGCAACAATATTGATGCAAATAAATGCAACACTATATGTAAAGATCATTGGAATAACAAAAGAAACAAAAGATAACTTGACAGTCGATTGTCATATCCCATGCAGCTCCGCCGGATTCCGACGAACTCCGCTCCGGACTTTTCCGCCGACTTATCTTATCTTATCTTATCTTATCTTATCTTCTCGCGTACGTTATTGTTCTTCTCTTGTTAATTACTATTCTTCCCCATCTCCGTTTACTCCGACCTCCTTTTCTCTTCCTCCCCTTTGTTTACTTGTCACCGTACATAGCAACCTTTTATCCCTTTTATTTTCTTCCGAACTCCGGTCCTCTTTCCGGAGTTCATATTGTCTTCACGTCTCCAAGGACATGACAATTAGTCTACCAAGTATATAAACTAGAACTACAATGTCCTGTAACTCCGTTCAGAAAATTAACTTGAGTTCCTTATTTCTTACCCACTCTCAAACTTAAGGCTTTCCCTTAAGCTCATTAGTTATCTTAGTACTTAGTCCGGAACTCCGGACTAACTCCGCTCCGTCCACGTCTTCTCAATATGACTTAAGGAAGTAGTGAACCTACTTCAAGAGTTGACGTCTCCGCTCCTCCGAAGAACTCCGATCCTTCCGGAGTTGCACGCCTCTAACAGTATTTTCTGAACAACTCTTGAGTCGTATTCCCTTTACATTTGATCATGTCTTTCCAAGGCTTCTCCCAACGAAGAACCCCCACACGTTATCGACTTACACGACCGGCAAACACCTCATCCCAACGCCCAACGATAACCCCGGTCTCTCCGTTAGAAGAAACTCACACTCCAAGACACGAACCGTTTCCGCGCCCAGTCTTCGAAGAGAACAATCCTCTCGGACCGGGCAATCCTAATCGCGATGATACCAACCTTGCTGAGGCCATCGCTCTACTAGCCACTACTCTCCGAAACAAAGGAGACGACAAGCAACGCACCAAAGTCCGAGAACCGGACACGTTTGACGCCTCCGATCCGACAAAACTCCGCCCTTTCCTGGTTCAGTGTCAACTGAACTTCAATGATCGACCAACCGCTTTCCAAACGGACGGCGCCAAAGTCAACTTTGCCCTCTCCTACCTCAAGGGGATCGCACTTGCGTGGTTCGAGCCTTACCTTTTGGAGAACCCGGATATCGATACCTATCCGCCAGACTTCATGTCCGATTACGGAGATTTCTGCACGGAGTTGCAGAATAATTTCGGACCTCTGGACCCTAAAGGTAGCGCCGAGAGCGAGTTGGAAAACCTTGTAATGAAGGATAACCAACGAATTGCGAAGTATATCGTTAACTTCAATCGTCTCGCTACGCAGACTGGCTGGGACATTGGTGCCTTACGGCATTCTTTTTACCGAGGACTTCCGGATCGCCTCAAAGATCAACTTGCCCAATCCGAGAAACCAAAGAACCTCTACGAACTGAAGGATAAGGCTCAACTCCTTGACGCCCGGTATTGGGAACGGAAATCGGAGATTTCCCGTGCTTCAGGATCCTCTTCTGCTAAAGCCTCTATTTCCGAGGCCAAGTCTTCGACCGAAAAAGCTTCCGAGAAGAAGTCCCCTGCCAAAACTACCAACTCCGGTAGTACCTCCTCCACCACTCCGAAAACCCCTCATGTCTACGCCGATAAGCTAGGCAAGGATGGTAAACTCAAGCCCGCGGAACGTCAACGCCGCATCAACAATAAACTCTGCATTATATGCGGAGGAGCCGGACACATGGCCAAGGATTGCACCAAGGCCAAATATTCGTCCACTCGCGTTGCCGCCCGCGCCGCCTCCACTTCCTCCGCACCTCCGGTCTCTAGTTCCGATTCTCTAGAGGAGCCGGAAAAATAGAGAGCAGTCTGCATACTCCGGCACAGGATGTAGGCTGCGTTGAACCTGACTGTGCGCTACCGGAAGTAAAACTCAACGCGTCCGCTCTTTCTAACGATTCCTTGACGATTTCTCTTTATCATTCTACTATGCTTATCGTTACCCTTGTGGATTGTGGATCGACGCATTGTTTCATTGACCCGGAATTTTGTTCCCTTCACAATCTTCCTATTTTTCCTACTGCTCCGAAACGCCTCCGCTTGTTTGATGGTTCCTCCGGTGGAATCATCGACAAATGTGTATCTATCTCTGTCCGTTTTTCTACTGGTGAAATTCTAATCTTAGAATTTTTGGTCACTCCGTTGGATCCGTCTGTTTCCGCAGTTCTTGGATATAGCTGGCTCGCCAAATACAATCCATTGATTGACTGGGTCGAGCATAGCGTTAAATTCCGTTCTTCTGATTCCGCGCCTCCGTTGTCGACTCCGGTGCCTAGCGAGGCACCACTTCCGGACCCTCCAGTACGACCTCCGTCCCCTCCGTCCTCTCCGTCTACTCCGCCTGAACCTTCTTCACCATCCGCTTCGAAGCCTGACATCTCCTTTGTCAGCGCTCAAGCCTTTTTGCGTGGTTGCAAAGTACCCGGCACTCAGGTCTTCCGTATGGAAGTCCGATTACCTGACGCCACCGGTCGCTCTGCAAGCTACGGCCCTCCGGAGTCCTCCGAACCCTCCGTGGACCTTCACAATATCCCTGAAGAGTATCACGAATTCGCTGACGTCTTTAGCAAAACGAAGGCTTGGAACCTCCCTGAACACCATCCTTACGACCTCAAAATTAATTTGGAGGATGGTGCAAAACCTCCTTTTGGCCCGATTTACTCTATTTCACCCTTAGAGCTCGAGACCCTTCGGGAATTCCTTGACAAGAATCTCCGGGCAGGTTTCGTCCGCTCCTCCCGTTCTCCCTGCGGAGCTCCCATTCTTTTCTCTCGGAAGAAAAATGGAAGTCTTCGACTTTGCGTAGATTTCCGAGGACTCAATCGTATCACGAGGAAGGACCGCTATCCTATCCCTCTTACGGCGGACCTTCTCGACGCTCCCCGGACTGCGCGCATTTACACTAAAATCGACCTTAAACACGCCTACCATTTAGTCCGGATTGCCGAAGGTGATGAGTGGAAAACAGCTTTCCGCACTCGCTATGGCTCGTTTGAATGGTTGGTAATTCCGGAAGGTCTTACTAACGCCCCGGCGGCCTTCCAACACTTCGTCAACGATATTTTTTCCGACCTCCTTGACGTCTCTGTCATTGTTTACCTTGACGACATCCTCATCTATTCCGATGACCCCGCTGATCATGTAGACCATGTCCGCGAGGTCCTCCGACGACTCCGGAAACACGGCCTCTATGCCAACGCCGAGAAGTGCTCTTTTGGCGTTGACACGGTGGAATACTTGGGTTACATTCTTTCCCCCCAAGGCCTTTCTATGGATCCTGCCAAGGTCCAAACTATCCAGGATTGGCCGGAACCCCGGAGGATCAAAGATGTTCAATCCTTCCTTGGATTCGCCAATTTTTACCGGCGTTTCATTCCGGACTATTCCTCCATCACTATTCCACTTACCCGGCTCACTCGTAAAGGGTTACAATGGAATTTCGATGATAAGTGTCGTTCCGCCTTCAATGACTTGAAATCCGCTTTCATTTCCGCCCCAATCCTTTCCCATTGGTCACCCGAGTTTGATACTCTGGTGGAGACTGATGCTTCCGATTACGCCGTTGCTTCCATTCTCTCCGTACGCCATCCTGACGGTGAAATTCATCCGGTTGCTTTCCGGTCTCGTACCCTTTCGGACTCGGAGTTGAACTACGATACCCATGACAAGGAACTCCTTGCCATCTTCGACGCTTTCACTGCCTGGCGGCATTATTTGGAAGGTACTGCTACTCCGGTCGACGTTATCACCGATCACAAAAATTTGGAGTACTTCTCCACCGTCCGCTTGCTTACCCGCCGTCAAGCCCGCTGGTCGGAGTTCCTTTCCCGCTTCAACTTTGTTATCTGCTTTCGCCCAGGCAAGCTTGGCACTAAGCCCGATACCCTTACTCGACGCTGGGACGTCTACGCTAAAGGGGGAGATAGCGACTACGCCAAAGCCAATCCTCACAATTTCCGCCCTGTTTTTGGGCCGGAACAATTGGCTTCGTCCCTCCGAGCGACTTCCCTCGAAGATGTAGTCCTTGGCGCCGGATTCACCATAGACGTCGATTCCCTACACTCCGATATCATCTCCGGACTACAGGTTGATCCTATTGCCTCCAGACATGTTTCCCGTACCACCTCCGGCCCAGATCCTCGATGGTCTATCGACGATTTAGGTTTTCTACGCCTCGATAATCGTATCTATGTCCCCAATGTCAATGACCTACGACTCCGGATTTTGCGTTCCAAACATGATCATCCTACTGCAGGACACTTCAGGCAAAATAAGACTCTCGAAATCATCCGGCGGGAATACACCTGGCCCGGACTCCGGACTTTTGTCCGTGATTACTGCAAGTCTTGCACAACCTGCGCGAGATCCAAAACCCCTCGGCATCGTCCTTACGGATTGCTTAAGCAGCTCCCTATTCCGGAGAAACCATGGAATTCAATTTCCATGGATTTCATCGAACAACTTCCGGACTCCGAAGGATTTACGGCCATCCTAGTTGTGGTTGACCGTCTTTCCAAGCAAGGGATCTTTATTCCAACTTACGATACGATTACTTCCCCCCAACTCGCACATCTTTTCCTTATTCACGTTTTTTCTAAGCACGGAGTTCCTAGTCACGTCACCTCCGATAGAGGCACGGAATTTGTTTCCCATTTTTTCCGGTCTCTCGGAAAGGCCCTCGACATGAAACTCCACTTTACCTCCGGTTATCATCCTGAAGGCGATGGCCAAACGGAACGCGTCAATCAAACCCTTGAGCAATATCTCCGCGTTTATTGCAATTATCAGCAAGATAATTGGTCGTCCCTCCTTCCTCTTGCGGAATTTGCTTACAACAACGCTCCAAACACCACTACCGGAGTTTCTCCTTTCTTTGCCAATAAAGGTTACCACCCTAACCTTTCCGTTCACCCGGAGCGCGACCTCTCCTCCGCCCACGCACGAAAATTCGCTGTGGACCTCGATGAGTTACATCAACAACTTCGACAAACCATCTCTGAGGCACAACAACGTTATCAACACTACGCGGACTTGAAGCGCGCTCCGCCTCCGAACTTCAAGGTTTCGGATTCCGTCTACGTCAAAGCTGAGCATTTCCGGACTACTAGACCCTCCAAGAAACTTTCTGAGAAGAACTTGGGGCCTTTTGAAGTTATTGCTAAGGCCGGTACTCACTCATATACCCTCCGTCTTCCGGAGGCTCTCCGCTCTGTTCACCTGGTCTATCATGTCTCTCAGCTCGAACCGGCGACTCCAAATACCATTCCTAACCGTGTCCAACCTCTGCCTCCTCCGATCGTTGTCGACGGAGAACCGGAGTTTGAGATCTCCGAAATACTCGATTCCAAGATCGACAACCGCCGTCGTGCTTGCAAGCTACTGTACCTTGTACGTTGGGAGGGTTACGAAGGCACTGACGAAGAAACTTCTTGGATCTTGGCCTCCGAACTTGGACATGCTACTGAGCTCGTTTCGGACTTTCACTCCGCTTATCCTTCGAAACCGGGCCCGTCCTATTAATTCTGTCTATTTACGATTTTCGCAGACTGTTTCAAGGTTTTCCTCCTTTCCCCAAAAAATCCCCCTCTTCCCACTCCGTTTCCGTCTCCTCCGGCGCGATGTCCTCGGACTCCGGAGTGTACTTCCGGAGCTCGTATGAATTATCTCTGAGGAACTCTAAGTTCCTCAGATGGTCGGCCCATTGAGCCGCATGTTCGCGGAGATCCTCCACGGTGTCCCATACCCCCTCGCATGCCTCCGCGACCCGTCCCAACATCGCCGTGTTTTCTTCTGTCACCCGGAGCAGCTTGTGAAGAAGCTGCTCCGTCCTCGTCAGCGGTTTCTTTACCGCGGGCTCCACTCCGCGGTACTCCGATCCGGATTCCTCCTTTTCCTCCTTTTTCTTTTTCTTCTTCACTCCACCCTCTTCACCATCTACCTCGCATCGCGCTTTTCTCTTCTTGCATGCATCGCAACTCCGCGCCTTTCCGGACGCGGGCCACACGCAGTTTTCCCGGCGTTCTGCGCACGCCTTGCATTGTACGGCCCTGCTTCTGTAGTCAACTCCGGTCTTTCATTTATGTGCCTTTGCTTACCCGTCTCTTTTTCTCTTCCCCTTCTCCGCACTTGAGGGCCCCTCCTCCGCCGCCTCCACTTTCTTTTTCTCCTCCTCCGCCGCCGTTTTCTTCTTCATTTCCTCCTCCACCCTTTTCATCGCCTCCGCCTGGATCTTCTGTCTCCTCTCCTCTTCCGCCTTCTTCCTCTCGTCCTCCGCTTTTCTCCGTTCTTCTGCCTCCTCTTTCGCCCTCATTTCGGCGAATTCGCGCTCCATCTCCTTGATGCGCGCGGCTATCTCTTGCGAGGACGATAATTGCGAGGACGACATTTTTTGGGTTGTCTCCTGGCCAGGAGTTTGTTTTATACCGTAGGCCCTCCGCTTTGAACTCCGCTGCGGTTCTCCCTTTGTTCCACAGGCGTCTCAAGGGTTCGACGCTAAGGGGGAGATACTGTCATATCCCATGCAGCTCCGCCGGATTCCGACGAACTCCGCTCCGGACTTTTCCGCCGACTTATCTTATCTTATCTTATCTTATCTTCTCGCGTACGTTATTGTTCTTCTCTTGTTAATTACTATTCTTCCCCATCTCCGTTTACTCCGACCTCCTTTTCTCTTCCTCCCCTTTGTTTACTTGTCACCGTACATAGCAACCTTTTATCCCTTTTATTTTCTTCCGAACTCCGGTCCTCTTTCCGGAGTTCATATTGTCTTCACGTCTCCAAGGACATGACAATTAGTCTACCAAATATATAAACTAGAACTACAATGTCCTGTAACTCCGTTCAGAAAATTAACTTGAGTTCCTTATTTCTTACCCACTCTCAAACTTAAGGCTTTCCCTTAAGCTCATTAGTTATCTTAGTACTTAGTCCGGAACTCCGGACTAACTCCGCTCCATCCACGTCTTCTCAATACGACTTAAGGAAGTAGTGAACCTACTTCAAGAGTTGACGTCTCCGCTCCTCCGAAGAACTCCGATCCTTCCGGAGTTGCACGCCTCTAACATCGATCCATTATTCGTTTGGACTACATTTAAAAATAGCGCCTTCAAAATGCGAATACGTTCTATTCAATATGCCAGAACATATTTCTTACCTCCTAAATATCTCTTTGCTTTGTATTGTCTTCTCAAACCTATCACTGTCCAATGTCGTTGTAAAATGATCAAAGCATTGCTCATGCGATCGCTATTGAGATGACATGATTTCAAAACATATTTATTACATTGTATTACTAGTTCTCTATCACATGCAACGTTGCTGTGGACCACACTATGTTTCATAATACGGCATAGCCGTTCAAACATAATTGTGTTCAATTTGAATTTATTCGGACACTTGTTTAAATCTTTATATATAAATTTCGTTCATAGATATGACTACATTGGTGGTGGTAAACGAATACCAACATTCAAGTTTAGCTTTCTTCAATCTTTTATGCTACCGTCTAATAATATCAACCATGATTCTGACATATTATTCGAATATGTGGGGCATATTGATGAACAAACAGCCAACACTTTATATGAAGATAGAAAAACATATGCATGTGTTAAAATGCCTTTACATGAACTTCTGCCAAATTTGACAGTGAAGGATATTGGTGAAATAACAACAATACATGGTATATATTTGTCAAAGACATTACGAAGATTACATGGACAAGATCTATCTGTGGCATTAATGAGGCATAATTGTTCAGCTTGTGATACTCATGTTTCTATTTTTCATGTGCATGATATTAAATCACATAAAGACCTGTGTAAACAGTGGTACAGAAGACAAAAAATGACAGAAACATATGAGTGCGGCAAAGAAGAAACTCAGGCTCAAATGAAAGAAGAATTGGACAAGTCAGATGAGCAATTATTTCCTCCTCCTCCGCCATCTATTGAATTGAAGGAAACCATAATCAGCAACTGGTGCAGAGATACATCACCTGAATGTTTCCAAGAAAGTGGGTGTGCTGTATGTGGTCAATTGGTTGCGTTGAAAAACATGTCTTTATTGTCAAAGACGAAGGTTAATCTGAAAATATTAACTAGAGACAATATGGGAATCACAAGATGTGAACGATATCATTGTTCTGATCCAATAAAAGATATCAAAGGTCCAGTGCTAGATGACACATGTAAATGGATATGCAAACCATGTGTGCTCAGTCTGAATAAAGGCCAAACTCCCAAATATGCTTTGGCAAATGGACTTTGGATGGGAAGAATTCCTGCACAACTTCAAAATCTAACATTTGCTGAACAACTTTTGATTGCCCGTGTTCGTCACAACAAATGTATTGTTCGTGTCTCCTCTGGGATGCATAAAATGAAAGCAAATGCCATCATGTTTCAAAACCCAACACCAAAGATATATCAACGGTTGCCTCCAACAATTAAAGAACTTGATGAAGTGCTAGCGTTTATTTTCACTGGTCCTGCCAGACCAACTCCAGAAGACATGGAGCGAACACCTTTATTGGTTCGCCGAAGGCGAGTTTCTGCAGCTTTAGAATGGCTGAAATTGAATCACATGGATTACTATGATTTAGATATCTCCTATGAAAATCTAGCACAATATCCAGATCATGGAATTCCTGTTGTGGTTGCATATTGACCAGCAGACACAATAAGGAACCAGAAGCCACTAGTGCATTTGACAATGAAGAGGAAGATGGCGTGGAAGATGGGCCTTGTCCCTTTGTTGTTAGTGGAGTAACTGGCGAAGATCTAGATATCGCAAGTCCAAAGGCATTAATAGCTAGAGCAACAAAGCACTTGATAGATGACCATGGTGGTGTTCTTGCCATAAGCCATGCTAGAAATCCAGAATCGTTCTTTAATAATCCTCAGTTATATCCTATGATGTTTCCCTGCCTATTTCCATATGGCTTGGGTGGTATTAGCAGCATAGACAATGATGTTTTAAGCATCAGTGATATGATGCACAAAAGACATCTCCTGATGTACCATGACAAAAGATTTCAAACCGATCCCTATTTTCCATTGATTGCATTCAATCAAGAACAAATCAAGGACAGTACAACCGGAGGATATTTGTTGACTAATAAACATAATTTCAACGATATTGCAGATCGCCTGATGAATATCAATACAGCTGTTTTGGATGACCTCTCTAAGAGATTATCTAGAGGTGATAGAGTCAAACCAGATACACCTGAAGAGAAAGCATGCTATAAACTCATTTCCAACCTGGATCACGTAGCTGGTCAGGTCAAAGGTTCAATTACTAACAAGAAATACATGCGAAATGAGATTTGGTCTCTGATATCCTATATTGGTGCTCCGACTTGGTTTATCACTTTTGCACCTGCAGACATCAATCACCCACTATGCTTATATTATGCTGACAACAAAGAAAAGTTTTATCCTAAACTACGTCTACCCCAGGATTGTTACAAACTAATTGCAAACAATCCAGTTGCTGGAGCCCGCTTCTTTCACTTTACTACTGAAATGTTCATCAAACATATATTGGGAATAAATGAATCTCATCCTGGCCTGTACGGAAACACATCAGGTTATTATGCAACGGTAGAGGAACAAGGACGTCTTACCTTGCATCTTCATATGCTGTTGTGGATAAAGGGATGCCTTACACCTCAGGAAATACGTGACAAAATTATGGGTGAAAATTCCGACTTTCAGAAAAGATTAGTGGAATACTTGGAAAGTTTGTGTGTAGGACAATTCATGACAGGTTCTAAAGATGAGGTATCACAGAAAATGGAACAGACAATGTCGAAACCTGAATATCAACCACCAACATGTGTCATGCCAGATCCACCATCATATAATTGTTCCATGAATTGTCAATATCACAACAAAAGATCAACATGGTGGCAAAGATTTCAAGATGTTGTAGATGATCTTTTATTGCGATTAAATGTACATAACAGGCATGACGGCAAAAAAAAGCCATACTGTCTTAATTCGAAAGGTGAATGTAAACGACGATTTCCCCGTGATATCTTTCAACAAACTTTTGTAGAACCTAACACTGGTGCTCTCAACCTCAAGCATGGTGAACCTTGGATGAACACGGTGACACCTGAAGTTACATATATGCTACGATGCAATTCTGATGTGACCAGCTTATTATCAGGTACTGCTATAAAGGCCATAGTTGCATACATAACAGATTATATTACAAAATTCTCCTTGAAGACCTATAGCATTTTTGAAGTGATAAAAAGTATTTTTGATAAGAATTCCGAAATGATTGGTGGCGACCTGAAAAGAAAAGACAAAGTCAGAAAGCTGTTTACACAAATAGTCAATTCACTCACCTCCAAAATGGAAATTGGTGCTCCAATGGCTTCATTATATGTCCTTGGAAATCCTGATCACTACACCAGTCATAAATTCGTGCCATTCTTTTGGAGATCTTATGTTAAAGAGGTTATCAGTGCATGGTCTGATGAAGAAATTGCTAATATATGTGAAGACCAAAACAATGCACAAAAGGTTGTTATTGGTAAGAATAATGGCGCATACATTGGACTTTCCAAAGTAAATAATTATATGTTCAGACCCGCCTTGTATGATAATGTATCACTGTATGACTGGATACGTCTCGCCACTATGGAACCAAATAAAAGACGCACCAAAACAAAAACCAAAAGGGCCAGAAAAGAACCCATGCAAAACCATATTTTGGACAATCTAGGCTGTCATGATTTGTCTGACTCTTTCACTGAACCTGCTAATGTTGACGACTCCAGTGATGACGACTTGTCTGATGTCATTGATAATGATATACTCATGGAGATATGAAATTCCAAAACCTGATGGTTTGAATAGAAATGCAGGCACAGAAATAGCTGATAAAACAAATGAAGTTGATGTTAATAAATTGACAAAAAATGAAAATGATTATACTTTACATCCCAATCATCCACAATATCTTACCCACCATGCCAAAATGAAAGGGAATGATCCTTTCATAGTTCCTAATTTTATTCCAAACACTTTGCCAAGGGCTGACCGTGGTGATCGAGAATATTATTGTTGTACAATGTTAACGTTTTTCAAGCCATGGAGAAGTGGCAAAGAACTCAAAAGTAAATTACAAACATGGGATAATGCTTTTATAGACCACGAGTTTTCTAAAAGAGAACTAGAGATCATGAAATACTTTGGTCTGCGATATGACTGTTTGGATGCAAGAGATGATTTCTCTGCTAAACGTCAGAAGAATAATACTGCAAATATAAGGTATTCATGGGCGACCTCAAACGGTCTTGATGAACTGGATGACATGCACAATGCTGAATTTGCATTTAATGGCGAGGACTTCAACAACAATATTGATGAAGACAATAATGACACGGAAATACTCCTGAAACTTGGTCAAAAAGGACAAAAGAGGAAAGATCAAATGCTGATAGCTGAAAGAACTTTGAAAAGGTCAGGGTGGCTCGATGATTGTATTGATGGTACCCCAGATATAGGACCGTTGATACCTATAGAACCACCTGTAGTACAATCAGCAAAATTGTGGAGAACTGCAGTCCTTGCAAAGAAAAAGGAAATCATCGATGACAGAAATAAAAATTTACCAACAAACACAGCAACCATAAATAAATTGAGAAATTTTCAATATAATGATGTCAAGATAGTGGATGCAGCATACATCAACCATATGTTTATTCCTGCAAACAGAGCTGATCGTCATCTTATTGATGTAACTATCAATGATTACAAGTTGAACACTGACCAAAAGAGAGCATTTCATATCATTGCGAATCACTCTACCTTGATTAACGGTTCTGATAAGCTACGCATGCATCTTGGTGGGATGGCAGGCACAGGGAAATCACAAGTCATCAAAGCATTGACTAGTTTTTTTGGTAAACACAACGAAAATCATCGATTTGTGGTTCTTGCACCAACTGGTGGTGCTGCTGCCCTTGTTGATGGATCTACATATCACTCCATTCTGGGAATTAATCAGGGAGGATCATCTCGTTCCCTTGCACAAGTATGTGCCAATCTTGATGGTGTGGATTACATTTTCATTGACGAGGTGTCAATGTTATCTTGCAGAGATATGTATAAAATCAGTGCTCAGTGTGCAAAAGCACGTGGTGTTTATGATGAACCCTTTGGTGGCATTAATATGATATTTGCAGGAGATTTTGGCCAACTTCCACCAGCTATGAGTGGTGCTCCTTTATACTCTGAAACCGTTGGTGTCCAAATCAATTCCAGTCAAACTCTAGCAAATCAGGAAGCGGCTATAGGCAAAGCTCTTTGGCATCAAATAACAACAGTTGTTATATTACGTGAAAATATGAGACAAACCAATCAGTCAGAAGAAGATGTCCAACTGAGGCTTGCTTTGGAAAACATGAGATACAAAGCATGTACTCCCAAAGATATTGCATTTCTTCGTACTCGTGTTGCAGGAAAAGGTCCAAATGATCCAAAATTAGCCCAAAAGAAATTCAGGAATGTATCAGTTGTAACTGCATTAAATGCACAAAAAGACAAAATCAATGAACTTGGTATTCAACGTTTTGCTGCTGAAAATAGGAGACCATTAACATCATTCTATTCCATAGACAGATGGAATGATCCTACTAGTTCCAATAGCAAAAGAAAATCTCATCACATGTCAACAATTTTGGATCCTATTCGACACACAAAGATATTGGAACCTTCACTCCAAAAGCTACTTTGGAGCCAACCACATGCATCATCCTCTGATCATATACCAGGAAGATTGGACTTATGTGTAGGCATGCCAGTGATGCTGAGGAACAATGATGCAACAGAGTGCTGCATTACCAAAGGAGCAGAGGGCATAGTTGTGGGTTGGCAGAGTGCAATAGGTCCTGAGCAACAAACTGTACTGGACACTTTATTTGTCAGATTATTGAATCCTCCAAAAAAAATTAACATAGAAGGACTTCCTGAAAATGTTGTGCCGATTACAAAACATGTCACTTCCACCATGTGCTCATTACCCAATGATGATGTGATATCTTTGTCAAGAGAACAAGTGTTGGTACTACCTAATTTTGCAATGACTGATTATGCATGTCAAGGATGTACTCATCCTAACAATGTAGTTGACCTCAGTAGTTGTAGAAACCACCAATCCTATTATACTTGCTTATCAAGAAGTGCTTCTGCAGCAGGAACTATCATCATGCAAGGCTTTGATCCTAAAGTAATTACTGGGGGTGCTTCTGGATATCTCAGGCAGGAATTCAGAGAATTAGAACTGCTTGATGAGATTACCAAACTGAAATATCAAGGACTCTTACCAGACCATGTCAAAGGAGATCAGCGAAATTCTATCATTGATCAATTTAGAAAATGGAAAGGAAAGTCATATATTCCAAAAAACATTCATCATGCTATCGCATGGAAAGCCATGGAGCAACTAAATCAATACACAACACAGCCCTCTCCATGGCAATTAATTAAACCTATGAACAAAAATCAAAAGGCAGATTTCAGAAACCTCAACTTTGTTCCTGCAAAAGGAACTGTTCCAATCACTGTCACTCATAAAAATTCGACGGCCAATGTATTGCAAAATAAAAAACGAAAATTACAACAAGTTGTAAGTTCATCTTCCATAGTGAAAAAAAGACGAAAAACAAGTACTATTGAATTAAATGAACCAAAAGGGTTTATATGGGATGCGCAAGATTGGAGCTGTGCTTATGATTCACTCTTTACAATATTACTAGCAATATGGAATGAAGATCCATCAAGTTGGAAAAAAAGATTCAATAGCATCAATGAAATATTAAAGATTTTGAGCTTAGGATTCAAATGATCCAAGAATCACACAACAGATTTAGAAACAGTTAGAAATACAATCAGACATTTATTGCATCAAGATAAACCCGAAATATTTCCTTATGGTCAAGTTGGCATTGCCATAAGTGATTTGGCCCATTATATAATGAAAGCAAATGAACCAATGACTTCAACTTGTCTTAAATGTATGAATTGTGAAAACATAACCATTCTGGAAAATGATAGATGTGACGCCATCTTTCATTGTTCATATTCATTTTCTGGAACAATCTCAGCATGTTTTGCTCAAATCATAGTTAATAGACAACGGCACAAATGTCAATTGTGTTGGGGAGAGATTACTAAATTTATTGCATTTAACAAAATTCCACCTCTAATCATGTTTACAGTTGACTCTATTGAGAATTTAATAATTAGTCAAGTTATAAACTTGTCAATTGATGACATATCCACTGCTTACACATTGAGAGGAATTGTGTACTTTGGTGATGCACATTTTACTGCCCGCATATTCATCAACAGTATGGTATGGTTTCATGATGGTATATCAACCAGATCAATTTGTATTAATGAAGGTGATATAGATGACTTTTCAAATATTAATTTATTGTCATGTAATGGTAATAATGCTGTACTGTTTATATATGCTCAATCTTAATATGTGTTCTCTTGCTAAAAGAAGGGACGAGTAACATGCCATGCAAAGCAATGGCCCACACCCCACTAGTTCTGTAAATATACACTGCAGATATCAGGACATATTCTCGCCTCCCTGAACTTTAATAACCACATTTTTTACCAGTCATTCCACCTCTTACTGGACCTCACTTGTCCATATTTGTATTGAAACATTATGCATTTCAATGTAGCAAATGATACACATCAAGTCATGCAGACAGGACAAGGAAACAATGACAAAATTAACACATTGACTCTGGAGCATTGCAGATATGAAGACAAAGCTTGCAGCCAGACCAGAGAATATCACTTCCTTAACCTCTCACTGGTCCTCACTTGTCCAGTCTTAGGTTTTTTGGGCTTGTCCTTTCTTTTTGATGATGCTCCCCCAGCACCTCCGCCATGGCGCGGTTTGCCCTTGCCCTTGCCCTTGTCCCCACTGGGTGGTCCAGGTGGATCCTCAACCTCATGCTCTTCCTCTTTCTCTTCCAAGAATGTCCTCAGCCTATCTGCTCTCTCCAACAACTTGTGAGTGTGTTCCGTGGTGTACGAAGATCCCCACACATATTCGGGAATCCCCCTGGTAGAGTCGAAGTCGCCTTCGGTGAAGTGAGCAGCCGCAAATTCTTGTAAGGCCAGGCCAATGACCAATAGAATAACTGCAATGTCAGCCAGATATTGCAACGTCTCCATCCATACCATGATCTCTTCTAGAGCATTGCCATCATGGAACTCAGGCGGCAGAAATTGGCCGGGGTAACTCCATGACATCCAGGCATGTTCAGGATTATTGACGTCCCATTCCTGACCCGGGTTATTCATTTCAACACGTATTCTTGAAATGTATTACTCACATAATGGTCATAGCAAAACTTGACCAAACTCAGGTATTGCCTACTGTCGTTCAAGCTTTGTAAATATGCAAATCTTGCCTCTTTGTCTGGGCCGACTGCGGCTGGACTAAACAACCAGATAAACAAATGGAAATGCACATGGGGCAGATAATGCATATCACTTACGATCGATTTGGCAATGTGCTTGCGGCCCCATACTCATTCCGTGTTGAAGGTCCAGGCTTGTTTTCCGAGATGTCATCATCATCAGAAATATCCACATATCTCCTCTTCTTGGCGTTTTTGTGCTTCAACAGATTCTCTGTATCTGAGGCCCTTGCAGACTTGAATTTGAGGGCCACCAACCCGCCTGCCTGCTGGTTCTCCCAGTGGTCAAAGACCAGCTTCAGCTGGTCCTTCTTCATCTTTGTCGGCTCCATTATCTGCTGTCCATCGGGGAGATACTCAGCATCTATAAATTCCCCCAGGGAATCTCTTATCCTCAACCATGGGACTGTTGCATTCTGGTTGTTCATATATTGGCCTGCAACATATGGTGAGTCGTGTTTTATTCCAGTCATTCTGCTCAACTTACGGTAGGACATTGTCACAAATGCCCTAAAGACATCCTTCTTCTTCGGCAGTGACATCCCCTTTGTGTCAGGGAGGATGGGTGCACCAAACTTGTTGACTTGCAAGACAAATGGCACGCTCTTATCGTGTTCCTTCCTGGGCAGGCTGGGACCCTTTTCCTTGTCGACATCAATTTCTTCTCCATCACTCTGCTCATCTAATGTATGCTCAGAGAAGTGAATGTTGATGATACCTTGAACATACCATATTCGGTAAACACCCACTCATTCCATAATTTCATCACCTCGTCCTGGAAAGTTTTGCTTTTTGAAAAAATTTCCCCTTGAATGTTGTGGGTTTCAAATCTACCGATAATGTTGGGTGAGTTCAAATAATTTGCAGCAGGTGAAATATTACTTCGTTGTTTGAGCAACGCCTTTCCAATCCTTCCAGCCAACCAAGACAAGCACCTTCACCCCCATCTGCACATCCAATTCCTTTACAAACTTGCTAACCACCTTGCTCATCGAATGTTCCGCATTGCTACCCCAGAGGCTTCAGTAGAAGACAATGATGTGAGAAAAGGTTTTCACTTACCTACTCCGCACTTCATCTGTTAGTTTCCCACTATTCCACTCTACAGCGAGACCCTCAAACTCTGCCCTTCTTTCGGGGGTCAACTTCTCCATGACCCAGGTGCAAGCATCTTTATATGCGGCGATGAACTCCTTGCTTCCGGGCTTTCCACCTGAAAGCCCCTGGATTCTCTCTTTTATTTCCTCCTTCATCTTCTCCACCACAACAGCGCGTAAGTCCCATGTTCTGACAAATTTCGCTCGAGTCTTCTTTTTGCCAGCATCCTCATGTCCATCATCCTTGTGATTCTTCAACCATATGATGATTTTCTACATAGAATGTGATATCAGCCTATATGTGAGTATATAGCTTATAAGGCGAAGTTCAAGTACTTTGGCCAAACCCTCAATGTGACCATCCTTAACAACTTCCCTGCTCTTCTTCTTTATTTCCGAACGAATTCTTTTAACGATCAATGTCTTGCTGTCCCTGTCAGGGGCATTTTGGTAATCCTGCTTATGGTTTTTCAGGATTTCAAGATATTCGGGAACAACCCAAGTCATAGTGGAGGGGATGATAGTGGGGATAATTTTTGACGTGATGCTAAGGGGGATGAGCAAGGGGGAAACAATTTTCAACCATCCAAACACGATCATGTGATGCAGGGATTGGATCACGGTCACATGACCTGTGTGACCTGTCACGGCCGATTCACCTGCTGCGACATGTCACATCACATTTTGCGCACAGGATTCAACCTTTAAGTTTTGCACAAACATGGGATACATTTTGACAACTACTAAAAATACAGTAATACAATGTATGTAACTAGACATAAAATGCAAAATTTGCAGAATCGAAAGCTGACAACAATGGGGACAATGACAACATTTGCAGATGGAAACTTATAGTGGAAAATCTAATGATAAATAATGAGAGGCAGACGCGACTGGTAAATGATTGATTAAGCATGAGCCGGTATTCTGCTAATGAACAGCAGAACACCTACTTGGTTCAGGATGCAGTGGCAACATCCATATCGCCTTCAGGGCTGTAAATCGGCTCTCTTGCGAAATCCCTTTTTTCTGTGGATGCTGCAGCCAATGCCTTCGCCATGTCAGAATTCCTACTTGCAATTGTGAACATTGGTCCGCTCCAATTGAAACTCCAAGTGTCGCTTGTTATCGGAGCTTCATCATCCAGCAGGGTTTCCATCAAGGGCATCAATTCGGGCCACTGAGTCTCGAAATGTGCCAGGATCTTCCTTTCTAGTTTGAGGGAGGTGCAACCAGTTGTCAAGGGCACGTTCACCAATTGTGCCTGCCTCTCGCGTTTGTAAAATATGAGGCAGAGGCAAAACTGAAGCAGAGCACGTTTGAAGATGTAGGAAGGATGCACCCATATCCCACCCAAAATCGTCACATATTCTCCTGCAAACCAGGTGCAGAATCGGCGGTATCACAATCGGGCGAAGGTCTCTTCCTCCTCTTCCAAGTCATCCATCTCACCACTGTAATGGTTTCGATTGATCACCTCCGCCATCTCCAGAAGATTGCCCACAATCACCACATCCAAGAGGCCAGCAGGGGTCGAAACATCAGGAATGTGATATTCGCGATCTACACCTATTGAGGATCATGATTTAGGTAGAGGGATGAGAATATGAACAGCAACTACATACCGACAGCTGAAGCCTCATTGACACACAAATGTTCATGCCACATACCCATCATTCTTCTCAGAATGGTCTGGGTGGTATTATGTTGAGTATTTGTGATGGAGTAGGACATGATGAAGGTGTGGATGATTCCAAAACAGGTGTCCTTGATCGACGATGTGGCATAGAAGTGATTTCCATATATGATGGAGTCCTGCAGGGTGACTACATAATGGACTGTGTTCGGCCTTTGGAAACTGGCATCATTTGTTAGATAAGTCTGTGATGGAATGAATAACGCTCACAAGACATCGTTTGGCGTCAACAGCACCCCCTCTTTCTCCCAGATGCCTTTGGATGGACTGAGGGGACCCCAACCCTTTCCAAATGCATGACGAGTCGCCATGTCTCCATTGCTATTCCAGGGAGGTGTCTCTCTGTTGCGGCGCATGACAACCCAATACTTGCTGCCTGTCATTACCCTTACAACTGTGGCAAAACCATCATCATCAGCATGCGGCCAAGAAGTTGCACCGCGCAATGCCGCAGTCCCCCAAGAGAGTTCGTCCGCGAATGTTTTGCCTGGAATATAACCTGGTTGTCCCCGGGTTTCCGACATGGCCTGCTCATGGGATGCCAGCGAGCTGGAGGAGAGCATCTTTGTCAATTGAAAACTGAGGATAGATAATTTCGCATCATACCGGTACATGGGCGGTGGATGAACCGTGAGGTGACCCATGGGAAAGTCCAGCATGTTCCAGATGTGTCTTCGTCCTTCTAACAGAGATGCATTATACAAATCTTGCAGAGTCCCGACATGCAGCATCTTTCCATGACTTTTCCGGGTGCGAAAGGAACCAACTTTGTCATTTGGTGAGTAACAGCAAGGATCAGTAAAAGGACAAGACAAACCCTGCACGTTATGCTCATGTTTGAGACTCCCAAGTCTGGAGAGACCTTCCAGGTCAAACTGGAGACGTTCCTGCTGTGGGACTCCATGGACCAGGATATGTCTTTGTTCAAAGATATCCTGGATCGTCGAGGTATCCATTTGGAGGTACTGATCATATGCCACTACAAAAATACTCGAACCATCCGGATCAAATTCTGGGTCGCTGGCGGATGGTAGGTGATGAAGAGGTCTTCCATCTTCATATAAAGACTCCACTTCCTCTTGGATGGTTCGCAAACACCAATATTCACATTCATCCTATGTTGTCCATGTAAATAAATCAAACCAACAACTAGAAATAGGACTAACCGAGCCCGCATTACTTTGAAATGTGAAATGAGATGCTTCTGCATTTCGGTCGGCTCCAAAAACCCTGAGAGGCACATGATCCTCAGACATCTGTTCCTCTGGTTAGTTGATATCTCGGGCATTAGAGATGAACTGACTTCAGGAAGTTCGAGGTTTTTGACCGGAGTGCCATTGAATGACTAATTTCCATCATTAACTCATGTGCATTGAAAGATTGGTCACAAAGTTATACTCACTTCACCGGGCAGTTCTGATGAAATCATCTGACTTCTGTCCATAAGCTTCCTTTTCTTATGGCTGTTCCATTTCGAAGCTGGTGCACACCGTTTCTTGCTTGCAGTGAAGTAGGTCTGGTACCCAGCAGGAGGGCCCTTTTGTGTCGTCTTCCCTTTGAGAGCATTGGTTTGCGAGCGTGTTACCGGGCGCAATTGGGTTCCTAGCTCAGTTTCGCTTTCTTCTGATTCCTCCTCCTCCTCCTCCTCCTCCTCCTCCTCCTCCTCCTCCTCCTCCTCCTCCTCCTCCTCCTCCTCCTCCTCCTCCTCCTCCTCCTCCTCCTCTTCGCCTTCCCCCTCAGGTCGTGGTCTGGTACCTTCACCCTGTTCGCCCTCCACTGCTGGCGGTGGTCCAACCCCCTCCGCCACTGGTCCACCCCCTTCCACCACTGGCAGCGGTCCACCGCCCTCCACCACTGGCAGTGGTCCGTTGCTCTCCACCGCTGGCGGTGGTCCATCGCTCTGTACTGCTGCTTGTGGTCCATTGCCCTCCAAAGCTGGCGGTTGTTCAATGCCCTCCACAGCCAGTGGTGGTCCATCACCCTCCACCAGTGGCGGTGGTTCACCGCCCTCCACAGCCGGCGGTGGTCCATCACCCTCCACCGGTGGCGGTGGTTCACTGCCCTCCAAAGCCGGCAGTGGTCCATCACCCTCCACCGGTGGCGGTGGTTCATCACCCTCCACCGCCAGTGGTGGTCCATCGCCCTCCACCGCCAGCGGTGGTCCATCCCCCTCCACAGCTGGCGGTGGTCCACCCCCCTTTGCTGCTGGTGGCGGTCTATCGCCCTCCACCGCTGGTGGTGGTCCATCGCCCTCCTCCTCCACTGGTGATCCATTGCCCTCCACTGCTCGTTGTGGTCCATCATCCTCCAAAGCCGGCGGGGGTTCATTGCACTCTCCAGGTTGGCCCTCCCTCCCTGGCTGTGGTTCATCCCCCCGCCCCTGCTGATCCTGCCCTTGCACCGGTTGTGGCTCCCCCTCACTCTGCTGGGCCTCCCCTTGAGGCTGTAGTGGCTCATCGTTCATTTGCTCTTCCTCCCCAACTGGTTGCAGCTGCTCCCTGTCCTGTTCTTGAGCTTCCCCTTCATCATGTTGCAGCTGTTCCCCCCTCCACTGGTCGTCCCCTTGAGGCTGTGGCGGCTCACTGCTCATTTGCTCTTCCTCTCCTGGTGGGTGCAAAAGGTCCTCCACCTCCTCCTCCTCCATCCACCACGGCCGCCACCCCGCAGAGTTGTTCCTCTGCCAAGGCTCGTCTTTGTAGTCAGACCAGTTTGTCTGCCCTGGCCGCCAGATGGGGTCATCCTCCTCCTCTTCCTCCTCCTGGCACTGCTTCTGCTTCTTCTCCCCCTGCTGCTGCTCTGCACCCATGTCGATATCCACGTCGATATCCATGTCGACATCTACATCCACTGCCGTTGGTTCCTCCATGTCCATGTCAGCGTCTTCCTTGCTCCCCTGCTCCTTCTCTTTCCCCTTGGGCTCCGGCTCGGCTGGCTGCTCTTGCTTTTTCTCATGTCGCCACCTGGTGCCGTTGTCCAATTCTGACTCACTGTCATCATCAATGATGATGACAGGTTCCTCAGATCTGCTCATGGATGCTCTGTTCTGATTTGCTTGGTGATGTTTAGGGACTGAGATAACGGGCCCTGTGTTGGAGTTAAATCCTGGGTCAAGGAATTGGTTAACACAATGGAATACATACATTTGGAAAACCAATCCAAGTGCATGTTCTCATCCTCGTAACGGAGGGAGAGCTGCTCAAATTCTCGTAGGAACAATTGGAGTTCTGTCTTTGCATTGGAACCGGTCGACATTCGGAGCAAAATTTGCCAAAGACAGCGTTCCGTTTGCATCAGGCAGGAGGGCTTATGATTACCGAGCAATAGTTTCATCTTTATGTCATGAGGTTAGACAATTGAGAAAACCGTAAAATGGTGCTCACTGTGATCAAATGATCCCTGCGAATTTGCTCGTTGTTGAACTGTCGGGGAAGGAGAGCAACGATGGGAGAGATGGAGACCGGAAGATGGAACAGATTGACCATCCTCAAGACAATGGCCTTTGCAGAACTCATGTTTTCGAAAAGCGTAATCAAATCTGAACCCAAAGGCATTCCCAGGGATGTTGCCCAGCTTCAATATGGCTCCAGTCAGCGTCAACATCGTATTACCAATATCAATGATACTTACCCTCGTAAAGTTTAGATAAATGTCTGTGGGCTCTCTGGAAGCCGATCCTTGCCCTATATTGGATTTATAAGCCCAACATGGATGCCAAGAAGGGGCAAGATAACTTACCAAGCCAAACCAGCACAGAGCGAAAGACATGAGTTCCAAGTTGACCAGCGATTGGGTATACTTGGCCTCATGAATATGTTGCCCAGCCCGCAAAAGACTCATGACCCCTTGTTTCAGCAGCAACTGCTAATGACTGAGCTGCTCAGGTTCAGCATTCGCGAACAACCTGGCCTTTGCCAAACTGGCCCCAAAGCCATCACCAAGCCGGGCGTTTCTCTCTCGGGTCCTCAAATCCAGGATAGGCTGAGTCCAATCATCAAGTTTGGTCAAGATCTATTACGAGGAACTCAGAGCTGATCTCTTTCATTGAAATACGAACATTCATGCGCATACCTGTGTTAACTTTGTTGGCAAATCATGGGGCTTTGCTCCTCGAAATATGACCGGTGTCGTTCTTGTTGCTGGCACTCCCATTGCATCCGCAAGCTGGTCCAGAAGAGAATATCGGTTCACAATTTCTGCGGCGGCGCTGATATACACCGCTGGCGAAGATGACCATCTTCTGGGATTGCCAACAGTCGCTAGAGCACCATGAGGTCCACATGCTGCATTCAGATTGAAGAATTCCTTCAAGAATCCTGTAACCCTGTCGCCATACACTCGATGTGGTGAAAAAGTGTCAAGGCTTTGCGCCATGTTCTGGTTCATGTTCAACTTTGGGTTGATTGCTCATCGAACAGAATTATAAACTCACCAAGAGCAGCTGGCCTTGGGAAATGGGGCAGCTGGAACCTAATAGAGCCAAGCGAAGCTGATCCTTCATAGCGCCTCGAATGAGGAGAGTGCCATTGGTCCATGGAAAGTCATGCAGGAGAGCGGTATTGTGTCGAAAAGATATGGCCAACGCTGAGGAAGAGGCTTCAGTTGCTTGGCTGCCACTGCTTGACATGTTTGAACAGAAAATATTAGTGGTTAAAATGTTGAATTGATGCGTCGTGACATCACGTGTTGTCACATGTTGTCACATGGAAAACCAAATTTGGAAATGGCAGCATCGCTATTAAACTATTAAATAAACTATTTGTCTACTAGAGCTTGGAATGTGCAGATATTCCATGCCCGAGTGGTTTCCTGTGCACTATTTATTTGTTGATACATTATAGATTGACAGATGAAACGGAGGGAAGAAAATTTGACAACTTACTTTAGCCTTTTAGACTGGCTAGGAGCAAATGCATCAGACAATGATTCCACCAATGCAGCATATTCATCATGAGACCACTCTCGGTGTTCAAAGTCAAATGAAAATGACACGGTGGTGTTCAAAATCTCTGCTAGAAGTTCTCTCAGTTTCCTGCATAGGATAAGTTCACCTGCACTAACTCGATTTGCCTCCCTTCAGCCTTGCATACTCAAGTTGCCATTCACAAGGTTTCGCAATGTCTACATCTAATTGAATGATGACTCGTCTTAGGCTATCCAGTGCAGGATCAGTATACTGCATGATATCAACTTTTCGCATGATATCCTGTTATATAGCAGCAGGACTTACCCTCCATGACAAAACCTCACATTCAATTCTCAGTTCCAGAGACAACTTGTCAGTCTCAAAGTTTAGGAGACATCTATTATGGTCAGCCAGGGACCATGTAATGAATAATTTACAATTTACCTGGATGACAGCCATTCATAGGTCAAAACCCCCTACTTGACTAAAATCGGTGTTCCTACGCCCAAATGGTAATGCTTGACAGGGAGGGGAGACATGTGAAAGAATGATGTTTGGTTGATGAGAAACCTGTGACGAACCTGAGGACAAGGTCACATGCTTTGTGAGTTGTCACGCCCGACAAATCGGCCGTGACGAGGTTATTGACCATTACCCTATTTGGTTACAGTTGCCAAATATGGAAACAGCTTCCAAAATGTTCTTGCTGTTCTAGAGAGCCACAGAATGGCTATCGGACCATTGCAACAGTCCCAGAACTGAATGTCAACTGGTAGTAGGATGTGAGCAACTTGGGGTATTTTTGGTGCAAATATATGGAGCGATATTCATGTTTTGTTGACACCCCTCCGCCAAAATAGGACCCTGAAACTTATATATCTCTCTTACACCGAAAATAAAATGGCAAAAAAATCTGAGGTAGCAGCTTTGGAAAGGTGTGATGCATTGGAATGCCCTGTTCATGTGTGCCTGGAGGTTTATGACATATGAAGTTATATACATCGAATGATGAATTGGCAGGTAACATGACCTGGAATTTGCATGATCATCACGTTTGTTGGACTTTTGATACTTTGGCATCCATGGCCAAACTGTAACCAGGTCAGCTTGTAAACTCAAGGCACACATGAAGAATGCATTGCAATGCATCATAACTGTCCAAAGCTGCCAGTGTGGATTTTTTTGCCATTTTATTGCTGGAGTAAGAGAGATAAAGAAGTTTCAGGGTCCTATTTTGGTGGAGGGGTGTCAACAAAACATGAATATCGCTCTATATATTTGCACCAAAAATACCCCAAGTTGCTCACATCCTACTACCAGTTGACATTCAGTTCTGGGACTGTTGCAATGGTCTGATAGCCATTCTGTGGCTCTCTAGAACAGCAAGAACATTTTGGAAGCTGTTTCCATATTTGGCAACTGTAACCAAATTAGGCAATTCGATCATCCAATTTTCCACTTGTTGTCCAGAAACACATCTTGTTCTCCAATCTAAAGCCTTGCTATTTAATTTGGAACCTCTTCCATCCTGTGGTGCCATGCCCAATCCTCCCTGCATTTTGTCTCAGCTAACCCTCCAATCTTGTTGTCTCCTCCTACCTTCTCATCTTTAGGCAACATTTTAAACCCTCTCCGGTCTCCAATGGCATGGACTTCAATTGTCGTTCTTCATTGGCTAAATCTCACCTGCAACTGAATTTATTTCCCATGCACCACTCCTTTTTGGTGGTAGGAATCTTTTCTAACAATTTTGTCTAGTCAGAATATCTACTTTCTCTGTTGTATTTATGTCTTCACGGACTTCACGCTTAGGCAAGCAGCTATGTGACCATGTCACGGCTGATTAGTCGGCCATGACATTTTAACCCCAACCCAAACAATAGTTATGGCCAGACATCCCCATGTATATTTCCGCGACATCAGAGTTTACGCCAACAAACCCCACGTTAAACGGAGGGCCATCCACGATGTGCAGGCTGCCGCGGTCCGCCAGAGATGGGGCGTGTCTGGGGTTGAATGGGCGGAAATCCAGTAATGCACCATGACTTGATGACTGTTTTTTCGTGCTTGTTAACTTGCTCATAGTGGTCCGGCGCATTACGGCGGGACGCGCCAGACCGAACCGCTACATACGACAGTCCGGCTCTACACAAGAGAAGGATATCATGTCACCACTTTGCATGTTTACCATGCAAGGAGGGGTGTTTTGAATACTTGAGGTAAGTCTCAATATTTCCATAGTCTCTCTTCCAGAGGCTAAGAACTACTTAGATATAACAAATTAGGACCTTTATCTAACATTTAAATGCTTCATTCATCTGCTTTTCCTCCAAATATTTATCGGCATGTTCATATTGATAGTTTTTTTTCGCGGTGTAATGGACATGCTAATCATTAGAACTAATATAAAGATCGATCGCTTATGTAAGCATAGGGGAGCCGGGAATCCCCTCATCCAGCGATTGTTCTAAAGGTTGACTTATCCAATTATGTAATCATACCAAATTAAAATTATTTCATTTATTATTTCCAAGATAAAGTAAATTAAAGAAGTCCTCAACTGCGGGCCCGCCCCAACCAACCAATAGCTGTTTGTCGTCGATCTTGATTCAGCGTCGTTAATTTGGATGACCTGGAAGAGAGTCCGAATGTTGCTGCGTTGTAGGGGCCCCTACTTCACAGCAAATTCAAGCTCTCTGGAAAAAACAAAGATGCGATAATAAGCATCCACTTAACTGGCAAAGAGAAGAAATTTGCTTAGCAGATAAACCAAAAGCCAAAATTGAAACAATGGGGCTCTACAAGATCAAAGCAACTGATAAGTTGAAAATTCACGCCCTAATTCGAGCCGCTTACGAGCACAACCAGCTGGGCATTGAATTTGAGGGAAATGGCTAGGAAAGGGACTGCAAGAGCCAATCGAAGTCAATCTGAAGCTAAATCTTTAGGGTGAAAAGGAGTTTTAAGCATAACTTACAATTTTGCGACCTCTGCCAAACTATGTTGCCGCGCAGGATGCTGGCAAACGCGGATGAAGCCCCCAGTACCCAATGATGCCGCGCAGGATGCTGGCAGACACCGATAAAGCCCCCAGTACCCAATGATGCCGCGCAGGATGACGGCAGACACCGATGAAGCCCCTAGTACCCAATGGTGCCGTGTAGGATGCTGGCAGACACCAATGAAGCCCCCAGTACCCAATGATGGTGCTGTAAAAGCAGGCTTGTTGGCGAGCAGCTAGAAATTGCGGAAGTAAGTAATGCAAAAGATATATGCAGAATGGAAGACTTATCGGCTTATGAAATTGTAACCAAGTTCAACCATTCACTGAGGTCTTTTGGCATGTCGCGATTCATGTCAAAACATCCCAGTGATGATGGTTGATGATGGCTGATAAGCATCAGGTCGCGAAAGATGACATGCGTACCTTTTATGGCAATCAACCACAGCATGTGATCTTGTTTGCTTGCATGTGACCGCGTTCTTGACATATGATCTCGTGCTGATCGCATTGTTTGTTTCTATTGACGTGTATCATTGTGTGACGTGTATCGTCGTATAGGACTTTTTTGCCGCAACACGAGATGGTCTCATCAAAACCTTTGGGCTCAAAGCGCGACAACTCACAAAAATCGCGGCGGCGCATTGGCAAGCAAGGTTCACCAAGTCTGTGCAAAAGGTATTTATTAAATTTATCCATTGGCATCCAATCTGAATGTAATGCATGCCAATTGCGACGACGTTTTCTTTTGGTCACCCGTGCCCAGTTGGGTGCAGGTGAACGATTAGATGACCTAAGAGCTGCCCGGATCGTCACAGAAGCTCTGCTGAATCCGAGTAAGTCATGATGATTCCAATGGCCCAATCTAATTGTTTCTCCATTGTAGTTTATATTCAGTGGGACCTCGAGGATTACGCCACCCGCGTCAAAAAAGGCCTGGGTACCCCGGCCTCAATTGCCCAATTACAGCGCAAGTTCGCGAATCCCCAACTCGGCAGGGTGAATAGACCCACAACAGTGGTGGACATGTGTGGATGAATAATAATCTGGTATCTTCCAGGGTTGATATCAGCCCAGCAAGCTGTAAGTCGTGTGATGATCTGGGAGGATTAATTCAATAGTAGAGACAAATTAGGATGTTATGCTGAATGGCAGTGAAAGCATACAAGTCATCGGCTCAAAAAAGATTCATCGTAAACAAACAAGCAGGAAGGTCAATTGGCGAGTCAACCCAAAACATTTTCGTTTTGATTCTGTGGATCAGAATCTACTGCCGGGAAGTGATGAGTATTCGGCAGGGTGGTTCGCACAGGCTCATACTGTGAGTTCCGAAATCCACCAACATTCCGGTTGCTAGGCTCATTCATATTTTAGAGACCAAGTGACCCTTTGAAGCCTTCTGCAAACCATCTTAAGCAGGGTACTGGAGATTGGATGTCTTCAATAGCTGATGTAGAATCATTCATCAATCGGGTCTTCTTTATGGTTCATCCATCACTGCAACAAATCGGCAGCAAAGCTTTGGACAAGCTTAGGTCGGCCAACCTGACGGCTAAAGTTGCAGGATCCTGGACATCCCATTTCACTGGGATCGCGGTTATCATCAACCGGAAGACATTGGCACATCGTGATGGGAATGGTATGCCACCTTGGTATGACTTCCTCCTGGGTATCAGAGACTATCATGATTGCACTCTTGATATGCCTGACCTTGGACTGCAGCTCGATTACGGGCCCGGAACTGGCGTCTTCCTATCTATGTGGCAACAGCATCAGACACGAAGTCATGGACTGGAGTGGTGGGGATCGAGTTTGCTATGCTCATTTCCTCAGGAAGAAAGTCTTGGAGCGTCTAAATGTAGAATTGTCAGGGTGGTCTAAGCAGAAAGAATTTTGTACCATCATTCCAGAGGTGAAATGTCGTGAATTGGGTATTAAAAAGGTGGCACATGTAGCAGCGTAAACATCATTCATAAAATATGTACCCTTGTCCTGAACTTACGAAATATTACTTCTATAACATTGCCATCAGCCTATCAGCAGGTTATAGTTCAGATTGTCCAACTTGAGTTGCAGTAACAGGAATGAGAGCATCTCAATTGCATATCTAGGCATCGAAAGGGAGGTCTGATCACAGTTGTCTCAAGTTCAGGCTTGCATGCTGCAAAAGCACTGCGCCTGGTATATGCCAGGGGGTCAAAGGTGGATAACATAACGTCGTTCCAAAGGTTGGTGCAAACCAGTGCAGGTGGGGACTGGTATTCTGGTTGACCATACTGGCGGGGTAACACTGATCTGCGCAAGTATGAGAAAACAAGGTGGTTGTCAGTATTGTCAGGCATGGCTGCGAACCATAAGACCTGCAGAAGAGTTGACGGGAGCACGTGACATGTGTGTTTTAGAGCCATGATGTGACATCACGTGTCACCTGTAACATCAACATCAACTAATTGTAAACATCAACCAATTTAACATCAACCACCTTGCAACAATGCCCAAATTGTCCAAAGAGAAACATGGGAAGAAGAGGACAGCTCAAGAAGTCATCTTTGTTGAGAAAAAGATGAAAAATCGCACAAAATGGGTATCTAAACCAGTCGCAGGCGAGCTTCCCAAAAGTCCACAGAAATCCAGTTTAAAAAAGTCACCTGTGGATTCAAACCGTCAGCAAAGCATGTCCCCAGATGTGCCTCCCGACTCAGGTATACCGCAACCTCCAAAGCGCAAGACGGCGAAAGGCAATGTCAGCTATTCCTTTACCTGCTTTGTAGTCACTCTGAATTATTGGCAGACCCAAAATTGTTACCTCAGGGAGTGGATTCCACTCCGCAACGAATATCTGAGGGAGATGTTGAGCATGGAAGCTCCACCTATTCCTGCCACCTGTCATATCTGCAAGAAGCAAGGTGGCCCCATTCGCTGCTTGAGCTGTCTCGGTTGTCCATTATTCTGTAAAGAATGTTGTCGAATCTCCCACCAGGGGACTCCATTCCACAAACTCGAATCATGGAATGGAAGCTGCTTCACCCCATCCTCATTACATGACATAGGATTCTGCTTGCATCTTGGGCATGGCGGTGATCCATGTCCCTCCAATTCTGTTTGAGATGTCTGGGAGGATGTTGGGGAAGGCTCATCTTCGATGTCACAGATCGAGAATGATCAGCTGCTGGTTGACTTGAACCAGGAAGATGATGATAACAACTCGGATGACAGTGTGCTGGTTATGGTTGATATTTCCGGAATCCACCGGCACCGTGTTCGATGGTGTCATTGTGGGTCAAAAGACGAGCCACAATGGCAATTGTTCAAGACCGGTCTCTTTCCGGCAACATTCAAACATCCTCGCTCGGCATTTACCTTTCAAGTCCTGGATTACTTTCATGTCGATCAGGTTGAATGTAAGACTTCTGCCAACAATTTCTACTCAAAACTGCGCCGGCTTACAAATAATGCCTTTCCTGACACCGTATCGGTGAGTCTCCATCTTAAAGGCTGTATTTATGGATGGTGATGGTGGAATGGACCTGTCAAATAGGACCGCTATAGAGAGCTCATGAGGGTCTCACGGCAATGGCGTGACATCAAAGTTCGGAAATGGTTTGGTTATGGCCACGACACTGACAAAGAACCAGGCAATGGCGACCTCGCTTTCTTCTGCCCAGCATGCCCACAGCCAGGCATCAACCTCCCTGATAACTGGAAGGAATTGCCTAATCCATTAGTAAAATGGACCTGCCAATGTTTATTGAAAGTAACATTTTCACAGGTGGTTGTTTCGGAGAAGCCTCGTGGTGGATGGAAATTTTACTGCGGAACACATGCACATGAGGAATCCCGGCGATGATGTGGAGCTTACGAATGGAACTGGGTATTTTGTGCAAAGAGCTTCCTATGAAGAGCACATCAAGGAAGCCGTGGAGGTCAAACAGGTGCAAAATTCATTTGTTGTGGTCTTAGGTTCCAAACTCAAACTTGCATTAGAAATCATCATGTTCCAAGCACAGAGCAGTCACCCAGAGCAATGCAAACAATAAGAACCTGGAATCCACAGGGGTTGGTGCCTGTGCCTGTGCGAGGCATGGATGCTTCGTTCCGCACAGCATGGTGGATTTTCAGAAGGGTGAAAGGTAACGAGGTCAGGTCAGAATGTCCTTGACGTGACCTGAAATCCTCGTCAGGCAAATGAACATAGACTACTCAATATGTGAAGCCCTCAAGTACAACACCGAAGGCATGCGGCAAGCTCTCTTGTTCTATGATGTGATATGTGAGTGGGCAGTGAATTTTGGTAGACGTGTGAAGCAGAGTAGTTTTTTGGATGCACCTACCATGGAATTGATCTTTGGTATCAGAAAATTCCATTTAAATGCTCACAAGGACGACTGCTTTCCAAAATTCTCACCCAACTTTATTCGTGGTGCTGGGCAGCTGGATGGAGAACAGATGGAAACTCTGTGGGCAATCATCGAGTTGATCTCACGCATCACAAAGTACATGACCAAGGCTCACCGGCGGGAGATTTTGGATGACATGATGAGACATTCAAACTGGAAAAAGTTAGTTGGAATGAGTATGCAACAACCATCATCTTTTTCCTGGTTTGATACTCATCCTCTGAACAGTAAAAATGTTGATAGCAAAACATAAAACAGCCATCAGGGTCAAACGAGAAAGCAAGGAGGCATATCAAGATTTGTCAAGTTCATTGGATCCTGCATTGGTGAAACACTGGAGTGAAAGCCAAACTTTCACTGAATCACAGCGTGGGGATGCACTGAAAATTTATCAAGTTGCTTTGAAGCAAGGTCAGTGATATTTCCTCCCCATAGTAGTGATGAATGAACAGTTCGTAGCACCAACTATGGCAGAAATACGTCTGAAATTGGGGAGGAACGCCAAGGGGGAAGCAGGAGATTCCAATGCAGTGGCCTGGTTAGTGTCCGGGCTAAATATTGAACAAGCTCAGTATGTTCCTCACATTATATCATCACTTTCCTGTTCACAATTCTGAATTTCAGAGACAATCTCACTCATGATATGCGAAAGCTTAAAAAAGCCGTTTCCATAGTGGAACAAAACAAGATTATGGATCGACGAAAACGGTTACAAAGCAGGATTGATGCCTTCCAGAGGAAGACAACCTTTCTACTCAATGGGCATGATGTGGAGGAAGAGGATTGGGAGGAAAAGGATAAAACATCCCCGGATGATGTTGGCATGTCCGATGATTCACAAGATTCTGCATCAGATGAGGAAGGAACAGATTATGAAGAAGATTGTGATCCTATCCTAGCAGAAAATGCTCGTATCAGTTTGCCTTCTAAAATAGGAAAGGAGGTATGTAAAAGGGTGGGATGGATTGAAATGGCTTCACAAGAAATGGAGCTTCGAAAAGGACAAGCTAACGAGTCCCTGGAGAAAATATGTTTCGCTCTGGGACATAAAGCATTGCTTTATCGAACAAGGATTAGGAAGGCCAAAGGACAAAAGGCCAAGACACGGACTTGGGGAGCCATTCGTCATGCAGATGTGGCTTTGCGTGAATGTGTGAGGTCTTATGGTCAAGCTTGTAGGGCATTGGTAAACCTGGGTGTGGACAATGAAACATTGGCACATTACCAAGAAATTCGTAGAGATGATTTGAAGCTTAGTGGAGATGTTGTGGAAGAAAACAGATTTGGGCAAAAGAGTGATGCATTGGCATGGTTTTGGAGAATGGGTGACCAGAACAAGGAACAGGAGGACAACTGGATGTCAGAATGTGAGTTTTCAAATGAGGTCTACCACAATATACCATTGAAGTTGCAGTAGTTTACAGAGTGAACTGGTTGAGAGCGAAGGCTAGAGCAGAGAGAGCAGGGGAAGAGGAAACAATGGTGTTGGCAGAGATGGAGTTTACCATAAGATGGTATAGGAAAGAGCGAGACAAGCACTGCAGTCTTCAAGGCAGGGAAGGGGACATCACGCATATGCTGAGAAGCAAGTTCTAATGTGGAAAAGATTTGCAGAAGCGGCGAAGAAAGGTTTTCCAGTGGATGTCGTTGAATAGTAACAGGCAAATTTCTTTCGGAGTCAAATATTGGTTTTATTTAATGCTCATTGCATATGAATATCATGTCCAATGAGGCACATCCGATATTGTTGGGCAATAAATATCCAACCCATGGTAGACGGGCTAACGTGATTGGTGCCCCCATGTCAGCCAATCCAATGGAAATGGGAACCTAATATCCTGCCGATGTTGTCGTAGTGTGTCATAAATAGCCCGCTTGTCCGAGATGGGTTGGATAAGAAGATGGGTGGGATCAAATACAAGTGGGGAATAAATATTACACCCAGCTGGGCCCATCCAATGCCATTGGGTAATAAATATCCAACCCCCTCTCGGCCCTTCCAATTCAAGTGGGAATTAAATATCCCACCCCATCTCGGCCCGTCCAATGTTATTGGGGAATAAATCTCTTGGCCCATCCAATGCAATTGGGGAATAAATATCCCACCCCATCTCGGCCCATCCAATGCCAGTGGGAAATAAATATCCCACCCCATCTCGGCCCATCCCATGCCAGTGGGGAACAAATATCTGAACCCATCTCGGCCCATCCCATGCCAGTGGGAAATAAATATCTGACCCCATCTCGGCCCATTCAATTCTAGTGGGCAATCCTTATTTCTAACTTTATGGGCCCATTCAATACCAAGGGACAGAAATATCTCGGCTCATCTCGGCCCATCCAATCCTATAGGTCTGGATAATATCTCGGCCCATCTCAGCCCATCCACTGGGATTGGGGGTTTAGCCCATGGGCTCCCCCAATGTTACTGGTTGAAAATCCGATGCAAGGTGTGAATGATTAGGAGATTAGGAATAGCTTCAGCGTTGGGTATACTTACAGTAGTAGATCATGGCATCATCTTGTGCTACTCCGACGGCTCCTGCCTTTCCGAGTGATCACACATGGCAAAAACACTTGCAACTGCAGGCGGTATTGGATGAAGCTGTTCGCCGGCAATTGTTTTCTGAAAGGTGGCGACATATGGTGCTGTCATCTTATAAAATGGTGTATTCATGAATGCGTGGCGGTGGCGGGTTGAGACGGCACAAAAGTGTAATGTCAGCCCATGCTGGTAATGGTAATCCCGGACACGGGTAGCTTCTCGATGGGCGGATGCGATGGCCTTATTAAGACTTGAGAGTTGTCGGCGACTGGCTCGTAATTGCTGGAGGATCTCTCTATGATGCATGTGGGCCAGAGTTTCTTCTATAACGAAGACATCTCGGATGTTCATGACACGGCATGTTTCTTCGTCAATTTCCTTAATAGGATGAGGTGGAACATTTGGGTGATACTTTTCCAATATTGTAGGGTCAGCCACTTAAGGAATCCATTAAAACTGAACACACAATGAGTTGTTTAGGTTCATGGAGCAGTCTCAGAATATCTTGGTGGAAAGGTGGTTCTACAGGCGCTGGCGAAGGTGTGCAGTCAAATGTGGGTGCAAGGGATTGAATCGAGGACAGGGCGGTGATCAGGACCAAAGGGTGTAGTGGTGAACTTGGGGGAGTATATGATGGGTGAATTTCGTGAAGGCAAGATATGATTCGCTCAGGATCTTTTGTTGTACAGAGAGGGAACTGGGAAGGGGGGTAAGAATCTGTGCTGGTGGAATCACTCATAGCAACGGAGTGCCAGTGGAGGGAAGTTGGTCTCCTAGCAAGTCAATCTCCTCAGAGGGGGGAGGGGAAGGGAAAGGGGAAGGGGAAGGGGAAAAAAGACTGATCTCCTTGATGAACAAGACAGAAGCAACAACTTGAAGGGCGAAGAGGAGAAGTGGAGGTGAATGTCAATCTCCCACGGTTTCAGTTCAAAGGACCTTTTTCTACCTGGCAGATCAAAATCAGATGACTGATCGTGGAGTGTTTCATCTCTGTCAGGGTTCCATCCAAGTTAAGCTGCTTTGCAGACTTGAAGCTTGAAGCTTGACACCGCCAACAGCCACATTTGTTACCTGAAAGGCCTGAACTGTAACAATGGTAACTAACTATTTTATTTTGATAACATTGTACTAAGTATGTTAAATGTGACATGTGACATGCCTATTGCCAGGACCCATGCAATGCCTCTGCAGTAGACACCGGAGACGGCTGGAAAATTTTTGCCATCAAGAGATATCTACTTACATATTGAAATTATTTGTGTTGTTATCTCAGTTGTTTATAACATTTTCACAATTGAGATAACAACACAAATAATTGCAATAGGTAAGTAGATATCTCAATATTATTTGATGGCAAAAAATCTCCATTTGTCCCCTGTGAGACCCCCTTTAGGTCCAGAAAACAAATATTCAAATTTGCTCAAAAAGGTCCAGATAAACTCAGGCATGCGACCAATTTTCAGATTTTGGGCTGGACTCTGGCAGAGGCATTCCAAAAAAATGACCAGATCGCTGCATAGGCACATCTCTAAGCTAGTTCATTGCTGGATAGTACCTCCATGTCTGCTTCTTTTTCAGTCAATTCCCCCTTCCTACACCTTGGATTTCTATGCAAGACTTGAAGACACTTGACAGCTACTAGAAGCTGAGATAGTATGTATTTGTTGTGTCTTGTGAAAATTGAGAAAGAATCCTCATCAAGCTTGAGGTGACACTGATCAGTACTCAGAGTATGAGATCTATGGCATTCATTCTGCACTTTACAGCGTATTTCCAAAACCTTGTCAGTAAGTATATATATAAAAACTGAGGCACCTTACAAAGCTGCTTGGCCACTTCTGAGCAGCCATGGCTGAAGCCATTAAGTGACAAAAACTACAGTTCTCTAGCCAGAACAGGACTAATTGACCTTGAGGGACTCAACCCCAGTAAGCTGAAAGCATTTATTATAGCTATGCATTTTTTCAAGATTCTTTTGGATGCTGTTTAAGCTCACCATAAATCTTTTATGATATTCATCCATAGAGATTTCCTTTTTGAGGTGAGCAACATGGTTTCTTGTTAGAATTATCTGGTGCGGACAGAAAATATTTTAAAATGGTATAAGGTATCTTCACCCAACTGGGGTTGATGCCCTCAAGGTCAATTAGTCCTGTTCTCGCCAGAGAACTGTAGTTTTTGTCACTTAACAGCTTCAGCCACAGCTGCTCAGAAGTGGCCGAGCAGCTTTGTAAGGTGCCTCAGTTTTATTATTATTATTACTTACTGACAAGGTTTTTGAAATATGCTGTAATTATGTCCCACCCTGCAATTTGTAAGGTCCTCCCACAGTTTCAAAACCCTCCCACAATTTCAGTAGCATCATTTTTTCTATGTCCATATGTACTATCACTGATATTTTTATCTACTTACCCACTCTTCAAATGCTAACTTAGTGTGATAAGACATGAAAGAAAAGTTGGATAGTTATTTATAGTAGCTACAGGAATAGAAATGGGGTTTAGGCCTAGATGAGAATGGCACTTGGTGAGTGCTTCCTCATCATTGTCAATGATGATGATGTGGCAAATGATGACTTGGACCAAGTCAGATGATGTTAATCACAAGTTCAGAACTTTGCGGTCCAGAAATAGAACATTTCCATTTCCAACATTGTCACATCATCATCATTGACAATGATGAGGAAGCACTCAAAAAGTGTCATTCTCATCTAGACCCACCCCACACCTCCTCTTTGATATGCCTAAACCCCATTTCTATTCCTGTAGCTATCCAACTTTTCTTTCATGTCTTATAATACTAAGTTAGCATTTGAAGAGTGGGTAAGTAGATAAAAATATCAGTGATAGTACATATGGACTTAGAAAAAATGATGCTACTGAGGTTTTTGAAACCATGGGAGGACCTTACAAATTGTGGGGTGGGAAATAATTAAAGTGCAGAATAAATGCCATCAAGATCCAGATAACAGCAGAAGCAAGATGTCAGGAGAGATGTGAATACATCCAGTAAGCTGAAAACTCAAGAAGTGCCTGTCAGTATCAATGCAGAGGATTGGCTGGGAATAATAAATTTTAATAATTCAGTGACAGAGAGTCTTGGATGTGGAATGAGTCCTGTATGTGACATAGGTATCTTCAGGACTTCAGTGCATGCTGCCAGAATGAAAGAGGGAGTTTTGTTGGTGGGGTACTTCAGATCCAGTAAGAGCTCTGCCATAGGTCTGCAGCTAAGTCCTCATCATCATTGATGGGGATCATGTCCATCTCACAACAGATGCTGGCAATGTTAGAGAGGTTGTTAGAGGGACTGGGGTAACTTTCAATGTGTAAACTGGTGGCATTGCACTCCCTAAGATCAACATTTCTGACTTGATGTGAATGAAAGCAAGCCAATTATGACAGGAGTTGTGTCAGAAAATCACATGGGATGCATAACTGGTCCAGAAATGGATGAGACCTTGACACTCTTGTGAAAATTTGGCTGGATAAATAATGTGGCAGTTTTCAGAATTTGGGACTTTTGGTCCAGATAAAATCAGGCATAGGGTACTTTTTTTCACAATTTTGGTCTGGATTCTGTGGAAGCATTGCCACATATATTCATGGGTTCTCTATTGGCTAAGTATGTAGCAAATTTCTTCTTTTTTGTTGATTGCCCAACCAGTCACCAGCATGCAGTAATGCGCAATTTTTGAACTAATTAGGAAATATAGACCTAGATAAGATTTGAATGTTTTGTATTGGATCTCATGAAATACTGTACCCATTTACATGATGTGAGGGAGAAAGTTTATCTATTTTATGAGGGATAGTCTCTCCTTGCATTTACTTTCTAAAAATTCCTAGTGTTTTGAGTGCTATAAGTGAAATATTATTATCAAAAGGTTATTCCCATAACTTCTGTAGTTAATAGCTCCACAAGGAATGCTCAGGCCAACAGGGTCACAAGGAGAAAATTGTTCTCAAATAGCTAGGAGATCCAATACAATGATTTTATGCATTATTTAATTTTGAAGGAATAATCCATTTGTAACTGATGGATATTTTGGTGAATGTTATCAAACTTCCTGAGATCAAAGAAATGTATAAATAATTGTATGGGATCTCCTAGCTATTTGAACATGGAACAATTTTTCCCCTGTAACCCTGTTGGCCTGAGCATTCCTTGTGGAGCTATTAACCACACAAGTTATGTGAATAACCTTTGGATAATAATATTTCACCTATAGCACTCAAAACACTAGGAATTTTCAAAAAGTAAATGCAGGAGAGACTAGCCCTTATAAAATAGATAAACTTTCTCTCTCTCACATCATGTAAATAGGTACAGTATTTCATGAGATCCAATACAAAACATTCAAATCTTATCTCAAGTTTATATTTCCTAATTAGTTCAAAAATCACGTGTTACTGCATGCTGGTGACTACCAGTTGGACATTCAAAAAAAAAAGTTGCTTTGGCCATGGTTTTCTGTAACTGGGGAGGTGGCAAATTTATTTTTACAAAGGTAGAGCCTATGTCACATGGTCATTGTGGTGTTACTTATGTGTGATATTTCCTGGATTGCAATACAAAATTCAGTAGTGTTAGAGTGTACACATTAAATTAAGACAATAACTCCTTTCAGCTAATTTAAAAATGATAGAGATTTTTTGGCTGCAGAACAAGTTTGACAGCTCCACTTCAGAATTGTGGAGCTGATACATGAAGCCTAAAATGTACCTACCAGTAGGGCAGGGGCCATTTTAGTAATTCATTGACACAACTATGGGCAACTGATGCCAACCAGAAAGACCTCACTGTTTGCATGACTTTAACTCTCTCCCCACATCAAATTTCCCCAGCAACTGGCATCAGTTTGCTGACAGTTCATCATATATTACAATTATGAGACAACCATCACCCCATTGCAGAATAGCTGCCCTTGAGAGTTGTCCAGCCTGCTGGCAAAACCTTTCTATACCAATTCTGACTCCTTGCATGCAATGCAGTTGCACAGTGGAGCCCAAACATGTGGGACATGGTTGGCCATACTAGTGATTCCATGTCAATGCCAGACCTGTATCATAACAGACAGTATACTATCAGTTTGGGGGAGTTGCAAAACTTTATTGGGTTGCAAAATTGTGTAAATAATTTATAGCACCTTCCACACAAATCAGATGGCCCCCTTAATTTTTCCCAAGGTATATATAGGCCTACTGAAAGTGCTTATCCAGTCAAAATATTTAAATATGAAGTACATAGTGTTGCCTCAACTCAGCTTTTCCTGACCAGCCGAGTTGAGGCAACACTAGAAGTACATGGACAACAGGACACAAAAATGTGCACAACAAGCCAATGGGTCAACAATGTAAACTACAGATCTCAATTGCCACATCCATCCTTAAACTGCTGTAAGACCTCAATCGTGGCTACAGAATGTTTTTCTCAAACCCAATTTGCAGTACACAAACTACAGGAAGCTGAATTGATATATTTCACCATTTTGCAAGTCCAGCTGTGACATCATTAAATCTCCACTCAGCACCAATGTTTGCCCCTCTCTGCTGAAAGTCATTGGCCAAGCCCATCACTGGCAGATGGCTTGCTCCAATGCCTTGCAGAAGCCTTGCCCTCCTGAGTCCCAGTACATTTCTGCTGTGGCTTTTCCTCATTCATGTTCCCCCTCAAATCAAAACTTTTCTTACTATTCTTTCCATTGTGGAACTTGAAAATGCCAGTGTGACAAATTGTGACAGATTTTGCGACTCACCCCAAAGTGTAAGCATGCTTGGAAACACTCTGAGGCTGTAATATCCACACACAAAAAATTAAAAAATTGTCATACAGTTTAGATGGTATTGCACTGATTGGTCAAAAAATAATGAAGGACTGTGGTGTAGTTAGAATATGATAGATCAAATCATGTAAAGTTTTGCAACTCCCCCTAACTGATAGTAGAGTAACCAGATTGAAAGTAAATACATTCGAACAGTGACACAAGAATTGACCTGGAAATCTAAGTATTATTTATTGCTGTTTTCAAAATGCATGACTTTTTTTGAAAAAATAAATCTTTCAAAGAACAAAGGACCGTAATCATGGGAAGGTTTCTATATATGGTAGCAGTGATAAGCATTTACTCAAGTCAATGCTGGAAGACGAAGAGGAAATCAATGAGGGCTGTACGTGTTCAGCAATTCTTTTATTCAAGGCTATTGACATTATACACAGGGGGCTACAGTAACCTATGGTGTTTCACACGTACTTTTATTATTCCACAGGTTGCACAACTTCACACAACTTCTGCAAGCTTGAGGCTGGTAATTCCTGTAGTTCAAGTAGCTAGTTGTGTCATGAAAATATATTACCCTTCCCTTCTTGCTGCTCAATGAGCTCCCTGTTGTCCACCCAGTGTAGCTCGTGCTACACATGATCACCCAATCTTCCACCACCAACTTAGTGACCTTGGAAATACAGGTTCATGTTCAAATGACATGGCCGGTATGGTTCTGAGGTGGATTGGTGGGCAGTGGGGTAGTAAGGTAGCTGTGGACATCTATCCATCAGTTTCCTTGTCCAATCACTTACCATCCGTGATCTGTCATTGATAAGGTGGCTGTGAGAGCCATGGGTTCTTTATGATCAAGCATGCACACACCTGGAACAAAGTTCCAGTGGGAGAAAGGGTAAGGAGGGTGACATGCATTGACATGCATGCTTGATCATAAAGAACCCATGGCTCTCACAGCCACCTTATCAATGACAGATCACGGATGGTAAGTGATTGGACAAGGAAACTGATGGTAAGTGATTGGACAAGGAAACTGATGGTAAGTGATTGGACAAGGAAACTGATGATAAGTGATTGGACAAGGAAACTGATGGATAGATGTTCACAGCTACCTTACTACCCCACTGCCCACCAATCCACCTCAGAACCATGCCGGCCATGTCATTTGACATGAACCTGTATTTCCAAGGTCACTAAGTTGGCAGTGGAAGACTGGGTGATCATGTGTAGCACAGGCTACACTGGGTGGACAACAGGGAGCTCATTGAGCAGCAAGAAGGGAAGGGCAATATATTTCCGTGACACAACTAGCTACTTGAACTACAGGAATTACAGCTGGCGTGACCAGCCTCAAGCTTGCGGAAGTTGCGCAAAGTTGTGCAACCTGTGGAATAATAAAAGTACATGTGAAATGCCATAGTAACCACAATGGGAAAGGGTTCGCATTCACTGTCCGGCTCACAGTGCTACCATATATAGAAACTTTCCCATGATTACGGTCCTTTGTTCTTTGAAAGATTTATTTTTTCAAAAAAAGTCATGCATTTTGAAAACAGCAATAAATAAATATATGCAAATTTTGGCTCTAATTTTGCTTATTCTACTTGGTGATTGGGATTCAGCTATTTAAATGGAGTCAATTGGCATAGTTTACTAATTTTAGCAATTGTTTTAGGCAGCATATTTCAAAAACCTTGTCAGTAAGTGAAAAAAAAAAAACCCCCAAGGCAGCTTATGAAGCTGCTTGGCCAATTCTGGGCAACTGTGGCTGAAGCTCTTAAGTGACAAAAACAACTGTTCTCAAGCAAGAACAGGACTAATTGAGCTTGAGGGCATCAACCCCAGTTAGGTGAGGATGCATTACACCATTTTAGAATATTTTCTGTGCAAGTGGGTGTTGTCAGATGATTATCAGAGATATATTTCAGTCATGTATCAATTTGGATACCATTACTCACTCAAATAATACTGAAATTATTCTAAGTAAATTCAAAGCATTTATAATAACTATACATTTGTTTAAGAATTTTTGGGATGCTCTCTAAGCTCACCATGAATCTTTTATACAATTCATCCATGGAGATTTCCTTTTTTGGGTGAGCAACATGGTTTCTCATTAGAATTATCTGATGTACACAGAAAATATTCTAAAATGGTGTAATGCATCCTCACCCAACTGGGGTTGATGCCCTCAAGCTCAATTAGTCCTGTTCTTGCTTGAGAACAGTTGTTTTTGTCACTTAAGAGCTTCAACCACAGTTGCCCAGAAGTGGCCAAGCAGCTTCGTAAGCTGCCTCGGGGGGGTTTTTTTTTTTCACTTACTGATAAGGTTTTTGAAATACGCTGTAACCTCAAATAAGCACATTCAAGTGTTAACACTGGAATTCTGGCCTCTGGTGATGTCAGGAAAATTCAACTTTTGTGGGGTCTCAAAATTGTTGTGTTTGATTGTCCACAACTGTAGTAAAATTAGAATGACATCCATTGAATGTTTCTGTCAACTCAAATTATGTCTTTATTCAAGAAGGAGGTGTCATGTTATAAAGCAAGCTATAGCTGCAAATTGCAACAGAAAAACACATCCTCCTTGAATAAAGAACTTTTAAAAAATAATTTGAGTTGACAGAAACATTCAATGGATGTCATTCTAATTTTACTACTTGTCAAATGTCTTATATATGTCCCATTGAATTTACAATTTACATATTTGTAAGATGAAATTAAGTAATAATAAGTTTTCCTGATGTGGGGACTTCAACATTTTCTCATATTTTACCATGGTCCTAATCTGGGGTCACTGAGAAAAGCCACCGTGGAGAGCGTCAAACACTTAGCACATGTTTTCTCACAGGCTTACTTTGGGTTGTCCAAACATTTCGGATGAAGACCAGATTTGGACTCTGAATGAAATGGATCATCCTTTACTGAGAAAACTTATCTACTTGGATGATCAGGTGCGCAACATGCCATAGGCACCCGAAAGTTCTATTCAATGTTGTCAACGTTACTTCACCAGCCGGATTTTTCATCTAGATCATAGTGTTGCTTTCAAGTTAATCATGTATTTAATCAACCTCACTTTCGCACTCGGACTCAAGTTACCAATGTACCCCCAACACTTCACCCCCAATTATCAAAATCCTCCCATAGCCTTGGTTGCCCCGGGCCCTCCAGCCAATTTCAGCGAAGGTAAATGCCTCCATACCTTAATGATTAATGCACTCAGGCCAAACCGATGTCTTGTAGCCGAATCGCTTCAGCAAGTTGAGAACATGCAGTCTACGTCTCTTCCCCTACCACGAAGGGGAGAGCCTGGTACTCAAATATCAAACCTTGCTACAGGTACGAACATCATTCGAGTTTTAAGATGATGTGCAAACCACTCACTGGCCAAAACAGGGTCCCACAACGCTCCACACAATGCCCCCCTCTGTTCCCCCCTGGATGATTATTTGACGTATTTGGGCAACCACTGGGCACAGCCAGCATCAATGGGTGCCGCCCCACCCAATTATTTCACCCAGCCTCTCAGGAACCCAGCCTTCCAGCCTCTACCAGTCCAAGTTCCCTTCATGCCGGTCCAAGTTCCATTCCCCAGACAAGTCCAACCCTTCTCGGGACCCATTCAGGTTCCAGCTCCTGGATCCCCTGCTATGGTGGCAGGCCCCGCCCATTCTGGACTCACTATGATGGGTGCAGGCCCAGCCCAAGTTTTGCCTTCCAGATATATGGGTGCAGGCCCCACCCAACCTGCGCTTTCTGGAGGTCCCATTCAAATTTCCCTTTCCGAAAATGCTACTGCGCATCAAGACCTGACAAGTTTCAAGTGGCTACATCATCATAAAGGAGATGTCAGTCTGATTGGCGATTCCACGATTACTAGCTTTTCGTCCGACGAGCAAAGTCACCTGCCACGTCCTTCCTCAAAATCGTCTCGCCAAAATCGCTCTGGCCCACCTTCAAGCCGTCAGTCATCGACTAAAAGTTCGCAGCCCTATCCTAAGCCGTCCCAGAGACCATCTGCCAAATCCTTCATTTCAGAACAAAGGTCCCTTTCTGGATCTCTTGATGAGGTTGACACCCAGTTTTTCGTCGTCCTCTTTTCGCAGAACCTGTTCCAAAGTGCTCAGATGGTGAAGGATGTAGTAGCAGAAGCAGCCAGACCACTCTTGGCTTCCGATGAGCAAGGTAAGTCTCTGGTTTCAGGCTGCAACGCCAATACGCTGACTTTTACAGTGCTTACGGTGATTGCGCAATATCAGAGCCATGTAATTTCCGTCCTCTTTTTCCATCTCAGGTAAACTGACCATGCACTTCAGATCCACCAGCGGCTCGAGGATTTCTATGCTTACGCTACTCAACAAGCATCTGAAATCATTTTTTTATCCAATGGGCGATTCTATCCGGAACTTGAAGGTATGTGCACAAACCCCCGAAAGTTGAGGGACATGATCCAAATGTACAGAGAGAGTGAGGGCTCCATTCACTGGTTTGATTCGGTATGTGGATTTCGCCCTGCTAAATTTGATAACATTGACCCTTGCGACTGACAGGCCACTGGCGCCGTGATCTATTTTGGACACCCAGGCATCTCGGAGATGGTCAGGCGAATCATCTTGTTCAGGCTTTCGGTCCTGTGTTTGTTCAAGAGAGGACTCCCCCCAATGATCTGGCCGGCCACAGGAGCTATCGTAAGCCAATTGTCAATCACCGCAATTTTTCACTAATCTAATCTGCTTTAACAATCTATCCTTCGACACCATTGCTCAGGCTACTGTTCTGGAACTTCGTTTGACCAAGATGACAAAGATCAATATGTTTGCCTCCAAAAGGCCACATTTAAGATCGATTCCATGCCGGAAGGTGATTCCGTTCACGCGTTAGGGATGAAAATTGTTGAAAGTTTTATATATGACCCCATACCCAAGTTGGTGTCCTAATTCACCTGCCAATTCTGACTTCCTGATAACTGTCCCACCAGACTCATGATAAGCTCAAAATTCTATCACAGCTCAGGCGCGCAGGAGACGTTTTACCCTGAAACAAGTGCTGTTGTTGAAGGGCCACCTTAAACTTTTGTCTTAGTAGTCGTTGCTCTTTCATTCATGTAGATTCTCCTTTTACCTCGCCGATATATACTTCTGAAGCGCATTGTCTTGCTCATCCTCTTATTAGGATAAAGTGAAAAGTATGGCAAACCGGAGTGGTCACTGGCAGCCATGAATTTGCCATAAAAAGTTCAAAGTAAATATATTTGTAAATAATACATTTGACCATTCTACGCTTGAAGCTTGAAGTAGTACCGGCCGTTCTGCCTCAACCTCCGAGTCTAACGTAAAACAAGCCCCTACTGAGAAATGGCATCCTTTTGTGCAAGGGCACTCACACTCGAACTTCAAATTGAAGCCTGGCAATGATCGTGCATGTTTGCAGAGAGACTCTCGAGCCACTCGCCGAGGCATTTCTGGTGACCAGGGAAACAGAAAGCAAGGAACGGGGAAGCACATTCTACACTGCGACACCGATTGGAATCGACATTTCATTCGTTTTGACACTATTATACTACTGATCATGAAATTTATCGTGAAGGAATGCCAGTGCATATTTCTTGAATGAATATTGCGGACTTCTCACTGGGCCGCTGGGGACGGCGGATCACCCTCGAGGAACAAACTGGGACTGTGAGAAATGAGCACACAAATAATTCAGGCTAACAGGAAATGAATCTCAGGCTATAGCTGCCAGTGCCAGACTGTGATGGTGGCCATCGGCCCGGGATCTGAATGCCACGGCGGCTGTAAATGCGCATGTTCGTCCTTTAGTAAACTGTTCCAAGTTGGTATCTGATTCAGCGAAGGGTTAACGCTACACCCTGCCAGTGTTCACCCATGGTCAACTTGAACCTGAACTTGAACTTGAACATTTGAATGCAAAATCCAATGCCAGTGCACATCTTGCTACCCATATTATTCATTTTTTGCTGCACTACCATGGTCTTGTCGTGTTTGGGTTGCGATCGCACATTTGACACATTGAAGGGGTTAGGCATTCATCACAAGAGTTGTAAGGGATTTGCCTTGGCCACTCGGAATATACTGCTCAAGCGCACTCAAAGACATGAAAGACCAGGACCTGCCAAGTTTGCTCGCAAGTATTCTCCTGATATTGGTACTACCAATGTAAGCTACATTTCTCTTGAGCTCCCAGTGAGATCTGCTGACGACATACACTTCCAGGATATCACGATGAACCCGGAGATCGGCAACTTGCTGCCAGACCAATCAATACCTGCAGAAGCTCGACCATGTTTTTCAACTCGTTCTCGTCGTAGAATCCGTATTCCCAAACACTTCAAAGACTTCCTACCATCCTCGGCCACTCCGCTTAGCCATATCCCAAACCCAATTCCGGTCCAATATCAGCCTCAGCGGAAACCTGCAACCCCCACTCACGCTCCTCCTAGTTCACCGCAACGGCAGCAGCCTATTCCGGTGACCATAGACACCGAGCCAAATGAATTCGGTGTTTATCGCTCATACACAAAATGGCCAACGGTCGACCCGGAAGAGGCCATCGGGTTGGAAAATGTTTGTGATTCTGCTGGACTCATCTCTCCTGACTTGGACCACCCAAATCCCCAACATTCTACATTGGAATTTTCCTCAACATCTCCATTTGCCCCATTTCTCAATGCCACCGCTTTCCGCCTTATGAATTGGTGGTATGGCAGTTCTAACCTGAAATCTGCCGCGGATCTGGATCGGCTTGTAAACGACATTCTTCTGCAAGATGATTTTGACCAATCCCATCTGCATGGTTTCAGCTCTTCATGTGAAACTGAACGGCTTGATACATACGAAGCCGACCAAAAGACTGCATTGCCATCCTCAAAAGGATGGAAGGAGTCTTCTGTAAAAATACACCTTCCGGGAGAGCGAGTTAGACATTCACACGAAATGCAGGCACCTGAACTGGACGTATCAGGTGTTCACCATTGTAGCCTTATTGAAATAATTCGGGATGCCTTCCAAGATCCTATCGCCCTCACTTATCATCTCACACCATTCAAACTGTTTTGGAAACACTCCAAAAACAAACCAGCCGAGCGCCTTTCCGGTGAGGTGTATACGTCTGATGCTATGCTTGAAGATTATGATAAAATATGCGCTAGTCCCAGTGAACCAGGATGCAATTTAGAGCGAGTTGTGGTACCACTCATGGTATGGTCGGATTCAACACATCTGGCCAGTTTCGGCACTGCTTCTCTCTGGCCCGTTTACGTTTTTTTCAGAAACCAGTCAAAATATGTTCACGCGAAGCCCAAGTCCTTTGCTTGTCACCATCTTGCATACATTCCAAGTGTATGTTGTATGTCAATTCACATCCAGATTCTTCAAACTGAATGCTACCATAGCTTCCCGATACTATGCAAGATACATACCGCAAAGTTTTCAGCATTAGTGCGACAAGTTCAGTCTTAACCCATTGCAAGCGAGAGTTGATGCATGCCATCTGGGAGCTGCTGCTTGACGATGAGTTAATGCATGCATACGAACATGGAATTGTTGTCACATTCGCAGATGGGATCACCAGACGGCTATATCCCCGGTTTTTCACTTACTCCGCAGATTATCCCAAAAAGTAAGCTTCTTGCACACCGCATCTTGCCGTTCTCTGAAACTTTGGCTAGAGTTCTACTTGCAAGTATCCGATCACTGGCACATTGCCCTTGCCCGCGCTGCCTGATTGAGAAGTCACAAATACCTGAAATAGGAACCAAACACGACTGTCAAAGGCGCAAGCATACACGAATTGACACACTTACATGGCAACAAAAAGTTGAAATGACAAGACAGTGGATCTTTGAGATTGGATATGCTGTGAATAGTGTGGCAGTAGAACGTGTCCTGGCTCCTGAATCACTAGTGCCAACTCGGGTAATCAACTTTATATATTTCTTCAAAGCAATTTTTATTGATCCCGACTCAATCAGAACGCATTTTCTACTCGCCTCCTTGCTTTTGAGTTTAACTTCTTCTCCATATTTGCACCAGATCTCCTTCATGAATTTGAGCCAGGGGTTTGGAAGGCCTTCTTTACCCATGCATTGCGAATTCTGCATGCCCTAGGCCAGGATGCTATTCAGGAATTGAATGCTCGGTTCGTCCGAAAGGACTCCTTAGGTTCATATTATCTTATATTTCCTCATAGGTATTGCCAAGTCCCTACATTTGGGAGGGACACTATCCGGCGATTTAGTAATAATGTATCGGCAATGAAAAGACTGGCTGCACGAGATTTCGAGGACCTGCTGCAGGTATGTATTGTTGTAAACACCATTGATGTCGAATAGCTCTCACAACTCAATCCCAAGTGTGCTATACCCACCTTCGAGAAAATGCTCCCCCCCCCTCATGATGCACTCTTGATGGACACCCTGTTTGTGCTTGCAACCTGGCATGCATTTGCAAAGCTTCTTCTACACACCGAGATGACTGTGGAATTTCTCGATCAGACAACAAAGATACTTGGCACACTACTGCGACAATTTGTAAGAATTACTTGCCAGGCTTTCAACACCAAGGAACTCCCCCGTGAGGAAGCTGCACGTGGACAGAGAAAGGCGGCAATGGCAGCAAAAAGGGGTGGAAGTGTGCGTATGAGCAAGGCAGGGAAACAAGCTGCACCAGCTGCCGGGCCGAAGCGCAAAGTCTTCAATTTATTCACATTCAAACTACATGCTTTAGGAGATTATGTAAAGTTCATCCATTGCTTTGGGACTTCAGATTCCTACACAATGCAAGTGGTAAGTCCTCGGCTCAATATCCTGTTACGTTATCTCATCAATGCTATGCCAGGGCAAGCTTGAACATTGTTGTGTCAAGAAATTTTATGCTCAGACGAATAAAAACAAGTTCCAACATCAGATAACTAAACATGAACGCCGTGAACGTCTGTTACAAAAGATGAAACTACGCGATTCACAAGTTCCATCAAATACAATAGCGACAGCATGTTCATCAACAACCTCTGCACCATGTCCACAGAGCCCGTCACTTACTTTTCACGACTCAGACCCACTTCCATACTCCGACCCTTCTAGCCATTATCATATGTCGCAATCTCCAAAGCACTATTTGAACATCACATCCTGGTTGACAAGCAACACCGGTGATCCAGCATTCAAGGTAGATTCAGTGTTGTTCAAATGGTTATCAAGCTTCACAATACACCTTGCCTCAGGATTTCCTCCCACGTCTCAAGGACCACTTTTTGGCGCATCTCCTGGGTGCATCTTATGATGGTGATGAAACTGAGTTCACAGATGTGGAACGAAGATCTGTTACCCTAGTCAACAACCGCATCTACCGCCACAAGGTTGTGCGGATCAATTACACTACCTATGATGTTCGTCGATCACAAGACTCATTAAATCCTCGCACGCATGCAGATATCATGGTTCTTTCCCATGAAGATGACGAGGAGGACCCCTACCCTTACTGGTATGGCCGCATCATCGGAGTTTTTCACGCCCAAATTCGTCATATTGGACCCAGATCCAAGTCCACAGACATACAGCAAATGAACTTTCTCTGGGTAAGATGGTTTGGGCGTGATCTGGCTCATTTGGCAGGATGGGCCGCAAGACGGCTTCATCGCATTGGATTCATGGACAGCAGGGACATCAGAGCATTTGGGTTTCTAGACCCAAACGAGATAGTTCGTGGCATACACCTGATTCCGGCATTTGCTCATGGCCGCACATCTGAACTTCTGGGTCCTAGCGTTATCTGGCAACCAAGTGATGAGAATAAGGATTGGATTTTTTACTATGTAAATCCATGCGTAACAACAACACATACGTGGGACAACCATCAATAATATTATGTCTAGATTTGTTGATCGTGATATGTTAATGTGATTCTTTGGTGGCAGTGTTGGCCATAAATCAACATGGAGAATGGCGGATGACAATGTTGAAGGGATGGATGTGGCTACATTTCTGCCTGAAGATGAGGATGAGGGGGAGGTGGGAGGGGAGGACAAGGACAAGGAAAACAGAGGGGAGGAGGAGGAGGAGGAGGACCCTGATGATTTTGACACATTCAGTGTGGAGGATAGTGAGGGAGGTGAATTTGATGTCCCCGAAAACGATGGTTATGGTGCTCTTTAATTAATAATGTTATTTACTGAAACGATGCTACTCACTTATTCTAATAACTTATTATTACGAGTCCCTATAAGGGAATCGTTCTATATGGCGGATTTTTCAACTCAGGGTCACACTCTAATTTGCCAAGCCATGAGAACAAATTTTCCAAACTGTGGGAACAATTTTGAAGCCCTGGGAATAACTATGAAACCGTGTGACTGGGCGGAGTTGAGTGTGAGAATTTGTTGTCCCAATCAGCAAGTACAATAAGGCAGCCAGATCACAGCTGCCTAGATCACAGATGCCAATTTCGGAATAGATACTGTTATAGCATGGTTGCATCGCAGTTGCAAGCCGCAAATGTTTGACAACTTTGTACAACTATTGAATGCATTGGTAGTGCAATGGAATGGTTAAATGCAAACAGTGCACACTTGTTGAACATGCTGAGCAGTGTTCAACAACTGTTCGACAAGTGTCCCAGCTTTAGTCTGGGGCATTGCTCATGCACAAACACTTGTATGAACAATATATGGCATGTATCTACAATATACTAGCTAAGAAGTACTGGGTTTGTTGGAATTGTTAATAATGTGAACAGTACACACTTGTCGAACTGGCCGAACAGTGTTCAAAAACTGTTTGACAAGTGTCCCAGCTTTAGTCTGAGGCATTGCTCATGCACAAACACTTTTACAAACAATATATTGCATGTATCTTGGATGTGGGTACATGTACTGAGTTTATTAGAATTGTTAATAATGTGAATAGTGCACCCTTGTCAAACAGGCCGAACAGTGTTCGACAACTGTTTGACAAGTGTCCCAGCTTTAGTCTAAGTGGTTGCGATTGCACAAACAACTGTGTCAAATGTTGCGGTAATATAGATACATGTGCTATGTGCAGTAGAAGTATTTATAAGGTAAATATTGAATACTTGTTGAACAGGCCGAACAGTGTGTGACAAGCTGTTCTACAACTGTCTCAAGCTTCATTGCAATCATTGAAAATGATTTGGCTAAGTTTACAATGTGCATTGTATTAATAATAATGTGCTTGTCGAACACTTGTCGAACAGGCCGAACAGTGTTCGACAAGCCACTGTACAAGTGTCTCAAGCTTTGTTTCAATCATTGAAAATATAACAAAAGCCGAATTTCCATTATATGGCATTTAGCTAAGTTTGCAATGCGCATTGTGTTATTAATGATGGGCTTGTCGAACACTTGTCGAACAGGCCAAACAGTGTTCGACAAGCCATTCTACAACTGTCTCAAGCTTCATTTCAATCATTGAAATTGATTAATTGAAGTTTTTGAAATGTACTGAACACATGTCCATGGATGTTACGCCAGACCATTGAATGAGAAATACCATATCAGTTTGAATAGTTATATTCATAGGAAAGTGATGAGGACCTTTTACGATTAAATAATACTCAGATGTCCCGTCACCTTATGAAACTATTTGTGTTGTTATTTCACTTGTGAATGTATTGCAGAACATAATATTATATAAAATTGATGTTCGTATGTGACCGTACAATGTAATTATAATAGATCTTAATCGGCTTCATTCATCCTGAGGTTGGTCAAACGTCTACGGGTTTCTATGACATCTTCACCATCATCAGCCAACTGGACATATCCCACATTACGTTTGATATTAATCCTCGTCATTGTATTGTGAGAAGGTTGAGATGCTTTGTTTCGACTTCTCGTCGCATTCTGGATGTACATTAGTTATTATTCATTGTATTATTAGATATGTCTGTTACCTCAGTAAACTTGCTGTTGACCAGCGCTAATGAGCGCAGATTCAGAATGATCTTGAATTTGTCGTTCTTAACTGGAACCGCCGATACCGTTATCTGGACTTCTACAATGTCACCAATCCTGAAGCAAGTCGGACTGGCAGGTACAAAGCTATGATCTATGTCATTATTAATAGCCAAGCTATTGTTGTGCTGAGCACTCACCAATGCCGTCCTCCTTCTGATGTCAACTTGAAATAAAGGGCCTCATTGTCTGTCCCATGGAAGTATCGAGTATTGCTCATGGATGACAGTATGCCTTTGGGATCGACTTTGTGTTCAAATGGAATATTGTATGAAACTTTGTCATGTCGGCGGTCAGTGAAATATCGGGTGCCAATAGATAATGCAGTGTATTCAATATAGGTGGTTGATGTGAAGTCCAGCATTGCACGTTCTGGGAAGTGACGACCAAGTTTCTGGTGTAAGATTCGGAGGTTGTCAATATATGATTCGAATAATGGTATGTTGAGGCCTGTGATAAGGATGCTTTGACGGAGAAACGGTGTTTGACGTTCGGGCGGTCTGAAAAACATATGTAAATTAATTGTTTATGATTCTAGATGATGATATAATCTACCTGCTGATGATCGGTGGTAGGTCTTTGGCCACCAATATCGCCTGTAAGCTTAAGACAAGCTCTTCATGCTCAGTGGTATCGGTGCTCGGCCGTGTAAGTTTTCAGCAATCCGGTGAGTCATTACGCACTACATTGATATTCGAAATCTGCAAATGTAATGAAACACAGTGTACATCGTAAGAATTGAACATACATTTGTAGAATTGACAAGTTGGCTGTCATCATTGTCCATCCGTGTAGATATGAGATTGCTTAAACGTTCAGCTGTACAGTAGAGTTGAATATATGAATTCCTTCAATAGAATATGTACTGACATGCTGTTTTGAAATCGTAATAGGTGTCCATTTGCGAAGTGGGAACAGGGGGGTATAATTCACGCACCATTTCTGACTGTTTTATCATGAATTGTTTTCGATCGTTATTGATATTACGACAGTGCATCATGTTCATTCTCCACGAACTTGTGATGTTTGTATGGTGTTTGCATTTTTATTTTGCAGATCTTCTCAATAGATTCCTATTGTTTTCTTCCATTTTCATAGGACAGGATATACATCCACACCTATCGGCAATTCTTGACCTCCTTATTGTACAGCATTGAAAGGAAACCCCTATCCATTCAGAATGTTTGTTCCGATGCAAGTGTCAGTATAGTTGATCCGATGTTTATATTTGTTTGGAAATGAGTATATATGTCACATAAATTTCCATGTTCGATTTGGCGGTGTTATGATCTTATGATCAGCTCCATGTGGTGACAGCTGTTCTACATTCCCAAACCCTAATTAGATTTAGTGTTTGATTATTCTGCATACCAGTAATCCATATCCATGTTGTTGGATGACGCTGAGCGTAACAGCTGGTCAATCATCGGTTCTACATCATGGGGAATGTCCCTGATTTTTTGCATTTTTATGGCGCTATGGTCCGAATAGTTCTCCTTCAAACCATCAGCAGATGTGGTTTTCGTACCTGTCGGTGTGATATCTATAAACGGCTTTTTTATTGTTTTTGATCTGTCTCAGTATACTTAAATAGCGATGAGAGCCCAATGGTATCGTCCACATCTGACCCCTCATTCATCTATAATATCTCGCACAGATTCGTTGCACACCTTAAAGCTCTTATCTTTGCAATGGCCCCTAAGAAGTCTGCGAACGTGAAGACTCAGTCCAAAGCTCGATCAAGCACCGTTTCGTATGTATATTTATTTTCATGTATTGCTGTTCGTTCTGAACAAAGGTCATACTGTTGTTTTTAGGAAGGGTAAGAAGGTCACAACCACCAAGCTTGTCGATGAAGAGGTGTACGTGTCTATTCCAATATTCTGATTCATCCACCACGACTAAACCGCCAGTAGTATTGCCAACTCCGAAGAAGACGTTATTAGTGTTAATAGCGTCGCTAGCATTGTCAAACCTGTCTCGTCTATGAGGTGTGTCTCATGAATTGTATTTTCAGATACTATTGATTTATTTCAGTAATATAGGCGGTCCAGGAAGACCACCAATAGAGCAAGGTTTGCAAGTTCAATTTATACTGTTCATGCCATCTAATATTCTTTATATTTAGCGGGAAAAGGTGGCATGCTTCAGAGGAAGACAAAGACAGGTCAGTAGCTCTAAATAATGTCTTTTATATTTGTGTATTATTTAATCGTTTTATATAGTAAATTCTCTTCTCCATCGAAGAAGTCAAAGTCAAAGCAGCATCAATTACATGATGAGGATGATGACAGCGACGAAACATTCATGTGAGTTGGAAATTGATTAATTGGTCATATGTTAGACATGTCGTAGGCCTATCGCAAAACTCGAATTCGGTTCTAAGAAATCAAATGCAGATAATGGTCTTCGGTATGATACTTCATATGATTCTTGTCCTTCATATATTAATAAATGATCAGCAACTCTGATACATCTGTCAAAACCATGAAGGTGATTTCCTCCAAAGTCACAAAGACTACCCATCTTCGTGATATCAGTGATGACAATGTTTCCAGTAGCGATGATGGAGCTGTGACATATGCACAACACCAAATCACCAGGTACATTACATCTCTCTATTATTTTTTTAATTGATGCCCTTGCTTTAGTATACGGTCTCCAAACACGGATGAGTCCAACATTGGTACAAGAGACCCTCAGTTGGTCGATACATATAAGGACTGTGTCAACATTAAGTAACTATTCAGTTTTATCTTCTGAATCAATGTTAAATATTGAATAGGGCAGCGGCCATGGTATCTTGGTCTAGTGCCATAGGGAATGGAAATCCTCAATATAGTGATGTCATCAGCAACATTCGCAAGGTCAACCAAAAGTAAGCTGTCAACTAGGACTTGATGGTTAAAGACAATTCACATCGCATAACAGTTTGTTGTTCTCCGCAGTGACCTTTGTTCGATCTGGCAAGTACTCAAATCTTTCTTGTGACGATCCCGCCAATATCTCTACTGGAGCATTTGGGCATAGTTTCTTCCACTCCGTTGCTGGTGCCATCCCAATGATCTTCACTTCTGTCATTCTAGTCAATTCATGCTTCCTTGATGAGCCAAAAGTTGGTGGGAACACAAAACCGATCAAAGTTATCCAAGGGGCGTTATTTTCAGGAGAATGGGAGCGGTATGTTGGCGCCATTGGAATGGTTACTGGTGAGGCGGAATTTCGTGCACAACTATATAAGGACTTTCTGTCCTTCTCGACGACAGCGGTAAGTGGGATGGATGCATCTCCTAGCAGTGAGTATACCACTCAATGCTCTCTTGTCAATCCTTACTCATATTCAATAGAAGCTTCCTCTTCAAAATTCGTGCAGTCTAGTCCTTTTACTCGACGTCCCGCTCGATCTTACCAAAAGACTGCGCTGTCATTCCATGACATTGGTTAGTTTTATTCTCTCTCACACAAGGTCCTTGGTTTCGTTTTTGATGCTTGTATTCATAGTCCCAATCTATGATGGCCGGAAAGTTAAAACCGACTTTACCGACACCCTCAAAATACTTCAGCAACTCCCCCACTTTCCAGGCGATGTTCCTGCAGAATCCTGCGTTGTGGTTGGCCACACGATCAATACCTTCAAATGCTCTGATGATTTGTTGAAGAGTATTTCCCTAAATGTGCAGTGGGTGATGGTATTGGGCGTCTCTCATTAACTTGTCATTTTTCTCGTCATGAAACTAGTGTGCCATGCAGCGTGGCCTATTGCCCATTTCCATTATGTTGCCTTGAATTTGTAATGTACCTACCTTTGAAATCAAAGTGTTTCGTGCCTCTCTGACCTGAAATACGATTTGTGACATTTAAAGTTGACTAATGTACAAGTGAAGTTCAAAAATAGGAGTATGCATTTGTAATGTCTACAAGCCATTTATAAAATACCGCCGAAAATGTGTCCGCAAAAGATCCGATTGGTGCCCGAGCTGATTTCGCGCCTTGCTTCATGTTGGACCACAAGCTGCAGGTGTGATACCGTTCAATCTCGTTCACGAAGTAATTGACATTGTTGGTGTTTGAATCAACAATGAGCGAAATGTCCATGCGACAAAATACACTCATTGAAGGTTTCCCACCAATCAACGTCGACTCTATGGCATACAGCCCCTCGTAGGTGTCTCGTACGAAGCCGAAGAATTGCTGTCTTGCTTGATCTCGAATTGCAATGGAGCCGTGATCCGGATTGCAAACATCGGTCTTCATGAGCATTCCCTGTGCTTGGAACGATCTTGGAAAATGCCAAAGACTCGTGAACATGTAATGCGAGACGGGGGGCATCTGCCTACCTCAATTCCTCTAAAGTATAGAAGGTCATCACAATATCCCACCTCCACAATTTGCTCTCTTTGTTGTAATGCGTATGGACTGTGTAAATGTCCCTTCCACCTAACAAAAATACTCGCCATTCTCCGATCTTGGCCAGCGGCTCAACATAGGTTTGACCAAACCAACGTGAACCGGGGACCTCGCAGTTCAGGTGCATATAGTCCCAATTCTGCCTTGGATCGCCCGGGAACAACACATGGTGACCAGTGTCACTATGCGTTCGCTTCAAAACAATGTTCGGTGGAAACAGTTCACCGTCCTTTAGCAGCCTCAATTGTGGTCGCATCGTGTGTGTCGTTGACAATGCAACATGGAGCAGGTTTTGCATTTGCGTCCATTTCGAATGCACGGTGTTCATTTGTTTTGGTGGTGGCCACACCTGAACTGTTCGACACAGCTCGTCAATTCCGGCCAAGAATGTCGACACGTTTTCGACCGTTATATCATATTGATTACCACTATAGATGATATTCGAATTAACTGAATTAAAAAAAAGGAAAATTGACAAAAATGTTTGACACACTCACATATAGGACATTCCCATGTCCACACCACCAAATACGCAATCGGTGGCTTTGAACTTGTTCCATGTTATATTTGAGTGCGGTGATTTGAGCATGGCAGGGGCAAACTCCGGCCAAAACATGTATTCAACATTGAAGCGGTGTATTGCACCGTTGGGTTCGTCACACCACCAGTGGTGCATTCGCATAGCAACATAAACCTGGAATTGGAAAGTATTCTTTAGCAATAATTCTCCATACATTTTTAAAATATACGAACCCATTCCTGCATGCAAACAAAATATCGCGTCTTGTGCGCCTTGATATTGTGAATATAACCATCGAGGTGCGAGACAGTTTTGTATTCGTCTTGTGAAATCGTAACGTTGACAAATGCAAGATCATTGGTTGCGGCGGCTTTACTCGTAATACGGGTGGTGGGATCAAGAACAAAGATTATGTTGAAAACGGGATCGGTCCTGACGGACTGTGTAATCGTGCTCATGGCTGCATCCTCCATCTCTACATCGGAAGTGGGATCTGGTGTATTGGACGCCGTTGATGGCAACAACGCGAGTTCCTCTTCAGTAGCATTTCGAACACCCATGGAATTTTCTGCGCCCTTCCGTCCAATACAGCTGGATAGAGGACAGGTACCAGATGCGATGCAATTTGGATGCTTGCTGGCGGATCCACAATGGCGCTGACAGGAACTTCCTTCCTTTTTCCAAAGGAGAGTTTGCGTCTGGATCGAGAGGCAGTTTCATCCTGGACAGATGTGGCAGCACACTTCGTAGCCAACTTCCTTGTGTGATTTGGGCATATTGAAAGTCTAACAGATCAGATTATGTTAGTTTGTAAATTCAACGGGGTCCAAAATGGTACTGTGATATACCAGTATGTGTTCTATAACTCGGGATGTGTGGTGAGATGCTGAGTGTGAAGGAGAAGAAGAGTTAATCAAGTTTGGATAATCCTTTTGACTATCAATGATATCGGATTCGTGTCAGGTGACAATGGCAACAATGATGCTCCCCCAGTTTGATCGGCAAGGTTTTCGTTGTGCACCCATATTTGTCTTTAGAATGAATAACAATATAACGACCTGCCGAACACGTGTCGAACAGGCCGAACACTGTTTGGCAAGTGTTCGGTTAGTCATATGCATCTTGATGCGTTAATCAATGTCCGTATGGCTTGTCGAACACTTGTCGAACAGTGTTCAGCCTGTTCGACAAGTGTTCGACAAGTCATTGCTTTGCTAATAAATTAAGTGTAATATATATTAACGTAGCAATGGCTTGTCGAACACTTGTCAAACACTTGTCAAACAGGCCGAACACTGTTCGACAAGTGTTCGACAAGCCATTGCTACGTTAATATATATTACACTTAATTTATTAGCAAAGCAATGACTTGTCGAACACTTGTCGAACAGGCCGAACACTGTTCGACAAGTGTTCGACAAGCCATTGCTTTGTTAATAAATTAAGTACGAACACTTGTCAAACAGTGTTCAGCCTGTTCGACAAGTGTTCGACAAGCCATTGCTACGTTAATATATATTACACTTAATTTATTAACAAAGCAATGGCTTGTCGAACACTTGTCGAACAGGCCGAACACTGTTCGACAAGTGTTCGACAAGCCGTATCTACGTTAATAAATATTCCACTTGATTTATTAACAAAGCAATGACTTGTCGAACACTTGTCGAACAGTGTTTGGCCTGTTCGACAAGTGTTCGACACGTGTTCGACAATTCATATCTATGTTAATCATCATACCATTATATATATTAGCATCAAGCTTGTTCGGCCTCTTCGCCGTGTCATAAGTTAAGAATATATATTTGTATAGCTACATGACAAATAGCGCTTATCAACATTTTAAGGATGTATTACGGCAAAACTTGAGAATCAAGTACACCATGTTTGGTTGTATGTTATTTGTACACCACGTATCCGATCAATATATGCAATGCAAAACATGTGTTGTTGACAGGTCATCTGACTTGGCCAGTTCCCTCATAGGCCAGGGCATCAACCCTGACATCCAACGTTTTCCGTTCCCCTCATTTCTACCCTCAGACGCCCACCAAAAAGGTTCCACTACATCTACCCTGTCCTTGCCTGTCGTCAAAACCTCGACTCCTGCTGTCAATCCCGCGGCTTTCAAATACTGGCCTGATGCGCCGCCCAAAAAGCTGCAGGAGCTGCATCGCATTTTCCAAATCCAGTACATGGTCCCGCCCAAGATTCCAGCACCCAACAAGGATTCCGGCACCGTCCCTGTCTTTTCTCGTAACCTATATGTACTGAAGACTCACCCCCACGATGCCACTGCCCAAGGCGAGTTATGGCGCGAAATGCCCAAACGATATGAGGAACCACTCTGTCGCTTAATTTATCAAATGGATATGTACATCTACGTGACAGCAGCCATCGCATACAACAAGGCACCCAACTACTCGCCGGACTACGTCAAAAACAATAAGGAAGGGACCGATTCACTCCGGGATTACCTCAAGTATACCGACACCGTCATGGACGAAATTTGGGCAGAGGTTTTGGTCGCAAAACGGGCCAATGAGGTCACCCGTGACTGGCGAAGCAAGATCTTCGACGATTGGCTCCTCAAAGAGTTTTATGTCGGCAAGCACTCTCCATCCGCTTTGATTCAACATGGTGCCGTGAACACCGAGATCAAGCCCGAGGACCTAGGTGAGTAGATATATACATTTCTGGCCAAATGAAATCTCACGTCTGGCATCATAGATTGGGCAAAATACGACGAATCCGTGCCAGCATGGCACAGCGGAACCTCTGCAAATTGGTCGTTTGGTGGGCTGCCAGACGCCACAAAGCTCGAAATCATCAGTCAGGTTATTGCATGGTGTAAAGGACATAGCTTCCTCGTCGATGCCAATGTGGCGGAGGATGATGAAGGTGTGATCTAGAATTACATGTGTGAATGTGCTAATAATATAATACATTTGCAGAAGAGCCGGTTCCCCAGGGCAAGGGCAAGGGCAAAGCGAAGTCAAAATCGGCCAGAACACAGAAGGTATCTTCCGCTGGTTTGTAAACGTTTTCACCCATATCAGTGGATAGATGTATTGAATATTCAGGTGACGCAGGTGGCACAGACAATTCGTCCGAGAAGGATAAAAAGAAGCCCAAGCCCAAGCCCAAGCCCAAGCCCAAGCCCAGTAAGTAGTGTCATTGTCGGTGATCATCACACATAGTGTGTGACACAGGTGACACCAAGGGTGTGAACCTGACACACCACACCTGTCACCTGTAACACCAGACCTGTGACAGGTGAGGTGTACACAGGTCCAGGTTTATACCATGGGTTTCAGGCACAAACCATGGGTATGACACCATGTGAAAACACCGCGGGGAACCCGCATGAATACTTATAACCGATCAACGGACTATCAACGGACATGGCACATTGTACCTAATTGTCGGTCTCCACATCTGTTGGCACTGTTGCCGCCTCGCCATCACTCTCCACCCTCTTACGTTTACCGTTGCAACGCTGTACAGCCTCAATCACATCCAACATTACTACCAAATCTTTGCGGCACCAATCTCCAAGACAAAGCGATGCCCGGATCGAGGATGCAGAGAGCCTGTTCCGGGTATATGGGAGAAGATGGCGGCCTTTCGAGAACACACGCTCAACTGCGGTCGAGGTAGCTGTATAGCATGGGTGTGAGAATATATGAACACATGGCAAGAACACTTACCAGGAGCACTAAGATAATCGAGTGCCATGACTGAGAGCCTTGGGAACACTGCGCGATGATCCCACCACCACACGATAGGGTCTTTGACCCTCTCGATCGGCTGGGACAAATATACCTTCAGTTCCGATACAGTCAGCACAGCATCCATGGGAATATCAAAAAGGTCCATCTCCTCCTGATGAGCGGCGTCAGTTGCTTCCGCCGGCTGCGTAGGCTTGTCATACTGGACGAATTCCTCAGTAACCATGTCCTCAGCAGTTTCGATCCAGGCTTGTTCCCACCCGTGCGAGCGGAAGTAGGAAAGCTTCATCTGGGGGTGGAGCACTAGACAATCTTAGAATGGTGACAGTGGCATGGTGGAGACGGGCACTCACCCATTGCAATCCGGTACATATTAGAGAGATCAGTCTTCGCATAATACTTGTCAATAATCTTCCGAGCAAATTTCAGAGCATGCTTGATGGCTGGCACGAGAGGCTCGGTTGCCGTGTCCTGTAGCATGGTATCAAGGTGATCCATCATTGGGATGATGTGAGCAATCGTCTCGATGTTGTTGGTGGAGAAGAATAGTGTTGCGTCTTTGAACAACTTGACACAGCGTTAGCATGGATTGGAGGGTATGGAAACTGGGTGCTCACCTTAAGAACACGCACTAAGTCCTTGAGAACAATCCAGTGCTCGTCCTCCAACTCATGCTTGCGTAGTTTGAGAAGTTTGTTCCCTGTGACATCATCAATGGCCTCGCGGTACTTGATGGCAACACAGACCATATTGTAGGTACTGTTCCACCTCGTCTTCACATCACGAGGAATCAGTCGTTCGGGTAACTTGTGATCACGGCACGCTTGTTTCCACGCGGGGAGGGCAATAGTGGAAGAGTTCATGATCGCGAAGGACAACTTGCACACCTTGCACAAATAGTCAAGATCAGCTGTATGAATGGCCATTTTGAGAACAACTCACATTCTGCAAAGCGTCAGTCACCGTCTCGGTGTTGCTCTCAAGCTCTTCCCTTTCGTCCTCGTTCAGCTCCTCAAATGGATCCACATCATCAGGATCGTCATCGCCAGCATCGGACGCCTCATCGGGTTCGGGATTGTCATCATCAGCATCTTCGCCTTCAAATGGCAACTCACTGCCCTCACTGCCTCCCGCTATATCGGCAGTCTGGCCATCGCGTTGATTGCCACTGCATGACTTTACGAGCGCCACCGCTGAAAGATGCATCGTGTGATTGAAACATCGTATTTGATTGACTGCCTCGAAGGAGTTGGGGAGACCGTCCAGTTTAGCTGCTTGCGTGAGATTGTTCGAAGCGTTGTCAGCTGTAAAGGAAAGTATCTGAGGGACGAGTTTAGATTCCCATTTGTGAATAAAGATGGGCACACTGACCTTGTGCTCGAGACCATGCCTTGTGAGCATATCGTGGAACTCACGCGCAAGAGTAGCACCTGTGTGGGACTCCGGCACCTCCACTACGTCGAGAAGAAAAGTGAGAATATGTCCATCATGGTGGAGATGAACAGTCCAGGCCACAAAGGCTCGATGATTGGGAGCTGTCCAGGCATCGGTAGCGAAGTGGACTTGGCCGGAGTGTTCCTTGAGAATCTTGTCAATATGTTCGCGGCACCGCTCAAACGCTGCCTTGATGTCCTGTCTGACAGTAGCTGGAGAGGGAATGACGGTGGATGGACGGCCAGCCTTCATCATCGTGATGAACTGAGCGTCGGAAACGATCTTGGTGGGCTGGGCACTTTCAACACACCAGCGGGCAAGATGAGCTCGCATTTCTTCAGAGGTATGCGCGCGATGGGTGACTTTGACAGGTGCCTGGCCTTGTCGGGCGAAGCTGGCAAAGATGGAACCGTCCCGACTGACAGGTGTCGGTTTGGAACCGAACGCTGCATCGACGACATCCTCACCGAAGCATCGCACGGCGTGGGACTTCAGATTGGATGTCCCACCGCGGTCCTCCGAGTCTTGGAAACGCCGAACGCTGTGGAGACCTTTGTTGCGGCATCGCGGCGCAGCACACTTGAAGAAATGATACTTGCATCCTTTTTCATGGCCAGCAGTGACATTGCTATTGAAAAATTGGTAAACGGGCGAGCGCCAAGACTCTTTGAGACGAGCTGATGATCCCCAGGCATTAGCAGCACTCGAAACGAGCCAAAGTCATACTCACCGAGTTCCTGCTCATCCGTCTCCTTTTCTGTGCCTTCCGAGGCTTGAACAGATTGAACTTCGTCATCGCTGACAGGTATAGAGAGTGGGGGTGATTCAGAGCGAGCAGTAGCTAAGCTGGGACGGGCCATGATTGGATGGGGAGCAGTAAACACGGCCAACGGCTTTATCAAGGCTCGGGTCGAAAGGGGGCCCATGGCGCCATACAATAACGGAGTGGAGAGATGCTGCTTGGTATTGATAAGCCCAATTGTCAGTCTTGAGAGAGCGAAACACCCACCGCTGATCCAAGCGCAATGTTAAGAAAATGAGACACAATAAGAGATACATGTGAGTCCTGTGAGACAGGGCTACAATTGATGATCGAGAGCATGATATCGACTTGGGCGAGACAAGGCTGGAAAAAAACGATCCGAGAAGACAAGACGCTAGTCGCACGCACCGCAATTATGTTGCCAGTGCTTGGTACCCAATCATCAGGATCCGGTGATGGAGGGCTGTCGCTGGCCATTGAAGGCATAAAGTCCTGAATCCAGCAACGAGACAATGGATCTCCGAGTCGTCAGCGACGACAAACAAACTGAGGTGTCGACAAACAAAGGTGTCACTGTGTGACCATGACAAAACCGTGAACCTGCGGTAACAGGTCCGGTGTGCCGGCAGGTGGGAAAATTTAACACCATACCTGAACCTGTGGCACCTGTACCTGTGACACCGCAGGTAAACCCACACCTGTGACATACACTAATCACACACGGTAACTCCTCATCATCACAGAACGCACCGTGAAGTCCAAACCCGATGACGACGCTGAGGGTGAGTTATTAAATTCTAAATATCAAGATTATAATGCAAATTATTCATTCATGCATAGACGATATCAAGATGGAGGAGGACGTAGCCCCAGTAAAGAAGAAACGATCCAAGGCTCAAATGCGTCCGTTACTCACTTTGCTCTGAATAATGCACTGACATGTCGCAGTCGCTGTCGAAATTGGGCCGTCGCGCGGATCCAAGAAATCGGAATCTGAAAAATTGACGGTGGAAGTTAAACCACCCATCTCCTCCGAGGCAGATGATGTGCCACTGGAATCTGCAAAGTTGGACTTGCCAGAATGGGGCGGGTTGATGATTTCTGATGACGATATAATCATGCACGACAACGATGGACCTCCCGAACCCATACAGGAGTCTCTCAGCGGCGATCATGAGGACGGCAAGACAGCAAAGAGGAGGAAGCTGGATCTGGCATCGGAGCAAGCGGGCATTATTGCAGAAACGCTCCAGCCAGTGAAGCCTCCGAAGAAGTCTCCGACTCCAGGTATGTACATCACACTTTATATAGATTTCACATCTGATCATGTCAATATCCTAGGATTCCGTCCCAATATGCGTGCATCGGCACGCCATCAGTCGTCGACCCCTGCGGAGCCAGGCGGTTTATTAATGGATGTAGATTGGAGCAATATCGTTCCTCCCGATATCCTAGTCTCCATTCCTCCGAGCCAAACGAGGTCTTCATCTCCCAAGGTGTCGACATCCAAACTGGACCCTGGGCATTAATTTCGGGTGCTGTAAGTCCTCTTTTTGTGGAGTATTAATTATATTTGACTAAAGACACTTTTATCTCAGTCGTTGAGTTCTGGTAATGATAATCTGTGCCCTCAACGTCCTCCTCTACTGCCATTCTTTACATTTGTACAATATCTGTACATTTCTTTTTTTGCTCTATTGAAAATGGCTTGTGTTACTTTCCTATGACCATAACAATTGAGCACGATAATAAGCAGACACAGATATCACATAAGACATCGATCTTGGTGACTGAAAATCTGTTTGTCTAAATTAAATGTATTAATTTCAGTTCACGTTTGTCATAGTACAGCCACCACAGGTAACATGAGAAGGACAACCTTGGATTATTATGACTCGAGCTAATGAACATTCAAATTGAATATATGTAATAAACCAAAACTGCCAACTTTATGGACCAATTAAATGGGGATACACATAGGAGACGGATGAGGAATTTTTGCCATCAAATAATATTGAAACATCCACTCAAATATTGAAATTATTTTGTTGCTATCATAAGTCCGAAAATGTTGAAAACATATCGTTATCCACTTTTTACAACGTTTTCGGACTTATGATAACAACAAAAATAATTTTAATATTTGAGTGGATATCTCAATATTATTTGATGGTAAAAATTCCTCATCCATCCCCTGTGACAACTGTAACAAATCCCCCTCGTATGGTGGCAAGCATAACCATCACTCCAAGGAAAGCTATGACTATTCAGTACCGGAATATTAGGTATGTTACGAAAACATTCAATTGAATAAAAACATTATAAAGCTTCAGGCACACCTTATGATGTTTTTGGAAGAGCTTACAAATAAGATAATGTCATATGATCAATCCAATTGTGTTAATTGTTGTTCATGATCTGAACCACTTAACTAGTTAAATAGATACATGGACGGTGCTTCCTCTTACTATCACCAATCCACATGAATCTCCACAATATCATACATGTCTGCATTGCAGTTTTGACTTATCTACATCTCCTTGCAAATGCAACCATATTTCCACAACTATGCCAAGACCAACTTATGTATATCTCTCTTGAACCAATTTCCATTCCTTTGATATCGACCTTGACCCAAGAATTGGGTGTTTTTCAAAGAAAACTCATAGAACATGAGTTTGCCCCAGATCAGGGCGATGCAACAATACTGATGCACATAAATGCAACACAATGTGTAAGGTTCAATGAAATAACAAATAATACTTTGACGCTCAATGCATTATTCGCTTGGACTACATTTAAAGATAGCGCATTCAATATGCAATTACATTCTATTCAATATGCCAGAACATATTTCTTACCTTCTAAATATCTCTTTGCTTTGTATTGTCTTCTCAAACCTATCACTGTCCAATGTCGTTGTAAAATGATCAATGCATTGCTCATGCGATCGCTATTGAAACGACATGATTTCAGATCATATTTATTTCATTGCATTACTAGTTCTCTATCACATGCAACGTTGCTGTGGACCACACTATGTTTAATAATACGGCATAGCCATTCAAACATAATTGTGTTCAACTTGAATTTATTCAGAAACTTGTTTAAATATTTATATATAAATTCCGTTCATAGATATGACTACATTGGTGGTGGTAAACGAATACCAACATTCAAGTTTAGCTTTCTTCAATCTTTCATGCTACCGTCTAATAATATCAACCATGATTCTGACATATTATTCGAATATGTGGGGCATATTGATCAACAAACAGCCAACACTTTATATGGAGATAGAAAAAAATATGTATGTGTTAAAATGCCTTTACATGAACTTCTGCCAAAGTTGATGGTGAATGATATTGGTGAAATAACAACAATACATGGTATATATTTGTCAAAGACATTACGAAGATTACATGGACAAGATCTATCTGTGGCATTAATGAGGCATAATTGTTCAGCTTGTGATACTCATGTTTCTATTTTTCATGTGCATGATATTAAATCAAATAAAGATAAGTGTAAAGAGTGGTACAAAAGACAACAAATGACAGAAACATATGAGTGCGGAACAGAAGAAACTCAGACTAAAATGAAAGAAGAATTGGACAAGTCAGATGAGCAATCATTTCCTCCACCACCACCATCTATTGAATTGAAGGAAACCATAATTAGCAACTGGTGCAGAGATACATCACCTGAATGTTTCCAAGAAAGTGGGTGTGCTGTATGTGGTCAATTGGTTGCGTTGAAAAACATGTCTTTATTGTCAAAGACGAAGGTTAATCTGAAAATATTAACTAGAGACAATATGGGAATCACAAGATGTGAACGATATCATTGTTCTGATCCAATAAAAGATATCAAAGGTCCAGTGCCAGATGACACATGTAAATGGATATGCAAACCATGTGTGCTCAGTCTGAATAAAGGCCAAACTCCCAAATATGCTTTGGCGAATGGACTTTGGATGGGAAGAATTCCTGCACAACTTCAAAATCTAACATTTGCTGAACAACTTTTGATTGCCCGTGTTCGTCACAACAAATGTATTGTTCGTGTCTCCTCTGGGATGCATAAAATGAAAGCAAATGCCATCATGTTTCAAAACCCAACACCAAAGATATATCAACGGTTGCCTCCAACAATTAAAGAACTTGATGAAGTGCTAGCGTTTATTTTCACTGGTCCTGCCAGACCAACTCCAGAAGACATGGAGCGAACGCCTTTATTGGTTCGCCGAAGGCGAGTTTCTGCAGCTTTAGAATGGCTGAAATTGAATCACATGGATTACTATGATTTAGATATCTCCTATGAAAATCTAGCACAATATCCAGATCATGGAATTCCTGTTGTGGTTGCATATTGACCAGCAGACACAAATAAGGAACCGGAAGCCACTAGTGCATTTGACAATGAAGAGGAAGATGGTGTGGAAGATGGGCCTTGTCCCTTTGTTGTTAGTGGGGTAACTGGCGAAAATCTAGATATTACAAGTCCAAAGGCATTAATAGCTAGAGCGACAAAGCACTTGATAGATGACCATGGTGGTGTTCTTGCCATCAGCCATGCTAGAAATCCAGAATCGTTCTTTAATAATCCTCAGTTATATCCTATGATGTTCCCCTGCCTATTTCCATATGGCTTGGGTGGTATTAGTAGCATTGACAAGAATGTTTTAAGCATCAGTGATATGATGCACAAAAGACATCTTCTGATGTACCATGACAAAAGATTTCAAACTGATCCCTATTTTCCATTGATTGCATTCAATCAAGAACAAATCAAGGACAGTACAACCGGAGGATATTTGTTGACTAATAAACATAATTTCAACGATATTGCAGATCAGTTGATGAATATCAATACAGCTGTTTTGGATGACCTCTCTAAAAGATTATCTAGAGGTGATAGAGTCAAACCGGATACATCAGAAGAGAAAGCATGCTATAAACTCATTTCTGATCTGGATCACGTAGCTGGTCAGGTCAAAGGTTCAATTACTAACAAGAAATACATGCGAAATGAGATTTGGTCTCTGATATCCTATATTGGTGCTCCGACTTGGTTTATCACTTTTGCACCTGCAGACATCAATCACCCACTATGCTTATATTATGCTGACAACAAAGAAAAGTTTTATCCTAAACTACGTCTACCCCAGGATTGTTACAAACTAATTGCAAACAATCCAGTTGCTGGAGCCCGCTTCTTTCACTTTACTACTGAAATGTTCATCAAACATATATTGGGAATAAATGAATCTCATCCTGGCCTGTACGGAAACACATCAGGTTATTATGCAACGGTAGAGGAACAAGGACGTCTTACCTTGCATCTTCATATGCTGTTGTGGATAAAGGGATGCCTTACACCTCAGGAAATACGTGACAAAATTATGGGTGAAAATTCCGACTTTCAGAAAAGATTAGTGGAATACTTGGAAAGTTTGTGTGTAGGACAATTCATGACAGGTTCTAAAGATGAGGTATCACAGAAAATGGAACAGACAATGTCGAAACCTGAATATCAACCACCAACATGTGTCATGCCAGATCCACCATCATATAATTGTTCCATGAATTGTCAATATCATGACAAAAGATCAACATGGTGGCAAAGATTTCAAGATGTTGTAGATGATCTTTTATTGCGATTAAATGTACATAACAGGCATGACGGCAAAAAAAAGCCATATTGTCTTAATTCGAAAGGTGAATGTAAACGATGATTTCCCCGTGATATCTTTCAACAAACCTTTGTAGAACCTAATACTGGTGCTCTCAACCTCAAGCATGGTGAACCTTGGATGAACATGGTGACACCTGAAGTTACATATATGCTACGATGCAATTCTGATGTGACCAGCTTATTATCAGGTACTGCTATAAAGGCCATAGTTGCATACATAACAGATTATATTACAAAATTCTCCTTGAAGACCTATAGCATTTTTGAAGTGATAAAAAGTATTTTTGATAAGAATTCCGAAATGATTGGTGGCGACCTGAAAAGAAAAGACAAAGTCAGAAAGCTGTTTACACAAATAGTCAATTCACTCACCTCCAAAATGGAAATTGGTGCTCCAATGGCTTCATTATATGTCCTTGGAAATCCTGATCACTACACCAGTCATAAATTCGTGCCATTCTTTTGGAGATCTTATGTTAAAGAGGTTATCAGTGCATGGTCTGATGAAGAAATTGCTAATATATGTGAAGACCAAAACAATGCACAAAAGGTTGTTATTGGTAAGAATAATGGCGCATACATTGGACTTTCCAAAGTAAATAATTATATGTTCAGACCCGCCTTGTATGATAATGTATCACTGTATGACTGGATACGTCTCGCCACTATGGAACCAAATAAAAGACGCACCAAAACAAAAACCAAAAGGGCCAGAAAAGAACCCATGCAAAACCATATTTTGGACAATCTAGGCTGTCATGATTTGTCTGACTCTTTCACTGAACCTGCTAATGTTGACGACTCCAGTGATGACGACTTGTCTGATGTCATTGATAATGATATACTCATGGAGATATGAAATTCCAAAACCTGATGGTTTGAATAGAAATGCAGGCACAGAAATAGCTGATAAAACAAATGAAGTTGATGTTAATAAATTGACAAAAAATGAAAATGATTATACTTTACATCCCAATCATCCACAATATCTTACCCACCATGCCAAAATGAAAGGGAATGATCCCTTCATAGTTCCTAATTTTATTCCAAACACTTTGCCAAGGGCTGACCGTGGTGATCGAGAAGATTATTGTTGTACAATGTTAACGTTTTTCAAGCCATGGAGAAGTGGCAAGGAACTCAAATGTAAATTACAAACATGAGATAATGCTTTTATAGACCATGAGTTTTCTAAAAGAGAGCTGGAGATCATGAAATACTTTGGTCTGCGATATGACTGTTTGGATGCAAGAGATGATTTCTCTGCTAAACGTCAGAAGAATAATACTGCAGATATAAGGTATTCATGGGCGACTTCAAATGGTCTTGATGAACTGGATGACATGCACATTACTGAATTAGCATTTAATGGCGACGACTTCCACAACAACATTGATGAAGACAATAATGACACAGAAATACTCCTGAAACTTGGTCATAAAGGACAAAAGAGGAAGGATCAAATGCTAATAGCTGAAAGAACTCTGAAAAGGTCAGGATGGCTCGATGATTGTATTGATGGTACCCCAGAGATAGGACCATTGATATCTATAGAACCATCTGTAGTACAATCAGCAAAATTTTGGAGAGCTGCAGTCCTTGCAAAGAAAAAAGAAATCATCGATGACAGAAATAAAAATTTACCAACAAACACAGCAACCATAAATAAATTGGGAAATTTTCAATATAATGATGTCAAGATAGTGGATGCAGCATACATCAACCATTTGTTTATTCCTGCAAACAGAGCTGATCGTCATCTTATTGATGTAACTATCAAGGATTACAAGTTGAACACTGACCAAAAGAGAGCATTTCATATCATTGCGAATCACTCTACCTTGATTAACAGTTCTGATAAGCTACACATGTATCTTGGTGGGATGGCAGGCACAGGGAAATAACAAGTCATCAAAGCATTGACTAGTTTTTTTGGTAAACACAACGAAAATCATCGATTTGTGATTCTTGCACCAACTGGTGGTGCTGCTGCCCTTGTTAATGGATCTACATATCACTCCATTCTGGGAATTAATCAGGGAGGATCATCTCGTTCCCTTGCACAAGTCCGTGCCAATCTTGATGGTGTGGATTACATTTTCATTGATGAGGTGTCAATGTTATCTTGCAGAGATATGTATAAAATCAGTGCTCAGTGTGCAAAAGCACGTGGTGTTTATGATGAACCCTTTGGTGGCATTAATATGATATTTGCAGGAGATTTTGGCCAACTTCCACCAGCTATGAGTGGTGCTCCTTTGTACTCCAGAACCATTGGTGTCCAAATCAATTCCAGTCAAACTATAGCAAATCAGGAAGCTGCTATAGGCAAAGCTCTTTGGCATCAGATTACAACAGTTGTTATATTACGTGAAAATATGAGACAAACCAATCAGTCAAAAGAAGATGTCCAACTGAGACAGGCGTTGGAAAACATGAGATAAAAAGCATGTACTCCCAATGATATTGCATTTCTTCGTACTCGTGTTGCAGGAAAAGGTCCAAATGATCCAAAATTAGCCCAAAAGAAATTCAGGAATGTATCAGTTGTAACTGCATTAAATGCACAAAAAGACAAAATCAATGAACTTGGTATTCAACGTTTTGCTGCTGAAAATAGAAGACCATTAACATCATTCTATTCTATAGACAGATGGAATGATCCTACTAGTTCCAATAGCAAAAGAAAATCTCATCACATGTCAACAATTTTGGATCCTATTCGACACACAAAGATATTGGAACCTTCACTCCAAAAGTTACTTTGGAGCCAACCACATGCATCATCCTCTGAGCATATACCAGGAAGATTGGACTTATGTGTAGGCATGCCAGTGATGCTGAGAAACAATGATGCAACGGAGTGCTGCATTACCAAAGGAGCAGAGGGCATGGTTGTGGGTTGGCAGAGTGCAATAGGTCCAGAACAACAAACTGTACTGGACACTTTATTTGTCAGATTATTGAATCCTCCAAAAAAAATTAACATAGAAGGACTTCCTGAAAATGTTGTGCCGATTACAAAACATGTCACTTCCACCATGTGCTCATTACCCAATGATGATGTGATATCTTTGTCAAGAGAACAAGTGTTGGTACTACCTAATTTTGCAATGACTGATTATGCATGTCAAGGACGTACTCATCCTAACAATGTGGTCGACCTCAGTAGTTGTAGAAACCACCAATCCTACTATACTTGCTTATCAAGAAGTGCTTCTGCAGCAGGAACTATCATCATGCAAGGCTTTGATCCTAAAGTAATTACTGGGGGTGCTTCTGGATATCTCAGACAAGAATTCAGAGAATTAGAACTGCTTGATGAGATTACCAAACTGAAATATCAAGGACTCTTACCAGACCATGTCAAAGGAGATCAGCGAAATTCTATCATTGATCAATTTAGAAAATGGAAAGGAAAGTCATATATTCCAAAAAACATTCATCATGCTATTGCATGGAAAGCCATGGAGCAACTAAATCAATACACAACACAGCCCTCTCCATGGCAATTAATTAAACATATGAACAAAAATCAAAAGGCAGATTACAGAAACCTCAACTTTGTTCCTGCAAAAGGAACTGTTCCAATCACTGTCACTCATAAAAATTCCACAGCCAATGTATTGCAAAATAAAAAACGAAAATTACAACAAGTTGTAAGTTCATCTTCCATAGTGAAAAAAAGACGAAAAACAAGTACTATTGAATTAAATGAACCAAAAGGGTTTATATGGGATGCGCAAGATTGGAGCTGTGCTCACGATTCACTCTTTACAATACTACTAGCAATATGGAATGAAGATCCATCAAGTTGGAAAAAAAGATTCAATAGCATCAATGAAATATTAAAGATTTTGAGCTTAGGATTTAAATGATCCAAGAATCACACAACAGATTTAGAAACAGTTAGAAATACAATCAGACATTTATTGCATCAAGATAAACCCGAAATATTTCCTTATGGTCAAGTTGGCATTGCCATAAGTGATTTGGCCCATTATATAATGAAAGCAAATGAACCAATGACTTCAACTTGTCTTAAATGTATGAATTGTGAAAACATAACCATTCTGGAAAATGATAGATGTGATGCCATCTTTCATCGTTCATATTCATTTTCTGGAACAATCTTAGCATGTCTTGCTTAAATCATAGTTAATAGACAACGGCACAAATGTCAATTGTGTTGGGGAGAGATTACTAAATTTATTGCATTTAACAAAATTCCACCTCTAATCATGTTTACAGTTGACTCTATTGAGAATTTAATAGTTAGTCAAGTTATAAACTTGTCAATTGATGACATATCCACTGCTTTCACATTGAGAGGAATTGTGTACTATGGTGATGCACATTTTACTGCCCGCATATTCATCAACAGTATGGTATGGTTTCATGATGGTATATCAACCAGATCAATTTGTATTAATGAAGGTGATATAGATGACTTTTCAAATATTAAGTTATTGTCATGTAATGGTAATAATGCTGTACTGTTTATATATGCTCAATCTTAACATTTGTTCTCTTGCTAAAAAGAGGGACGAGTAACATGCCATGCAAAGCAATGGCCCACACCCCACTAGTTACTATAAGAGCCTGTTTGGTAGCCTGTAACATTCAAACGTAACATCGGGTCGAAAGTTTCAATATATAAGTGGGCGACCAAACAAGTATATTTGTACATTGTTTACCCAAACAAATGTACAAACATAATACTACAGTTACAGTGTTCAATGGCTCCTTTGAACACTACCAGTCCTTTGAACACCCTGATATAATTGATTCTGTCCTGATTTCTACTGCTAAAAAATGTTCTAATTCCTTCAATGTATTATCTGCACCTATCTAGATATTGTTTTTTATTCAGAACCACCAATAAAATTAGAAACTGAATATTGATAAAGTAGAGAGAAATCCAATTACTCCTTTGAACACTAATGTTTTGACCATAAAACATTCCAGTATCAACGGATTTCTTTAAAAATTGGTATGAGAAGTCTTTGGATAGATGAGCAACCTTCTGTCTATTCAGATTTTGTTCAAGAGAACTTGGCTACCTGTGGCATTTGAGGGTAATCTTTGTGTTCAAAGGAGCCATTGAATACTGTACAGTACTCAGACTCCAAGTCGGATGGTTTTTTCACTGCCAGGTTGTCTGGATTAGGAAAGTGATCTATATGGATCAGCACAGGATTGCTCTACAGCAAATCTTGGGGCGAACTCACCATCAAAGAGCTCAAATGCATCACCGCATCATTGTCATTGTCATAGTCATCTTTCTTCTTGAAGCACTCTCCTGTCACCTTAATTCTTTCCACAACCATCAGCCATTCCACACATCTGCGCTTACTGGACATGCTAAGTCATGCTTGGGTTCATGAACTGCTCAATGGCCATCCAGGCCATATATGCATCTCTCTAGGTTTCAGCAAGGAGGTCTTTTGCAACCTGGTACACTGTACAGCAGATGGGGCTGTCGGATTCAAGGCATATCACAGTAGAAGAACAGCTGGCAATCTTTCTACATTGCTGTGTGACTGGTTTGATGATCAGGCATCTGGCTGAGTGTTTCCAATGGTCAAATAAAATCATTTCAGTGTAAGTACATGCAGGTCTGACATAAATTGGTTGTCTAATCTAACTGTGACCATATTGTCAGCTATTTCAAGGGTTTTCTCATTTTCTTTTCACAGTTTCCTTTCTACACTACCTATGTATGCCAGCCCACAGCAGACAACCCTTGGCTGATGAAGATCCAATCAAGTGGCAAATATTTTCCCTTTTTCAAGGATGTGATCGGTGCTATTGACAGGAGCCATATCCCCGTCTCACCACCTGCCAACATTTGTAGTCGGTTTCATAATTGCAAGGGATTTGTGTCCCAGAATGCCCTCTTCATGTCATCATTTGATATGCAATTCAGCTATGTACTTACAGGCTGGGAAGGGAGTGCCAGTGATACTAGGGTGTATGAGGATGCACGAAGCAAGCATCTTCTGAAACCTGAGGGAAAATACTTACTTGCTGATGCTGGGTACCCACTTCTGTGCCACAAATTATTGACACCCTATAGGGGCATTCACTATCACCTTTGAGAATGGGGTCAGGGCAATCTACGGTATATTTTTTATGTTTTTTCTTACATATAGCTATATAACATGAAAATGCAGGTTTGCATACCCCAGGCACTTGCAGCACTTCATAACTTCATTCATTTGGATGATTTGGATGATGACGAGAATGCTGGTGATGGGGATGATGAAGATGACAGCTCAGGGCCATCTGGTGGAGTCTTGCTGGCTGAACAGCATACTGAAGATGATGATGGTGCAAAAGCTTGGTGGGATGAAATTGCAGATGAAATGTGGATTGATTACCTATGCTACAGGCAGGATAGGAGCAATGGTTGAATGATACAGATGATGATGATATAGATGGCGAAGAGTCGCAGGGAGAGGGAGCAGATGCAGAGGATGAGGAAGGCTCATAAACAGTCATGGCATATTTTTTTTTGTTTCCTTTGCTGATGGCATGAGTTATGGCTACCTTATCAGTACTAGTAGTCTTTTCAAGTAAAATAATTCAAAGTTACATGATGTGCTACCCTACTACAGCACTTGCCCAGATTTTTTTTTCACATGTGAGAATTTCTGAAAACACCATAAGCAACTTGGGGTTCTGCCGATGCAGTCGGCACTTCCTAGTGGTTTTAACTTTATGTCACATGATGTGCACTTTTGCTGACGGTGTTTGAAAACAGTTCTCAGGCTCCTGCCACTACCTCAGGCTCCTGCCACTACCAACCAACCAATCCTCCTAACAATATCAGGGATATGAACTCCACAGAGGCCTAGGACTCCCCTGACCACAACTGGCTAGGTGGCCCTGATCCATTTTTTTGGACATTTGTCGAACACAATCCCAAACTGTGAAGCTTGGGGTATTTCAAGTTGTAGCATCTTCACTTGTTCAAAACGGTATGCAACCATTCCTATCAATTAGTGTTGCCGCGGCCCAGTTAACCGTGAGCTGGTTATACAAGACCGGCTAATTTGTATATTGTGGCTACACTTGGCAACAGTAACCGTGACCGTAGCCATGGCTTCGGCTATAACCAAAGTTCCTGGCCGGCCATAGCTGTAATTATGGGGAAAAAAAAAAAAAACTACAACACTACAAAAAATGGCCATAAGATCCATTACACTAGCCAGCAAGTCGTTTACATAAAAATGGTCCATAAAGTATGAGATATCAGAGGGGTATAAAGCCAGGAATGAACCGTATTCGAGACGTATCGTGACTGCAACATTGCATGATGGACAGACTGGCACTGCGCGATAATGAGTTGTCACAAGACAGAAGCCCCCAATGGGGACTGATGAGTGTGAGAGCACAGCCTGTCCAAGTCACAATTAGACATAACTCAAAGATTAAAAAAATGGACAAACACTCTCGTGCTGCTGACAGCATCCATATCATGTGCCCTGGAGTGCATCTTCCCATTGATCCTCATGTGATTGTTAGGATTCTGATCATCTGCACTTATCATCGGCAGGCACCAATCAAAAATGTCATCGTCTTCATGTCCTTCATGTATGCGAAGATCATGGAAGAGCTTGCGCAGATATGCATAGTTGGGTTTGCCTTCGAAGTCCAATGCACGAGTATAGTCTAGAAAAATTCTGAATTTGTTTGGAATTCCCGTCAGAAGGTCGGGAATCGTATCGACCTTCATCTTCATGATCTTGTTGTACTGGTTACAGGTTGAGGCCTTGGCATCATACCAAGGAAGAGAGCCACAAAGAAAATAGATAAGAATGTAGGCAAGGGATTCTAGATCATCACGGCGAGACTGCTCCACACCTAAATGGCTGTTGAGTGAGGTGAATGGGGTGGTGCCTGTGAGGGTACGATGGTCCGCTCAAAATGGGATATAAATGTGAGTCCCAGCGTCTCTATACCTTTTGGCAAGACCGAAATCGATGATGTAGGCTTGACTGCAATTTGCACCTGTGCCAATCAAAAAGTTGGTAGGCTTGATGTCACGGTGAACGAAGTGGGAAGAGTGGACATGCTCTATGCACGGGATCTATGAAATTGCAGAATTAGCAGTATGACGCTAACTTAGCTCAGTAACGATAGATACCATCTGGTCTGCCAAAAGTGGGACCGTCTTCAAGCTAAACTTGCGGTTGCAGCGATTGAAAAGATCTTCAAGTGATGGACCGAGTCAAGTAAGGACAAGAGCATTGTAGTCACATTCTGTTCCAAACCAATGAACAGAGGGGATGCTGCTGCTGATGAGATTCTGGTACACCTCGAATTCATGTTGAAGTTGAGGTAGCGTTACATCAGCAGACTCAAGCTTGATAGCAACTTCCTCTTTGGTTATGATGTTGATTCCAAGGTAGACAATTCCTGAAATGAAATCTAGTGAGTCATTGACGACAGTAGAGCAATACGAACCAAAGGACCCTGAGCCTAATCGCTCCTTTATTCTGAATCTGCCGCCAACCCTAACAATGTTCACTCCCTGCCGCGATTGACCTCCTACACAATCTAGCGCATTTCGTGGCTGTGTAGTAGATGGCCGTGTAGTAAATGGCATCATCAGACTAGAGTGTGGTGATACCTGTAGACGACACAATTCGATGGTCAGTCAGGTTTTTCATGCTATCTATGATAAGGGGCACACAGTGTACAAAAACCTGATATGTATTGAAAAAAAAACTTTGGTACAAGTTGAATGAACGTTGAGGCCTTTGAGGCGTTGAGGCGTTTGAAGTTGAGGTTGGGTTGTGGGAAAAGTGGCTGTGGCCACTGATGTGAGTACTCATACTGATGGTGAACACAGAATTCTAGAACCACAAGGCAGTAGATTACAGAGCAAACAAATTTACATGAGCATTGAGAACACGGTGAACATAGTACAAAAAGCACGAGTAATAATTGGGGATCCAGGACTGTTCAGGCCGTATCATTGTCACCTGTCTCCTGAATGATTTGATCGATAACGTCCTCCGTGTCAAGCCTAAGCAGATCAGCAAGGAGATCTCTACCAAGCTCGGATTCCTGTTCTTGCAACATTGACTCCGGCGTGAGCCAATGCTCGGTGAAGTTGAGACGTGATCGCTTGAGAGCGAACTTTAACATCTGTAAGGCCTCCATGAGTACTGGGCTGATGCGGTTTCGCTTCTTTGTATCTGTCTCAGCGCTTGATGAGAACACACGTTCAGAAGGTACCGATGATGCTTGAATAGGTAGAAAATCAAGAGACATTGCGTAAAATGTCGGTAGTGTTGACTCGCTGAACTATTGCATGGGGGCGTATATCAGTAAGTAATATCTACTAATTAGATAGATTACATACCTCCCAGAACCTGAGAATATCAGTCCCTTCGATGGACAGTGGTGCAGTAACGTATGAGTGATACTCCTGTTCCAGTGTCTGGCCTTCAGCATCCTGCAAAGCTCCCACTCGCATGTCAGCTAAGCCGTACTTCTGTGCCAGATGCGTATATGCAGGAGCCGCAGTTGGTTTGGCTGGTATCACAATTGTAGATGGGGGAGCTCTAGGTTTGGCTCGTTGGCGGTATTTGATCATCTAAGCCATGACTGCATTAGTAACAAGCTAAGGGAACGTTGTCCACAGCTTACCATTTCCTTGACAATTTGTTCAGCCTTTGCCACATAGTTCTCATCCCAATGCTGTTGAATCCAACTCATGCGGATACATGGATTGAGGGCGAGTCTTGTCAATCAAAACAAACAATGCAGAAGTCATTTGTCACTTACCCATTGCAATGATGTAGGCTGTCGTGAGATCCATTCGAGAATAGTAGGTGGTTGCCCACTTGAGACCAACATCAATCCAGGGTTTAAGTCTTGGATGGCGCTCGCCAAGCCTCTCCCATGCAGTCATGAACATCTCAAAGGCAGGGATTGCGCCTGAGAGAATAGGATTCCCATCGCTCGACATGACTTGTTGAACTTGATGGGGGATCTAATCTTTTGTTAGGCTAAGCCAAATATTTTTAAACCGCCTCTTACCTCTAGGATGACCTCAACATCGGCGAGCACTGACCATTCCATATTGGTCATCTTGTGCTTCATCAAGTCCCTGTTGATTGGGAGACAAAGGAAATGGTCGATTGCCTATCAATTGAATCATGTCAGTGGAATCAAAGCAGGAATTAATTGACCTACAGGGTGCATTTCTCGCAGACGCCTGATCATATAATAGACGGTGTCCCATCTTACAACCATGTCACACAGCAGCTGCACCGATGGCAGTGCATAGGCCTGAGGGGGGTCGCTGTCGTCCTGGAACCAACCCTTGGCATTACCGTCGCAAATGATGTCGTCGAATAAATCACGCCTTTGGCCAGAGCTTCGAAGTACGCGCACGATATTGCGTCCCAGTACCACAGGGTCCCGTTTTACGGCATCTTCGAATGTTTGCTGGTCAGGCCGACTAGGGGGCAGCGGCCCAGCAGACACTTCAGCAGATTCAGTCAAGTCGATATCAGTCAAACTGTCGATGACGTGATGGCAACATGTGTTAACAATATGCAGGAAGCACATAATCCGGCGGTCAATTGCATCAAAGTCAATGTCACGAATTTGAAGTAGAATTGCAAACTCCTGCATGAATGTGGCGTTGTTTGATGCGTAATCAAGAGTCCAGTGGCCCATCTGCCGACCCTTATCAGTATCTCCATTGCAGATAGCTATAGAATGAAACATGTACCTGTGCTGTGATGCCAGCGCGATCCATAAGAGAAAGGGCAGCAATCGCCATTGCCTTCCCATCATGGCTGCCACAGAGGCGATGGAAAGCAAGTAGTGCTTGCTTGAGTTCTAGCCATCGAGTGGTCTTATCCCGTGCAATCCAGTGACCCGTTATAGCAAAGTATCCACGACGGTTACTATCAGACCAAACGTCAGCAGTGCAGCTGATTTTGCCAGGAGCTTCCTAAAAATAAGCTCTGTCATACAGTATTTCACAACTACACAGATACACTTACCGCAAGCTCTTTCTTTAGGCCAATAAACCATGACTTCCATGCAGTAACAATAGCCTCACGGATTTTGGTGCGGTGAGGGATATCCTTGTCTTGCAAGTTTTCTCGAAGCAGTAGGAGGAGTTCACGGAATTCGTGACACTCGACAACGTTGATGGACTGAAAATGTAAGATGGTTAGTGGTAAAATATTGATGTAGTACACGACATACTTGATCGTCGGCAACAACAAAATTCACAATTGCGCTCACTAAGCGACTCTGCGAGAAGGGTACACGGGCCTGGGATGCACCAGGATTGTCATCATCAATGATGGATGCAGCCTCTTTCCTCATCCTCGGAAGCATTATAACCCATCCATTTGCTTCGCACAATTGGAGGTATTCAATCTTGTGGACGCTTTCCAGATGGACTTGGAGACTGGTGTTGCCTGTGTTTGCTGAAAAAGACCAGTTGCATGTCATGGAGTTAGGGTCAACTGTGTTTACGCCTGAAAGCAATAAGTGGGAGGACTGGAAGACAGAACATCAACTTACTCGCAAAATGTGCAGATAGTTGGTGCGCCCTTTGTCTTCCGAAAAAAATGATTGATATCGTGAGAAGTTTGTGGACATGAGCCACCCCGAGATGATGCAGGAGTTCGAACAGGCTGAGAGTTGCTGCTTGTCTGAGGGCATATAGCAGGAACTGTCTGAGAGTTTGGCTGGCGATCCCTGGGTTGGCAAGCTGCACGATGGCCAACCTGTGAGCCCTCAGAAGACTCCTCTGGAGAGGTTGGAGGTGGAGATGACCGTCGTGGGCGAGTATTTCGACGGCCCATTGTGGCAGTTGGAACTTGGAAGACAGTATTCTCACCTTGCACAATATAACAGCCGGCATGTTCACACACCTGAGGTCGTGGGTTAACGTTCTGTCAATGGATATGAACCCATCATCCAGGCCTTACCAGTCTGACGGGCTGTATCCAGCCTGGTTGGCCCATGTCGTATGTCTGGCCTGCCTGTAGGGGGCTTATGTCCAAATTCGGACATATGCTCACTTAGAACGTGCTTGAACCTCAAGCGCTTTGAGTTGTATAATCTGATCGTTATCTAATAGCTATGGCCCCTACTGAAATCCCACCTCCGCTTCCGAGAATTGATGTCGGTCTTCATGTTGCAGGAACGTCCAGAGTCCCGCACCCATTCTTTGCACCATTTCGAACAATGAACCCAGTGAAAATCGGACATTTTCATGGTGAAATATAATAATTAGTGCGAATTACATCCCAAACGAGAATTGACCAAGGGCACTAAGGTTTTGCTTTCATATATTTCTAGTTATAATTACATTTTCAATCCTATCGATTGACATCGTTTGTGATCGTTCTATGTATTGCTGTACAGTTCCCTATCCCCCCCCCCCCTTCGCTGTTCCTCCCCTCTTCGCTGTTCCCCTCCTGCTCCCCCACTCCCCGTTCCCTTGATCCTGATAGCGTAGAATCTGTCATTGTGGCATGGAGAGTGTACATCTGTCATTGTAGAGTGAGCTGTTCTCGTATTGCTAAAGGATGGTTTGGGTCATAATTCGACAATGCAAATTTATGGATGTGCCCACCTGCGAAGATGCTACAAACCGACCCATCCTCCAATATTTGAGGGTTGGCAAGGGGGGTACCCAAAATTAGATTTTAGACCCCCTAAGCTCTCACAGAAAACGGACTGTTCTGCAGAAAGTAATGTCCATTTATGGTGGAAATGTTGCGGCTGTTGTACAATATATCTGAGTGACAGGTAGAGAATAACAGTACGGTACACACCCAATATGGTGAAGCATTAGATACAGCCAGAGGCGCCGTTGGTTGGTGCTGGGCTGTGCACTGATTCGCAGGGAAACTGTAACGATAGAGCCATGAAATTTATCTAGGACATTAGGTGCTGCAACGTACATTTCAGCATCCCTCATTCCGACCAAATGGACGTGTCCACCTTCGAAAATATTGCAGATAGTCCCATCCTCGAGTATTTGAGGATCTGCGAGAAGATGGCCAAGGCCAGACTTGGTGAATTTTGCAATAGATGAGGAAAGGTGGGTTTCGGAAATCGTACGAGACAAGTTTTCTGGTTGCGAAATGCAGCGTTTTACCTCCATTTTCATTCTCGGTGAGTCCAGGCCAAGTGGCTGGCCATATATCTGCGACTATGAATAAATGTGGAAAGGGGCGGGTAAATGCGCTTTTTATTGAATTGGTGTGAGCTTCTGGTGACTTACCAGAGGTTTGGGACATGTTGCTTCCCTCGTGGGCCTGCAGATTGCTTGGGAGGTGGCACTTGTGTCCGTGTCATTCCTGGTTGTCTGAACGCTGGGTGAGAGGATGATCTCGATTGATGAGGACACTGAGAGTCTCTTCTCCTGCCAGTGGTAGTTGGGACTGCCGTCGTGCTGCTCGTGCACAAACATGCACACGGTGTATGTGATGAGCGGGGCCAGTGGATGGTGACGATGATGGAGTTGGAAGTAAGTACTTACAATTAGTGGCAAGCAGTGTGCGGAGAAAGAGGGGACTTAATGCAAGAAAGGATTACCTGAAATTCCGTCTACTGGTAGTCAGTTCAAAGTCAATTCAAAGGCAGTCAATTCAAAGGCAATCAATTCAAAGGCAATCAATCCCAGCCAGCACAGGATTTAAACTCAGTTCCAAAATTACCTAGCACAAAATCGCATTCCTACGTAGATCCTACGTAGATATATATCATTTAAATTGAGTGGGTACAAAGAATATGACGAGGATGGTACCAGCTAGTCAGCTCGATAGCCACAGCTAACGGCTACAGGAAATGCAATAGCTGCAGCTGTAGCTGGTTTCTAGCTGAGCCAAGCCACTCACAAGCCGAGCCAATGTGGCGGCTCGGCTACAGGTAGAAGCCGGCTATTAGCCATAGCCGCGGCAACACTACTATCAATCCCAGGCCAGTATGTGAATGCTCTCTGTCTATATATATTATAGATATGTGTTTCTTTAGGACATCAGTCTCTCGGATATTAGTCTCTGGAGACATCACCTGTCCACACACTAAATACACATCTGCACTACGTCGTTCATTTTCATGTTGGTCCCTTTCTTCTGGTGTGGCATCATCTGCGCCGCCTCGTTTTAGAGTCGCCTCAGCAGTTTTTGCGCTGTCTATCCCGTTCGATTTCTGCGCCTCTGTTTTCACGCTCCTCTTGTCCATTTTTCACGCTGCCTCGTCTGTTTGTGCGCTACCTATTCGGAACAGCCTGTTCGTTTGCATGGCTGCATTGTTTGTTTATTTATTTGTATACTGTGTCATTCAGCTTGCATTCAGCCATTCCTGCTCTTCATCCCATCATGTCTTCACGCTGGTACATCCCAAATGGCCGCTTCACATCTGTCCACATTTACTACTACACAAGTCACTACCGCCGCTACCACTTCCAGCATCAGCACCAGCATGTCGACTTGGAGTACCAGCGCCAGCACATCGAGTACCACATCGAGTATCAGCACAAGCACGTCGAGCACCAGCGCCGCGTCGAGCACCAGCGCCGCATCGAGTACCAGCGCCGCGTCGAGTACTACCCCGGCCATCTCTACTGCCGCTACTGATTCCAATTCCAGTACCACCTGTCTTGCGTGTGGACTACAGGCTTTCCTCCAAGTCGGTGAGTGAATCCCATGATATTTTGATGGTTACCTGAATCAGCAGAGAAGAATTTTGTACCAAGTGCCGAGATCAAGACGTTCTTCGTGGTTGAAATCATTGCTGAAAGGTTAGCACAATTATTATTTGGTTTGGTGTATCTAATTATCCTGTAGTGGTTATGTTTTTTATCTCGGCGGGGATGTACTAACATTTTCTCATGATCTTTGAGATGTATTTCAAAGGCCCTCCGGCTGTTAGTATATATAAATTTTCAATAGTCTACATTGCGCCCTCTCAAAAATAACAGTCATGTTTCGCGTCAACTTGTTGTAACTAGTGTTGCCACGGCTCAGTCCGGCTAACCCATATATGGGTTATTAGCCGGACTGGACCGTTGTGGCAACGGCTAAACCGTGGCTAGCCGTCCAAAAAAGGAAATTAATAGCGGACAACCAACAAGGTCCACCAATATCCACACAAACATGCGAGTGACACCACCATACCTGACGCCACGCCAACAGCCACAGCCACACCAGTTCGAGACAACGCAGGCCGACCCAAAACAAAGGCCACAGCACCCTAACAGCAACCAGCAGAGGGCGAGCAATGAAGCGGCAACGTTATGTCTTTTCTTGAATCTTTTTTTTTTATTACTACCAACTTATTTCTGACTACAGCGCAAATGATCTCGAGGCAACAGCAGCCTGGCCAGCAGCAGCAACAACCAATGACCACGGTGACGGCAAACAGTAGCAGTGGCAACAATGGCAACAGCAGCGACGACTGCCAGTCCCAGACGTAGCGGAGTGTCGTGCACCCATCTCTGCTGCACTGGTAAGTTTTTTTTCTTTACTTTTACTAACAAAGATCTGTCTAGCTATGCACGATGACAACACGGCCGCAACCCAACACTCTGCAACCGGGTCCTCGAACTCGGGCTCGCAAGTTCAGGCACCACCACCACCAACCATCAGCTTCTTTGCCGCTACGACTGCTTCGTTCGCCCTACGGCGCTGATCGGTCACAACCACAGTCACGGCCATCATCACGACAGCTCAACGTCGTTCTACAACCTCGCATCCCATTGTCGCCCCCGCTCCCATCACTAGACCGCCAATCCTGCCGCTTGGTCAGACAACACGCCGCACGTCTATCGTTCCCCCACCGCTGCTCTTACTCGTCTGTGACTACAATCCCCTTACTCACACCACTTCTGTGTCATCCAGGGCCACCGGTTCCAGCTCCAGCGCAACGTATTCCTCGGGATCAACGGACGAGGGTGCCGTCTCTCACCTCATCCGATTCCCACAAATGCATATTTGCTGCACGAAGCCATTCATGGAACCTTGCCCATGACCAAGGCCATCGGATAACTCCCTCTTAGGTCAGCTGCAGCGACGACGAACGGCTGTAAGTCCATTTCGGATTCCGCAAATCCGTTTTTGTACTGACCCCGAATACGCGCAGCGTCGGGGACAGCGCCAAAAATGCGTTCCACTCCAATCCCAAAAACGAAAGGCGGTGAGTCCCAGATCATTGTTTACGATCTTGGTGGAGGGACATTTGATGTGTGCTTCTCTCTATCAACGACGGAGTCTTTGAAGTATCAGCTACTGCTGGTGATACTCATCTCGGAGGCAAGGACTTTTACAACAGCGTTATCGACCATCTTATTAAGGCGTACAAGAAGACAGGTACTGATGTGTCGCCGAACTTGAGAGCAATGGGCAAGCTCAAGCGCGAGGTCGAGAAGGCTAAGCGGATGTTGTCAAGCCAGCAGTCGACGAGGATCGAAATCGAGTTGTTTGAGGACGGCAATTCTTACACGGGCCAAGTTTGAGGAGCTTAATATGGATCTATTCAGGAAGACGACGAAGTAGGTATTTTTCATTTTGATGAACTGAGGAGAAAGGGCCTTTCGTAGACAAGAATTAGAGGCAGGAGGATGAGTTTGAGGATTTTTGGCATTTTTCAGATTTTTTCGATTTATTTTATTCTATTTGCATGCTGCGAGCAAGGTTTTCGAAAACGATTGTACGCGTACGAGAACAATAATGATTCAGGTCATTTCACTTCTAGTAATCACCTTACTACTCCGCAGTGTTGATGGCCGCAACTTCATAAAGATAGGTGCCCAATAGTTTCGTCTGCATTCCCATGGATATTTCAAATCCAAATTATACCTATGGAAATGAAAGAAACTTACGCCTTCGATAAAATTCGACCGATCTAGTTTCTCATTGGTAGAGCTGTGCCAAAAAAAAAAGACATCATATTAATGCCCTTTCATCGCAATTCGAAACAATCACATACTGCGCTCCGTCGTCTCCTCGCCCCATCGGCAACAACAGCACATTGACGCCGAGGCTCTCCGCAAAGGTCAGCGTTACGGGAATTGAACCGCCTTCACGCGTAAAATCGGGACTCTGGTTATATACCGCCTTGAAACACCAGCATCAGTGCGTTATCCAGCTGATGATGATCAAGTCATACCTCTGTCGCCTTCTTCGCAGCTTCAAAGTTCCAGTGCTTGAAATCTGCGACCCACGGTTTTCCGCCATGCAAACTCTCGATATTGAGAGTATTCTTGCTGTTAAGCTTGGCAAACTCGGATTCTACGTAGGTCTTCACCAGTGGCTCGATCAATTCCGGGGTCTGCGGAGGGACTAGACTATAGGTCAGTCAGTCAGTAAGTGACGCTTTGGAGAGAGGGGCCACCACAACTTACCGGATGCTGAATTTTCCACCCACTTTAGCTGGAATAACTGTCTTGCCGCCGACGCCTGAAAATGCACCCTCGATGCCATGCAGTGAAAGCGAGGGTGAACGCATGCGGCCCATAAGGACGGTTGCGTTATCGGAAGAAACTGCGATGGAAGCTCCCGCCGATTGTTCGATATCGGCAATGGTGTAGTCAAGTGATTCGTATAGTTTCCTGATGTGATGGGTTTTATTATTCTTATCAATATTTGGCGTGAAAAGCTTCGAGCACACCTCTCTTCGGCCGTTACTGGTTCTACCATTTCCTCGATTCCCGGGATTAATATCTTTCCGCTGGGTTCCACGAGCTTGCTCATGAGGGCAATCAGATCGGTCATGGGCTCGTGAACGGTTCTTCCGAATACGCCAGAATGCAGGTCGCGAGCAGGCCCGGAAACGGAAATCTTGAAATAGGATATTCCCCGCAGACCGTACGTCAAGCAAGGAGTTCGAGTGTTCAACCAGTAATTGTCTGACTACGATGCATGTCTCATCAAAATTGTCGCAGTTGTCATGAAGAACAAGACGCACGATACAAACGCAATCCACGCCATCAAACCAACCGTCCTTTCCCTTCTGTACTTCAGATCTTATGAGATCATCGAGTCCCTCACTGCCGCTCTCTTCCATTCCCTCGAAGCAAAATCGAAGATTGACGGGGAGAGCGAGACCAAGGGCTTTGTGTGCGTCGAGGACATTTAGCCATCCGAGAACGGGTCCTTTGTCGTCGCTGGAGCCTCTACCTATCAGGCGACCACTGGCTTTGTCGATGACAAGAGTGAAGGGGTCAGTGTCCCAACCATCGCTTTTCTCAGCCTGTGGGATGTGAACATTAGATCCTTTCAAAAGAAATACAGCGAAAAGAAGGAATGGCAGTTGACAATAAAGACAATACGACTTCCTGAGGAATGGACTTACAGGTTGGACATCATAATGACCATAGAGGAGAACAGTCTTCTTGCCGGGATCGGTACCGATTTTGCCTAGAATTGCCGGAGGCAATTGCAGCTGTTGCCCTTCCATGTCATGCCATCCAAGATCGACAAGCTTGGTTTGGACGCCGACTTTCCGGAGGTGATCATTGAGGAAGGCTGACATCCGGACGACATCTTGTCGGTGAGAAACGTCTCCGCTTATGCTGTGGGGCGATGGTTTAGATCAGAATCATTGTAGGTTGAAATGTGAACATCTCGCGTCGTTCAGTGCAAACTCCCTTCTATCTGATGATTCTGATCATCCATATCTGCACTGCAAACTTACGATTAAAAAGAATTAATTCCGTTGCTGCTTACCTTGGTATCGCGACTGCAACAGCGAGCCTCTGAATGAAAGCATCTGCCTGTCGGTCAATAAATTCGAGAATTTGCTGCGGGGCTGGCATTGGTTCGATGGCTTGTCAACATATCAACTCCGACAAGTTTCAGAACACTTGTCCTCGTTGCGGGTGAGCGAGTGAAATTGACAAGGACATAGGAAATAAGCCTGGCAGAACTGTTCTAGCGATACCCATCCGTACAAAATCGAGGTTTGCCATTTGAGGCCCATCTTCCAGATAATGGTGCAGTATTCTGAGTCTTATTTCTAAGACCTCTGGTCGGCAAGTTCCTCCTAGTCGAAATTAAATGTCGAACGCCGTTCCCCACCAACAACCTATTCTCTGGCAGGTATCCGAGTCGAACTCACCGTGCTCCTCAATGCAAAATTCACCATTGGCGGCTGGAGCCTCCCGCCCACAGCAATAGCCCTGACGTGCTATGTTGCCGCCGCCTATCATCAACAATGATGGCAGGCATGGGGCTTGGAGAATACCTTGCATCGATCAACTTGTGGGAATTCAAGTTATCCTGCGGAACTGTGGTATCCATCGTTCATTTACACATTATAAGTGTGATTCTAATTATTTCTGCCAAAGTCCTTCTACCGATTTTCCTCATTATATTATCCCTCTCTCGTAACCTTGAGTACGCTTTGGAGGCTCTCAAGGTGCATTGCAATCTCCATCCAACACAATTACTTGAAACACAAGTCTGGTTTGAGTCTTGTCTTTCGAGTCGTCCTCACATCTCAGCGCCTTGCTTGTGCAACTGCTTTGTTGACCCGACTTTGGTTTACAAGCCAACATCTTCGGAAGCTCGAACAATTCGTTCCTCTGATCTTGTCCCCGAACACTCGTTCTGCGGTAGAATACGCATTTGCCGTCTTGGATGAAAGTCTGCGTAAATCAAAGTTGATACATGTTGGCAGTCCAAGGGAATCATTAATATTGGCTTCTTTCATTGCATATCTTGACAAAGTTGACGAGAACGTTGGCAATGCTCGAATCTCAATTGCGGCGAATGTATTCGCCGACGATGACGCGATGACGATCTTGTTACTAAAACGATTAGAGCTCGTTCGGCTACCCCAAATTAGATCAACATCGCCTTGGAAGTGAGGAATATGCCGGTTTATGTTAGGCGGAGATTCAAACCTTCATGGCGGAATCAACCAGCCATCGATTACAGCAAAGGCGGCGTGTCTGGACTGGCGTAGTGGCCATCGCTGCTCTCTTCTCTCAACTTACCACCATCCTCATGGCTGCCCTCCCTGCAACGGAGAAAAAGGAAGTAACTGTCTGGACTGAGGCAGAGACCACTGCACTGGTTGATTATCTGGTTGAGCACCGGGCAGAGGCAGGAGATGGGGGGAACTTCAAGGCCGCCTCCTTCAATAATGCAGCTAAACATATTGCACCTCTTCTAAACCAGGGCCTGGTCAAGACTGCCAAGACAATCAAGACGAAATGGTCTGGGGTAAGTAACAAACACGTCAGTTGAAACATTCCTGACATATTCCACAGCTGAAGCAGACGTACCAAGTGATTGAAATGTATCGAGGCACATCAGGATTTCACTGGGACAATGCAGCTGGTGCTGGAATAGACGGTGCAGCTGCCCAGGATGTTTGGAATACCTACATGACGAACAAGGTATTAATTCCCTTAAAACTCATTTGGAGTCTTCTTATTCATCATCTTTACAGCCTATCATGCGGCCATTCCACAACAAAGGGTGGATCTACTACGATAAAATGCAGACAATCATCCCAATGAATGCACCACGAGGTTCTCGTGTCTTCCGGCCTGCCGCAACTTCTTCTTCTGATACTCACAAGGACAAGGAGGGTGGATCATCCTGTGTGGTGGATCTGGTGGACGAGGATGAGGATATAGAAGGCCCCCTTCTCACCCCCCCATCATCAATAAACAGCAGCAAACGCAAGCTTGATGCCCTTCAAGAGGGGTTATCAGCTAATAACTCACAAGTCTCACTCATCTCGGAAACATCGAAAAGGTCCCAGCGAAGCAAAGCTGACACCTCTGGCTCAAAGTCAAGTCGAGTGACCCCTGCAACGGCCATTCATGGCATGCAAGGGTATCAATCGCCTCACGGAGACTCTTGAGAAGTCGATTAACATCAATATGGAGGATCCACGGGAGGCACGGCGACTCCAAGTGCTGCAGATGCTCGAAGAAGTTCTGGACCTATCAATGGAACAAAAAATAGCGCTTGCTTCATTATTTAAGGACAACATGTCGGCTGCAACTACGTTTGTCATGATTAAGGATGAGGACTTCCGGCGTCAGTGGATTGCGGACTACCTTGCCAAACATCCGTAGGTCATTATACCCATAGCTTGCATCTTGTACTGTGTATCTTGTCGTGTATCTCCCACCGTGTACTTTTTTTCTCAGTTTATGTGATTCGTTTGACAGACATCTCCATTAATTTTGAGAAGCAAAAAAAACAGCAGCAGAAAAAAAAAAAAACAGACAAAGAAACAGCAACAGAAAGAAAGAAACATAGCGGCAGAAAAAAAGAAGCATAGCGGCAGAAAAAAAGAAGCATAATGGCAGAAAAAAAGAAACATAGAGCGGCAATGAGAAAGACTATGCGCACGATTGTATATAGGCAGATGACTATTCCTCTTCCTCTGCCAAATCCGAGACACATGAGAATTTGCTCTCAGTAGATAGTGGCTCGTCTCCTGCCAATTGCCTCTCTGCGAGCACGCATTGATAGTCTGCCCACATAGCGTCTGCAAAATCTTCGCGGCGCTGGTCATGTAATGTCTCCACAGGTTCATCTGCCCCTCCAACACCAGCATCTGCGGCAAAGTGTGCGCGATCGAGGAAAGTGTTGCTTTCAAGCGGTCCTTCTTCAGGATCATGTTCACGGATGCAATTGTGGATCACACAGAGGGCTGATGGGATTCGAGCTTGAATATCCATGTTGTACTCAGGTGCAATGAGGAGGATGCGGAAACGGTGTTTCAGAATGCCAAAGATCCACTCGATTATGTTGCGGGCCGATGAATGTCGAAGATTGAAGAGCTCCCGTTTATTTGTAGGTCTAATTTAGCAACATTAGTATCATATACAGTTAAAAGTAAAAATAAACTACCGAAGACGAGACCGACCCCATTCGGCAAGGTGATATCGCTCATGGCGATATGGAATGAGTAGGGATGGATGTGCTGGGAAACCTCCATCACCTAAGAAGTATTTACCAGGTGGGATATGTAGATCGTGGGTTGTTGCGTCTTCAAACAACCGGGCATCCGTTGTGGCGCCTTCCCAGCCAGTGAGCAAATAGATGAACTTTAAATCGAAGGAACAACCAAATAAACAGTTTTGAGAGAGGAAGCCTTTGCGGTTGCGGTGGAATGCTCGCTCGGATGCTTGTAGGGCGCTGTGGATGTGAGAGCCGTCCAAGGCTCCTACTGCATCCTTAAAATATGGGTAAAACTTGGGGTTTTGGCGTATCTTGGAAGGAACATGGTCCTGTGCTTTCGGCAGAAGAGAATATATTTAGCATTTTGCGGAAATATCTGCCAAAAAGGCTTGAGATCTTTTTTTTATGATCAGAATGGCAACTTACCTTGGCATCGTCTCGTTTGCATGTTGGAAACGTTCACCTGCATGCCGGATTGACAATCCAGTGACAGAAATGTATAGGAAAATCACCAGTTGCTCTTCCAGGGTGACAGAACGAGAATCTCCGTATCCAAGTTCACGAAGCTCATCTATGATGGCAAGGAAGACATGTTTATGCATGCCTAATTCACACCGGATGCGTTCTGGGTGGCCGGTGAGCAGTTTGAGGACCCAGGCATAACCGGAGAGGGCAGATGTGTGATACTGGTGCCGAGAATATACCATTTCTATGATGCTGGCGGTAGCACTCAAGATGATACTAACAACAAGGAGGACGATACGGTGAATGCGTCGCCACATTTCAAGTCGTTGTTGGTGGTCCATGACAGAGACTCTCAACAAGGAATCATATCGATTAGATACAAGTGCTGCCTGCCATAAGTTTGAATCTCTGCCTAACATAAACCAGCATATTCCTCACTTCCAAGGCGATGTGGATCTAATTTGGGGTAGCCGAACGAGCTCTTATACCCGTGAAGCTTTTGAGTAATAGGGCAACATCTAAGGGGGCTTTTTATCTATATGCTTACTGGGTCCGATCCCCGAATCCGAGTCCAAGAAACCTCCGTCTACGCATGGCGTAACTCTAGTACCAAGAAAAGAACAGGCAACGGGCAACGGTGATAGGGAAAGAAGTGGGACAAGGAAGAGATTCCCGCGCCTTTACAGAGGAATTCTACAAGAATTGTCCTCTCAATTCATGTCCCCGCGTCCAATAGTCGTCACCTGCACAGCAGACCAAGTTAAGTGGAATAAACAACGGCACATTGAACAAAACCATTCCGGGCACCTTGAACCCGATGCTTCTCAGCGCGGCCGCATCCACAAGCAGCCGCCCATCGAACACGAACGCGGGCTTGTTCATATGCGCATAAACTTCCTCCCACGCTATCTCGCGGAACTCTTTCCATTCTGTCGCGATCACCACCGCTTCGGCATTTTTGCACGCCTCTATCGCAGATGTACAAATTGTCACCTGCTTCTTGACTGCCGAGGATGGACCAGAAAATGGCAGTAGTATGTATCATATCAGTGGGAATGACAGTTTGAACGGGCGGCGAATGTACGCACTCGCATCAATCGGCGAGTTAGGTATCGTTTCAGCGAGGTCTAACCATATCTGTTCATGCTCAACTTGCGGGTCGTACACATTGATGAACGCGCGCTCGACAAAGAAATCCTTGATGAGCGTGATTGCCGCTGATTCGCGAGTGTCGCCCGTATCCGCTTTAAATGCAAACCCTAACACTGCAATACGCTGCATGACATACCGCCAATCAGCTTGTCCAGGCGGCACATCACAACTGGCCGGGCACGCACCTTGCCCGTAATGGTGTTGAACAGCGTGTCGACTACACGCTTCGAGAAGCGCTTCTTCTGATACTCGTTCATCTCGACGACTTGGCGCCAGTACGCCGCGACTTCGGGGAGATGTAAACTTTCGCTCAGGTACACGAGATTCAAGATGTCTTTCTGGAAGCAGGATCCGCCGAAACCAACTGAGGCGCGAAGGAATTTGGAGCCTACGCGCGTGTCACATCCGACTGCATGGGCGACCTCGTCGATGTTCGCACCGGTCGCCTCGCAAATGGCGGAGAGCGCATTGACGGAGGAGATGCGCTGCGCGAGCATCGCATTGGCTGCGAGCTTGGAGAGCTCTGAGGACCACAGCCCAACGGTCAGAATGCGGTCCGTGCTGATGCGATTTGATGTGATGAGTGCAGGTGCAGGCAGATGAGATTGGAGGAAGACTCACGGAACCCAATTTGCGTAGACACCGGCGAGGGAAGCACACGCGTCGCGGCCCTCTTGGCTCTGGAGTGAGCCGATGAGAACGCGGTCTGGAGCAAAGAGGTCGGTAATCGCAGTGCCCTCTGCGAGGAACTCGGGGTTGGAGAGGATGTCGAAGCGACAGTTAGGCTTGGAGTTCGCTTCGAGGATGGTGCGCATTGACTCGGCTGTGCGGCATGGGACAGTCGACTTTTCTACTACAATTTTGGAGGAAGTAGCCACGGCGGCGATACGCCTAGTCGCGAGCTCGACATAGCTGCGGTAATACATGTGCTCAGCGTTGGACGGTGCATATAAACAAGAATAGCGGACATACTTGAGATCGGCCGCAAAGCCAGCGCCCACACCGCTCTTCTTCGTGGGGGTGTTGACACTAACGAAGATGAGATCCGCCTCCCTGATACCTTTGTCGACGTCGGTAGAGAAGAAGAGGTTGCGGCCACGGGCTGTGCGAACGACATCCTCGAGACCTGGCTCGTAGATTGGAAGAGCAAACTCAGGACTATTCCAGGAGTCGATGCGTGCCTGGTTGAGATCGACAATAGTCACGGTGATGTGTGGGCACTTGAGGGCGATAACGGCACACGTCGGTCCGCCTACGGATATGCCGTTCAAGTGCAAGACCTCTTGACAAGTCTCGCGGGGTTACATACCGACATAACCAGCGCCAACTGTGTGAGGAAACGAAATCAGTCTGGAGACCACTGTACATGAAGACTATATGCGCACTGCAGCAGATGCGGGTGACATTGACTGGGGCCATGATGGCAGGAGGAGGATAAACTTTTTGCGGGAGGGCTGCTTTATGTACAAATTGGGTAGCCTGTCGAGACCCCGTGCACTCCGTTGATCAATTATGTCATCGATTGACGACACATTTTGATCTGGTTTTTTTGGTTTCATATAGGGAATATGTTGGACTTTACATACATGAGCAACTAAATACTAACAGGGAATCCCAGAACCTGTGCCTCTGGCTTGTGAGTGCAACCACATTGGAGTAAGTCCCCCATGACCAGACTCACATCAGGAAAACTCCTGAGTATATATGAAGGGAGTAAGAAGTAAGTGGAAGTGGAAGTCCACCGGATAATCCCAACTATGACATTGTTGATTGTTTAACACCATATGCAATACAATAAATACAGTGTTCAAGAACTAAATAAATAATAAGTCAATATATTGTGGACAGGGTGAGAATTTATGAGCAATCTTAGCCAAGTAAATACAAGGTTGTGGTTATGATAGTGTGCTTGATTTGTTGATGTCTTTGGTTTAATCCTGGGTATTGGAACCTTTTTATTCAAATAAGAAGCAAAAACCATGAAGCCACATTCAAACCTGGACTCCACATGGATTCCTGATGGTCTTCAATTAGTGTTGCCATGGTGTATAGTGGATAGTGCCCACTACTACTAGTAGATCCCATGATTACATCAGCAAATTCCATGGTTCTTTTCCCACACCTTGCCTGCACCTTGAGACCCTTTTACAAGATGCTCAAGGTCTCCAAGGTCTTCAAGCATCTCAAGAGTTTCACCTTTTCCAAGCTAGGTCCCTTTGCTTGGAAAAGGTGATTTCTCTTGGAAAAAGGACTACAAGAGCTCTCTACTTTCCCAAGCTAGGTCCTTCCTCGAAAAGCCCAGCTCCAGATTGCCATTTTATAGATAGTTCACAAATATCACATTTATGAATAAAAATCATTGTTATTGTATTTGCATGGTAATAATAATAGTACTATCACTATGAGTTTGTTAATTAGTAAGTCTACTAACTTGGAAAGTAAAAAGTACCATAATGATAAGCCAGTATTATATGGGTTCGGTGTAGAGGCTCCAGGCCGTCTGGACCCAAATCCTCTTCATATCCCACATCGTCCCCGTCCATTCCCATTCATGTATCGTCAATTCCACCTGATTCCAGTCCTCTCCATCGATTCCGCTCTGGATTCTGCCTCCGGATTTGTTCCTACACACACTGCAATGTCCCTAATGACCCGGAATCACTACGTATATAGTCATATATCATGTATCTACGTTTCCCGTCTCCCTAGTACATAGCATTCCCCCACTCCACTCCACTCCTATCAGTTACAGCCTTCGCTTGTAGTACATAGTTACTACAGCACAGGATCACTCCCAGTAGTATAAAAGATGTACCCTTATACTACAACCATATCATATTACACCGTATCATATTACATCCCATCATATAGAAAATACAGGTTATCACTCCCCTTCAGTTCTATTTCTTAGTCCTCGCTTCATATCGTCTCCATATTAGTCTTCGTACTCCACTCCCTTCACTTCCCCTCTGATCCGGAACCCCAGATTCGGGTTGGATTGACTAGACATTACAGAAAGACTTTACTCCTCTGATCACTTCTTAGCTGATCACCACTTTCGTAGATTCCCATTCCGGGTCTACAACTGAACTCGCCGACACATCGGTCAGTGTGCACAGACCATTTGTCTTTGTTTGACAAAATATTGTGACAAACATGACTTCATGACTTTGAGCTCAGTCAAATGACAAATGAAGATGGCGACGGTGATAATGACAAGGAAGACAGTGACGGCAAGGAAGGCGAGGATGGTGGAGGAACAGCAATTAGGTGACACCGGCTGGAGGACAAGGAGGCAACAGCGGCAAGGACAAGCAGGGGAACAGCGCTGGAGGGTCCTACCTTGGGTCCAGGTACATCCCCTTCCTCTCACCACATACTCATCCTATTAGGACCACCCTGCACACATCTAGGCAAATGCAAGGATATATCCTTGGTGTAACAAGGATTTTCAAACATTTTGCTTTTACCATCTCAGATTTGAGATAATTGTGAATTTTTCTATATGACCAAGAAGATTATGTCTATCCCTTCCAGGATCCTTGATGCTTTGGGTTACATTAACATTCTAGATGCTTTAATACTTCATATCAACTGCCAAGGATATGCTATATCCATAACTCCAAGTAACTCCAAGTTTTTATGGATATAGCATATCCTTGGCAGTTGATACGAAGAATTAAAGCATTTAGAATGTTAATGTAACCCAAAGCATCAAGGATCCTGGAAGGGATGGACATAATCTTCTTGGTCATATAGAAAAATTCACAATTATCTCAAATCTGAGATGGTAAAAGCAAAATCCTTGAAAATCCTTGTTACACCAAGGATATATCCTTGCATTTTCCTACACATGTCATTAGACATGGTGGATGACCAGGGTAAGGACAGGGACTAGGGTGATGAGGGCGATAGGGTCGGCTAGACAGAGAGATGACCAAGGCACAACAATGCCCAAGATGACAACGACGTCAACCCCAAGGCTGGCTGATAGCAGGTGGGTTAAGACGACAACAATCGAGGACAACAACAGATGGAGAGGGGGAACGAGGATGGGGAGCCCCTCTGCCAACTGCCCCCCTTGATGACGATGATGTCAACCCCCAGGCTGACCAAGTGCATCAGGAAATTTACATGCCCTTTTTTTGCACCTTGGAGGCTCTTGACCTTTTTTGAAACCTCTTGAACTTTTTTCTGAGGTTTTTTTCATCTTTTTTAACAACTTCTGCTACCTTATGGCACTTTGAGTCACTTGGAAATATTTACTACATAATATCCCTTGCACACCTTTTCACCCTTTTTGACTTTTTCCTACCTTTGCAAACTTGGATTACTTTGACTCCTTTAGCACTTTGCTTACTTGTTGGTCCTTTACAATTAATCACTTTACTTGTCTTATCACTTTTGACCTTATGACCTTGGATCACTTTTGACCTTTGATGCTTTTTCTTCTTTTTTTCTACTTTTCCCATCTTTTTCAAAAGTGAATTACTTTGAAAAAGGATACCTCTTGTCCCAAGACAAAGAGCTTTTTTAAGCCAGGTTCATTGCTTGAAAATGTTGTTTTGTCTTTGGAAAAGAAGAATCTCTTGAAAGCTTTTTCCGCGATAACTATAAGCGCAGCCATAAAGTTATCTAAGGATACGCTAAGGAAGTTGCCAGTAAAAGTCCATTCTCCGATTTGCTTAACTGACCGAACTCAAATCGGAGAACCTTATCTCTTTTCCTCCGCCTCCACATCATCACTGCACGTCTCGACTCGCTCCCCCTTTTTCTCTCCCGCCCACCTACACCCTTCTCTTGCCAGCATTTGGTATACTTGGATTCACGCCCGATCGCCATACAGCCCTCTTTTCTGATTCTGAGTCTTACCTTGTGCTCAAAATATTTTGTTTTCGCCACGCTGACCTTCTTCTCCATTTGGTCCTCCTTCGGCACCTCTTCCAAAATCGCCGATCTCGGACTTTTCTGCTTAGTCAGCACTTTCCCATCTGGCACCGTCAAGCCAAACCTCCGGGCCAACTTTCTCTTCAGCTTGCCGGTTTGTCAAAGTCGAAAACAAAACATTTTTCCCCAAACTCGCAAACCTCTCAATTTGAGATTTCGATAATAACATCCATCTCACCGTTCCCTAACCCCCCACCCTTTACCGCCATTCTGTAACCGCTTACGCCCCTTAGCCTATCCATATCTTTTGTGGTTTGTTAGCCTTTTTTTACAGGTTATTTATTGCTATTTTCATATATAATGACATTTTGAAAAACAAATCTTTTACAGCTGTTTTAGTAATTCATGGCAGTAACTGGATTTTTTTTCATCAATTGAGAAATTTGGACTTAGTGGAATTTCCAGTGCTGAATCTTGTATCTCATGAAATACTGTATGGATTGAGATGGTTATAGAGGGAAAGTTGTACTATTTCTTAAGGGCTATCTACTCCTATCATTACATTTGGACCATATTTAGTGTTTGGTGACTTGTGGATGAAACAAAAGGTAAACCAGTACTTTTCGACACCCAAAATGATAGTCAAATTATGCTATCAAATGAGCTCATATGAAAAAGATTGTAGGGAGAAACTTCTTCAGTTTTTCAAGGGCTAGAAGTACAAATATTGCGTTTTCCTTCATTTTTGTCCTTGGAGGTTGTTTTTGTGTAATTCTGCTTCAAAATTTCAAAGTACAGGAAAACGCGATATGGGCCCTTGTAGCCCTTAAAAAATAGAACAACTTTCTCTCTACAATCACGTCAATCCAAGCATTTCTTGTAAAGATATTCATTGTACAAGTTGCAATGACTCAAATCAACAATTCACCTATAACTTTTTATATAACACATATTTTGAAATTGTAAATAGAGGGAAAGATGGCCCTTAGAACATAGACAAACTATCCCTCTCAGACTATGTAATTTGGTGCAGTATTTCACAAGTTATCATTTTACTAGGACCTCCTTCTTTACAGCTGTTTTCATTACAGCTGATTCAGAAATGGATGACCAAATCAACTTTTTTTTTTTTTGTAACTTTTTTTTTTGAGACCGGCAACCACCGGGCCAGCTGTATTACCATAACCGTTCATGTCATGTGACACTGAGAGAATTGCTGAAATCACATAGAAATTCAAATTATAAATTCATTGAGAGACATATGAGAAATGTGAAGCCTATGAAAATTGGAATGTGGCTAGGTGAAGGACTAAATTATTTTTTGGTGATGTAATAAATATTTTTGGTGCCAATTTCAGGCCACAAGTCATGTTTTGGACACCAAAAATCCATGTCATCCTTGAATACACCACCAAAAAATAATTTAAACTTATTTTTTGGTGGTGTATTCAAGGATGACATGGATTTTTGGTGTCCAAAACATGACTTGTGGCCTGAAATTGGCACCAAAAATATTTATTACATCACCAAAAAATAATTTAGTCCTTCACCTAGCCACATTCCAATTTTCATAGGCTTCACATTTCTCATATGTCTCTCAATGAATTTATAATTTGAATTTCTATGTGATTTCAGCAATTTTCTCAGTGTCACATGACATGAACGGTTATGGTAATACAGCTGGCCCGGTGGTTGCCGGTCTCAAAAAAAAAAGTTACAAAAAAAAAAAAAGTTGATTTGGTCATCCATTTCTGAATCAGCTGTAATGAAAACAGCTGTAAAAGATTTGTTTTTCAAAATGTCATTATATATGAAAATAGCAATAAATACTTCTGAATGAATACTTTCAGTTTCAAAATAAATTGTGTACAGTATAAATTTGAAACTTCAATAATTTCAGTAAATGTCTTGTTATTGAAGAAGTACTGTAAAATTGTCAATCAACACTGGTAATGTACTTTGTTTCAAAATATTGGATCATTATGATTTGAATGCTTTTTGAATACTGGTGCAACAATATGATAACAATATGTAGTATACCCTCCCAATAAATTCAACATACTTCAGTATATGGACCATGTGTGGCCAGCCTGTCTGCGAGGTGGAATTTGGGTGCTGGGGCCTTGCACCGGCCTTCAGCCATACATGGGCCTCTTCATCTGGGTGTCCCGATGCGTCCATGTTGAACCAGACAACTTCCACCTCGCGAGAGAGCCGCACACATCAATTGACATTGTGATGGCAAGTTCTGTTGTAGACCTGGAATGGGAATCTACGAAAGTGGTGATCAGCTAGAAAGTGATCAGAGGAATTTAGTTTCTTTTAGAAAGGTCTAGTCAATCCAACCCGAATCCAGGGGTTCCGGACTCAGAGGGAGGGTATGGGAAAGGATGAAGAGTGGACTAAGAAATAGAACTGAAGTGCGGTGATAAGACGTGAGGGGGGAATGATATCCTGTATTTTCTATATGGGACTCTGGGTATCGGTATTTCTATATGTCTGGGGATCGGTGTTTCTATATGGTTTGTAGTATAAATGTGCTACTTTTATACTACTGAGGGATCCTGTGCTGTAGTAACTAAGTACTACAAGCGAAGGCTGTAAATGATAGGGGGAGTGGAGTGGAGGAATGGTGGAGTGGTGCTATGTACTAGGAGACGGGAAATGAAGATACATGATATATAAATATATACGTGCTGATTCCAGGTCGTTAGGGACATTGCATTGTGTGTAGGAACAATTCTGGAGGAGGAATCCGGAGCGGAATCGATAGAGAGAGCAGAATCAAGCAGAATCGATGATACGGGAATGGGAATGGATGGGAGCGGTGTCTGATATGAAGGGGAAACAGATCCACACGATCCAGAGCCTCTACAACGTGGCCGGCATCTTCACAAGGTGGGAATGGGGTGCCCTGCCCTGCCCTGCGGACACTCCATCTGACCTCGTGAGAGATTGGTACGTTGTATGTGCATTCTGCCTTGGTTGCATCCGCGGTGTAGAGACTCAACGTTCCCCTGAGTCCGTATCGTCGATATAACATGAATCCGGATGAACCCGACACCTCCAATCGATTCCCATTCCAACCCGACGTAACACAATGTGACCCAACATATGCCACTTTGTGATGGCCGCTTTTGGACCAGATCTGTTAGGCTCACAAAGCCCCAGAGTTCCAATTCTAGGAGATGGATCTGATCAGACTTGATTCCCGACTTTGGACTTACCTTATTTATGCATCCCCTTGTCCTTTCGGAGATATGTAGGACATTTTAGATCTTTTCCTTGGATACTTGTTTTCCCTTCCATTTTCCTGTCTATGTCACTTTGCAACCCCCCTTTCCACATCCCCATTCCAGCTTTTCTTTGTAGTTTCCATCGGCCGAAATAGACATGTCCGAAAGTAGACTACACACACATGTACTATAAAAAACGGTCCCCGACGACCATACAAAAAAAAAGAGATACCCTTAGTCCCCATTTCCTTAGAGTCAGAAGCATCTTTTAATCCCTTCACAAGCTCGTCCTAGTAGCCCTTAGACTTTTATAGTTCATGTCATCGTCTTTATCATTGTTCCTCTACACGTTCATTGTTTCTGACCCGACCCGACCCGACCCGACCCGCCGTACCTGACATTGTCGGCATTGTTGGGTTCATTGTTATTTACCCGTTTTCATTCCATTCATTGCTGGATTTATTGTTATTTGTCCAGTTTTACACGGCGGCTTATATTTTTACTTCTATTTCCACTTTTTACTACTACTCCTGACACTGACTTATCCACCGTCACTTCTATGCTGACACCCCTAGGTTAGGATCACTTCTTTATTGTTCTGAAGCCACCCTGAACCCACTGTCATGACCCCAAGTGTTTTTGGGTGTAATGTCATGGGTTTACCATCGGACCACGGACTTAGATATTTAAGTGCAACACTATGGATGCACACCTACACTCATCAGTACCCATTCTATGTCTTTCCACATTACGCATGCTAGTGAACAGACACAAATAGCATATATGCTTACCTTTATATCATTTATTATGGCTTCACTAGCAATGCCCAGACCTAGCTGTTTATGTATGGTGCACAGAGGCACATCCCCCACTCATTAGTATTTATTACATATTTCTCTGTATTGCGTGTGCAAGGAGACAAGCCCAACTAGCGTTCTTACCTATATTAGCAGTAATGGATTGATTACAAATCTTGTTTACTTGTATTGATCAAAAGCAGCTCAGATAATGGGAAATGATTAGATAAGATAGTGATAAGATAGGATGCATCAGAGAGTGATGATAGTCTGCTTACATAAAGACAATGGAGGCCTATTGTTCTGAGCAGTCCGTTGTTCTAAACAGTCCAAATGGAGATAGAGCCCATTGTTCACAGCCTCTTTGATGCCATCCATTGTTCTCATGACTCAGTCCTATTGTTCTCACTTTCCCATTGTTCTCAGTCCCCCATTGTTCTCCAACAGTATAAATAGGGCCCCCAAATTCCAGTAGTCAGTAGGATTTCCCCCCTCACCACTCAGTAGTCAGTCTCAGTCTGGGTTCACACAGTGTGATCCCTCATTCTATTAGTACTAGTAGTTACTCATTGTAGTAGCAGTGCTTGCAATCCAGTCTAGTTCACTCTTATTCTATCATTCTCTGAGTTCCCCTTGTCATCAAGGAGAATTCACCCAGTTCACTCAGTCCAATCAATTCATTAGTCAGCATTAGTCAGCTAGATACACTTCTAGGGTTAAGGTTTCATCCTAAACAAAACAGAGTATTCAAAAGGTATTAAAGATATCCCTGAACTAGTAGCCAATGTGCATTTGAAGCTTCGGATTTAAGTCAGATATTATAATACCCAGAGATACTCTTGATTGAATAGGCCCTGTAGCCAAAACTGTCCATATTCAACTAGTGAATATTGTTATCAGTATTCATTAGTTCATATTTTTATATTCCAGTAGTTCATATTAGTATTTTCAGTACATCACACACCCAATTGCTATTCATACCCACTCAAAGTCTCAATTCTTAATTGAAGAGACCTCACTAGTACATTCTATTGATTCATATAGTACATATACCCCCAAACCCCTTCCTGATAAGTTATTTAGATATTAGAAACCCACAAACAACAAGAAGGTACCTGAACAAAGTCAACTCCAGTAATTCTTGGTGAAACAAACATTCACATAACACCGCATCTACAGCGGTGCCAGCACACTTCATCGCAAGGTGGGTGCCATGGTGCCGTGGCCTGTCCTGGCGAAACACATGCATTTGACATGTGTGTTCCAGTGGGGGTAATGGTGGTGGCAGCGCGGTGGCGTGTTCTTCAGTTAGAAGAATAAAATTGATGGAAAAAATTAATGAAAAACATACCATGAAGCAGTGGGGGTGAATGCACCACCCCCTGCTGCTTGTTCCGTCTCGTTGACTCGCCCACTCCATTTGTTTGCGTGTGCACGCGTCCTGGTTTGCCATGGGGCCTGTTGTTGGTGCACCCGATGTGGCATTGATTGTCAACATCGTGGTTGTGGCCATCATGGTGGCAATCGTCATTGTTGTTGTCGTTGTCATGGTGGTGATGGCCGTAGACCTGCAATTTAATTGTTAGTGTTGAATAAAATAAAATAAAATGAATAAAATGAAAGGAAATAAACAAGTATGCGGGTGTAAGGGAGTACCGCACATACCAGGGCCACATCACTCCTGGCCTTGCTCACCATCATCATTGTTGCGTTGGCATCGTCCTATGGTCAAAGGTCAGTACCGATTAGTCGCAAAGTCCAAAGTTACCAAAAATGGCAAAAATGACAATGTTTGGTGCTCCATTTTGCCAAACTTTGCCAAATGGTCCATGCGTGACCTCCAAACATATATAAGTCATGCACATGCATTTACTCATTACATGCGTATTACTCACTTTGATTTTATTAATACTGATTTAGTTTACAGGCATTGTCGTATACTTTGTATGTTGTTGTTAGTAAATATAAAGTTACTCTAAAATCAATTAAATATATTTGTAATCTATTGATTATTATTATAATAATTGTCCTTGAATTTGTCCAATATCTTCACAATTGTGGATGTGTGTTATCTCTGGTCTGAAAAGGGCCATCTTTTACAAGGAACAAAAGGGGCCAAAGGTCCCAAGAGGAGCACTCTTTTCCAAGAAAGTGACCTGGCTTAGAAAAGTTCAAACTCTTGGAAAAAGAGGTCAAAAGGAGGGAAAAAAGGAAGGAAAAAAGATGGGAAAAGAATCAAAATCTCTTCTTTTCCCATCTTTTTTCCTTCCTTTTTTCCCTCCTTTTGACCTCTTTTTCCAAGAGTTTGAACTTTTCTAAGCCAGGTCACTTTCTTGGAAAAGGTGCTACCTCTTGGAAAAGGTGGACCTCTTGGGACCTTTTGCATTTACAAGGTGCAAAAGGTGCAAAAAAAGGGCTTGTAATTTTCCTGATGTGGCGTAGATAAAGACAACGAGGAGTGAGGACAACAACGAGTGAGGACAACAACAGATGGAGAGCAGCAGCAGGGGGAACAAGGACAGGGACCCCTCCTGCCAACTGCCCCCCTCGACGATGATGATGGCATCAACCCTGAGGCTGGCCAACTGACCAACTATGGGTGGGTGACAACGATGACAACGAACAAGGAAGATTACAGATTGGGAAAGAGCAGCAGGAGGGGGAATGAGGATGGGAGTCCCCCCTGTCTGCTCTACCTCCCCAAGTCATCAGCACCTTGCAAAAATGCACAGACCACTTCAATTGACATGCACATGGCATTTGCGAGGTGTTTGGCACAGAACCATGGGGTAGTACAGTGTGTATTGGTCACCCTGATAAATAAATGAGCCTGAAAAGAACTTGGAAGTCGAAAACTTGAAAAACATGGATAAAAAAACATGGGAAAAAGGCAACAAGTTCAGAAGTAACACAAGTTCTATGGCAAAAAGTTCAGAAGTAGCACAAGTTCATAAAAACGGTGGACCAGAAAACTTGGCAAAAAGGCTCAACAAGTGCTGAAGTAGCACAAGTTCTTCAAGGGTTTAAAAAAGGTGGACCAAAAAGCTTGGCAAAAAGTTCAACAGGTTCAGAAAAGGCAAAAGTTCTTCAAGGGTTTAAAAAAGGTAGACGAAAAAACTTGGAGACAAGACTCACAAGGTGAGAAGGTCACCAAGGGTATGAAAAGGGTCTGCTCATATCAGTCACTAAAAATAATTCTGCCTGATTTTCTGTTGCTCTCCATACCATCAAACAGAAGTAAAAAGCAAAGAAGTAAAAAAAATCAAAAACATTCACCAACAAAATTTGTCAAGCTGTTCAAGTAGCCAAAGGCACAAAAGTGATGAAAAAATGTGTCAAAAAACCTCTGAAAAAAGTCCAAGAGGTTTCAAAAAAGTGCAAGGCCCCCAAGGGTTTCAAAAAAAAACCTGGAATTTACTGATGTATTCACACATTCCATAGGATTACCTGATGTGTAGATAGCTTCAGAGGGTCACACCACCTGAGACAACTGAGACACATAGTAGGGACCCTAATCCCTACTACAATGGCTTCAGCTTCAAGCTGAAGCCAAGCCAATCAGATACATGACATGACATCACTCACTTTCCATAGCACCTCCACCAGCCACCACTACACATCCCATATGCCAATGAACATGGAGATGCCAACTCAGAAGGATGGGTAGGAGGGAAATGAAGCACCACTTCTCAGGCTTACAGGTTCTTCATTGTCTCTCATCCAGGAGCCCAGCTGACAGAGTCAATTTGTCACCAGAACCCACATGTCTCTGCATGTCTCCAAATAATACAAGGCTGGAACAGTGCATCCCCACATCAAACATGTCTGAGAATGGTGTGAAAACAAGTCAAACACATCCAGAAACCACATCAAGTCCAGACAATGGGCTAAGAAGGCCCCAGCACCTCATAACACCCCATGTGACATTGATTGATGTAGACGTGGCATTTGCAAGGTGTTGGAGACTCGTGAATGACATGGGTTTTTCAACCCACACAGGTCAGGACCCATGGGTATTGTAGGTACAGGTATTTGTTGAGATTCTGGTACCCACCAGCTTCAAAACAAGCATTGGATCATCCAAAACAGTTAAGAAGTGAGTGAGATATGTTCAACACAATGATATGATCATATCTCAGTCAATTCTGGACCATTTTGGATGATCCCAGAGGCATTCTAGACCAGAAACCCATGCAGGTCATGGATATAGGTACAGGTAGGTATGGGTAGATAGGTTTATACCCACGATAAACCCATGTCATTCACTATTGGTAAGGCAGAGCACAGGTAGGGGTTTTCCGTGGTTATTCCAAAACAGGTAACATGGGTCCAGGTATGGTGTTTTGCCTTGCACACCATGTCAAAACCATACCTGTTATCGATGGGTGATGGGTTTTCACAGGCCTGTCAACCCAAGCCCCAGGTAGGTTTCTTCTTCGCTATTTACTTTATTTTCAATATTAATTTCTTTACTTTAGTTAAGTGACAAGTGCGAAGACAACAACAACAAGAAAGCCCATGACAATGACAATGACAATGACAACCATGACAACTCTGCCTAGTGACCCAAAAACGGACCACCAAAGTTATGACAGCAATGACAATGATGGAAAGGAAAGCCAGGAGGGTGGTGTGTCCACCTACCAGCCCAGGTACGTATCCCCAAATCCAGTTCCATTGACATTGGCAAACAAGGGGAATAGACAAGGCAATGATGAAGATGGACACAGCAACAACATTCCCACCTCACAAACATGCCACGGCCACATCAATTGACATGCGGATGCCAATGGGAAGTCTCTGGCCCCATCCAACCTTGCGAAAACAGATGGAGCATGTCAATTGATATGCCTCCATTGTTCACCAGGTAGCATGCACAGATGCCCATGGAAAGTCCCTGGCCCCATCCCAACCTTGTGAAAACAGATGGAGCACATCAATTGATGCACCCCCATTGTTCACGAGGTTGTGAGGATGGAACCTGCCAGATAACAGGTATGGTGTGTACCCATCATCGGAGCAGTTACAGGTGCAGCATTGGGAATTCTGACCTGTTATACCTGGGCAACGCCTTGACTATTGGAGATGCTCTTGGCCTCATCCATCTCCCCTCACATCTTGTGACACTCCCATCACATTGATTAATGTTGCTGGGCATTTGTGAGGTGCCAGCAGCCTCACCCAGGTTCCCTCACACCTTGAGACACCCCCCCCCCATCATGTCAAGTGATGTGGATGTGGTGTTCATGAGGTACCAGAAGCCCTCAATCTCTTGGCAGTCCCATTTCCCAGCTAGCTGGCTACAGCCACAGCTGGCAGCTAGTGCCAGCTTCAGCTGTGGCTGTAGCCACAGGCCCATGGCTGCAGCTATAGCAAATAGTGACCATCTATAGTAGCTGCAGCAACACTAGGTGGGAGTCCTGACCCTCCATTAAAAGTCCTCTGGAGTCCACCATGTGGACTGGAATTTAGATGGAATCCACATGGACTTTAAGTGGACTGAAGATGGATAGAAAAATGTTGATTTGGCTGATGAATCCAGTTGGACTGAAGGTGGATCCCCAGCTTAGTGACAGCTCTACCCATGTTATTCCCTAGATCTCACTAAGGTCAATGTTGAATAAATTTACCCTTCCCCCCTACCAGATTTCATGTTTATTCAATCATTTCAGGATGTCGGCGCTCGGAGCTTCTCTGGTGGACATGGTAACTCAGCTTTGAAAATATTCTAAAAAAAATTAAAATGCTTATGGGACCCATTGAACCATTTGTTAATGTCTCGAAGGGTATTTAATTTAGTTGAAAGCAGATGCCTTTCATCACCACCGGAAGTACACCTGGAATTTTATTTTAGTCATCACGGAAAGCACAAAATCAGCAAACGTACCTCCAGTCGGCAAGATATACTTTGGACGACCCACAACGGCTAAAAACGCGTTGATGATGCCCCCGTGCGCAGTGACCGAAATGTCTGCAGTATGGACAAAAATGAACAACACACTTGAGCTAAAATCAGAGGGCAATACCAACAAGTCTGGGGATCGTTCTTAAAGATAGCATCCAGAACTAACTTTGCGCGAATAATGGTCTCCGGGACCGTTTCCCTCTCCGTCGACGTCCATAGCTCGTCCTCTTCTGTAAATCCGGCCTCAATCTCGAATTGTGGAAACTCAGCGCGAATATATGCCCTTGCCCTTCGTTTGTCACAAGTGTGTATTCCGTTTTCCTCTCGGCAATTCTATATATATGTATTAATTTATAACAGTTAACTAGGGAATAAAAAGAGAACCTCGACCACGACAGTGGTCGTTGCATTCAAATCCGTGATGATGCCGTCGAATGTGATGACGTTCGTGCGCATTGCACGCGTCAATGGACTGCAGTAGGCTTTCTGAGGAATTGGGATGCCCGCCGCTGATTCGATTTGCCAAAGTTGGTTTGTTGCGACGGCTTGCGCCTTTCCAAGTTCTGTGAGCTCTGGGTCCGCTGCAGGGTCATACAGTGAGGATGCAGTATCAACAGGAATTCGGGATAGGTTAGCTCACGACCCCATATGAGGTGTCCGTCACCGTTGAGTTTAGAAAAATAACTGTGGACAACCGCGGTTGAATTCCAAGGTCTGTCATGAGGGAGATTGCGAAATCTCACTCCTCCCATGCCTACCCCAGCGCGATTTCAGGGCAGGGTTGGATGAAGAGTTGACTATTTAACCGACCTCGGTGCCATATTTCGCTTCCGCTACGTTATCTGCGGATCACAAAGATTTTGGGTGTCTGAGGAAGCTTAAACAAGCGAAGAATGCGCACGAAAGCCTTCGCCATGTCTGCCGAAAAAGAAGACTTTGTAGGATGTACCGTTGGCGGCATTCTTGTTGAGCTGATCGATTTTCGACTGAAATGTCTTCCACCGGTGTGGGGACTCATCCAGGAGCCCGAAACGGGGAGGTAGCTACAACGCATTGTTAACTTATGGCCCAGCAGGAAAACTCGCAAAGAAAATTATTGGTTTCGACTGCTTCGTTCTGCTCCTCGATTTACAAAGCCAATAGATGAAGGAGCCGCTCACTGCGCGGATAGATGTGGGACTGGCATTTAGATCGTCCTGAACAAAGAACCCGGGTGCAGCCTGCAGGGAAAATTCAGAAACTTATGACTAGACAAGGTGTATTTGAACCTCGTATAAGTAGGTGGTCATAATAGTTAGGGCTCGAGCTTGCGAAGGACTAATCGAGCAACAGCTTTGTAAGCGAGATGTGTGTTTCAGGACCCCGGATTGTCCGCACCAAGGTAGATCAGCATCCAGACATATTTTCGGAATTTTGATCCCAATCCAGACATGGAATATCAAACATGGGGTTACACAGGAGACGTATGAGGATTTTTTTCCATCAAATAATACACAGATTTCTAGTCACATTTTGAAACTGTTTGCATTGTTATCTCACTTGTGAAAATATTGCAGAAAATAATATTATCTAAATGTGGTATTCATACAGAAAATGGTGCATACAGAAATTATAATTATTCAGCCCTTTATTGTTTTCATTATTGTGAACATGTATTCATAAAAGAGAAAATGATTCAAATATTTAGGATTTCTAGACCAATATCGATGGCTTTTGTTGTGAGAGCAGAATTTTAGACTATTTGGTCTCCAGATAATTGGGACCTGGCTTGTGCCTGAATTATCTCGAGACCAAATATCTTGAAGATCTGCCTGACAATAAGATCCACAGATATCCAGCCAGAAATCCTAAATATTTGGGTCATTTCCTTTTTTCTGAATACATGTACACAATAATGAAAACAACACTATTTTCCATATGGATACCACATTTAGATAACATTATTTTCTACAATATTTTCACAAGCGAGATAACAATGCAAATAGTTTAAAATGTGACTGGATATTTGCGTATTATTTGATCACAAAAAATCCTCATCTGCCTCCTGTGTTATAGCTAGATTTTTGTCTAGACATGGTTCCCTAGTTTGTAGAAACACCATATCCTCATTCAGACATCTGGGCCTCCACAGCCCCCAAAATATAATTTGTAAGCATGCCATTTACATGTTGAACCGCAAGCTCATGACTCATTCATCCTCATAGTTTTTCATGTATATCCTGTGCCTGGTTTAGTACTTGGTCAGGCTGGCTAAAATGATGTAATATATGACAAATACCAGCTACACAGTATGTTAGGAACTTTAGACAGTGAGACCAGCTGATTGTCTCCCCTCTGACAGGCTTTGCATATTTTTGTGCGATGCTGTTGCTGTGGTATGAATATTTTGCCACAGGGGGTGCCAAATTGAGTGAATTCAGGTACTCAGTCACTTGTGGGAACTTTTGGTTCTGTGTGCTCGCTTCCCTCTGTCTCATTGCAATCACTGCAGCTCACTCAATTCAATGCAGATTATCACAAAATGGTGTACATGAATTCACATGAGTACTGTCAATCCACTCCATGTGTAAAATGATGATTAGACCAATTTGATCTCCTAGGATACTGGTGCCCACTCTCAGCTGCATTTTCACCTTCTTCAATGTGCCCAGCTTCCATGCTCCCTTCTTCCTTGATGGGGGCCACTCCAATTTATGACTGAGGTCCATCAAGACCCTCAGGATGCTCTATGTCATCCACTACATCCACAGCAGCCTCCACCATTTGATATCTTGGTCTCAGGTGTGGCCTTGGTTGAACCTCCTGCTCTGTGGATGGTGCTGGTAAGTGTGGTCTGTCAATGGTTATATCCTCACATAGATCACATCACTGACCTGGTCCCACACTCACAGCCACATCGGAACCTTGAGAATGCTCGTTTTCACCTTCGCTTTTAGTGCTTGAAGATGGTCTGTTAAAATGCTCTCCCACTGAATCTTTGTCTGACTCAATGCTGTTCTTGCCACTTCCTCAGCCCTGGCCCCTACCTCTACCAGCACCACCACATTCCTGCCACCCCCCATGCGTATGCCCACACCCCCGCTGCCCTCTGCCATGTGCAGCTGCCTTCATTGCCACTGCCTCCTCCCTTGCCATTTTCTTCCTCACTTTCTTCACTTCCTCTGCTGCCTTTTTAGCTGCTCTTTCCTGTTCCTTTCTAGCCTTCTCCCCATCCTTAGCAGCTTGTACTATTCTCTTCTCGTGGTCACTGATCTCATTCTGGATCTGCTTGAAAATCAGCCAATTCTTTCCCCACTTCTTCATGAAGTCTTTCTCTGCAAGAGTATCAAGATTTCTGCTCCTGTCATGAGATGAGCATGGGCTTGGGTGGTCTCTTTTTTTTCTGACTTCTTTGTCTCCTTTGCAAAGGCCCATTTACATAAGTGTGCATTCTCCATGTCCATCAGCTTCATTTGTGTAAAATCCTTGTCCAGCTGTACTTGTGCAAGATGGATTGTGTCCTGAAGCATCTCCTTCTCCTGATGAAGGTCACCTCTGGCCACTGTGTGGGGTAGTACAGGGGGTAGAGGGATGATATAGTGAACTTGATTCTCAGCAGCAGGAGTGTCTAGATTGGGATTATTATTATTGACTTGAATAGTGACCAGACGTGATCGGAGCCTTGCGGGTAATGGCTGTGCAGGCTCCATCATCATGTTTTTTGATGACTCAAAAGTGCTTGGCTCTAAGACATTGCAATTGAGAGGCCATATCCCTGTTTTCTGAAGACAGATATTATTGTACTCTTCTTTAGTGCCTGCTCCCTAGCCTTTGCATAGAAGACCAATAGATTTCATTTTGAGATCTCGATGTAACCTGCAGAAGCCGCATTGACTTCAAATTTCTGTGAAGAAGCTAATGGTCCAAAGCAAGCAACATCACAAGGCTGAAGAGCATGTGTCATATGAGATGGGAGGCAAATGATGATGATCTTGTTGTCAGCTGCAAATTTACAAATTCCACATGTACAATGTGAATTATGGCCATTGAGAATCAAGAGATGGTAACCTCCCAACAGGTTTCTTGCAGCAGTGGCAGGCTCAAAATCTTTCCTGATCCACATTTCACCCAACTCCTGGTCCATCCAGCCTTTGAGTGAGTGAGAAATGCTAATAAATCAGTCAGAGGCATTGCATAGAGAATGAATATCATGACACTACCTTGCATTAGATGGATTGTTTCAGCCCCACTCAAGGTCCTGATGCATTCCCTGATAAATAACTGATGGGTGCATACTTTCGATCATGGTGACAAGCTTATGGTTGCCATCTTTGACAGAGTAAATGTTCTGATCACAATCAACAAAGGCCTTCACCTTCTGGCCAATCCTAAGTTGAATACCTTTCTTGTCCATATTGTAAATATTTTCAGTGGGAATATTATTGCTCTTGATTGTGTCTTCCAATAAGTCAAAATACTCATTGATGACAAGTAGCCAATGGCAGGTAACCCGTGGGTATTGGCGCTGTACCCGTACCCATACCCGCAGCTACCCGTACCTGTGATCCGGCGAGTTTACCCGTCATTTTGAGCCCTGGATTGTCCAAAACGGTCAAGTATTGAGTGAGTTATGATCAAAATAATCATCCTTCATTGTTTTGATCATAACTCACTCAATACTTAACCGTTTTGGACGATCCAGGGCTTAAAATAAAGCTCAAGGGTAGGAGAATCGTACCCATACCCGTACCCGTTACCTGTGCGAGTCGCCATACCTGTGCCATTCACTAGACTAGTGGGGTGTGGGCCATTGCTTTGCATGGCAGGTTACTCGTCCCTTTTTAGTAATGAGAGTATACAAATAATACAGTATTATTACCCTTCTATGATAATAAATATTTGCAAAGTTATTGATATTTCCTTTATTATTACATACTGATGCTAGTCAGATACCATTCTGATACCATACTACAATGATATTAATTGATTATACCCTATTCCTTCCAATTTGTCATGACCCAATATCAGATCCCAAATTGACATATTTCATATAAAGTTTGCAGTGTTCGAGTTGGCAGATATATAACTAACTACCTTACTACTTAATGTATCTGACTATTTGTCAGACAGGTCCAAAGGTGTTCAGTAAGTGTTTGGTAGGTGTTCCAGTTTTCATCTGAGACATTCCCAATGCACAAATCACTGTATGAACAGCACATTGGATGTGTCTGTGAGTTAGCAATATTTAATATGCACTTTGAAATCATTAACAATGCAAGCAGTGCTTACTCATTTAACAGGTAGAACAATGTATCAGAAAGCATTCAGCAAGCTTCCCAGGTATAATGTGGTCTTCTAGTTTCAATGCTGGGCAATGCCATTGTACAAACAGTAGTATGACCTGTATATTGGATGGGTCTGTACTATTGCTATATAACCTTGCAATGCACATCATACTTAATACATTCTCAATACAGGTACAATAGGCTGAATGGTTTTCAGCCAATCATTGGGCCAGTGACTCAGGCACAGTATGCAGCATTGCAGTGCAATAGACACTGTCTGTTCCATAAATTCCATGCATGCATGCCACACCTATCTTGATCATGTGTGCTGGAAACTCATCAAACTGTTTGACAAGAACATTGCCTCACCAATTTCCCAGCTTCATTTAATCTGCAGCTTTGCCAGTGTACACAAGCTGAACCAGTCATATTGTTGATTCTGGTACTCATCAAAACCAGCAATCTTATCAAAGTGATTCCAATAGCAGTGCAATTGGTATCATTGTGCATGGGATTATTTCTACAGTACTCACAGGAGGTTGTTCCTGACCTGACAAATAATTCAGCATTTCTGGATATACTTACTACACATTCTGTAAAATCTTCAGAGTAACTATGACTAATAATAACATCCAATATGTTGTTCATACAGATGTTTGTGCAAGGGAAATGCCCAAGATTAAGGCTGGGACGGAACACTTTACTGAACACATCGAACACATGTGGACCTATATGACAAATAGTCACTGCCTGCATTATCACTAATTCTATTGCACATTGTACATGCATCTACATTACAGATACATCCAATACGTTGTTTGTACTGATGTTTGTGCAAGAGAAATGCCCAAGATTGAGGCTGGGACACTGACTGAACACTTTACCGAACACATCGAACACATTTGGAGCTGTGTGACAAATAGTCACTGCCTGCATTATCACTAATTCTATTGCACATTGTACATGCATCTACATTACAGATACATCCAATACATTGTTCGTACTGATGTTTGTGCAAGGGGAATGCCAAAGATTAAGGCTGGGAGACTGACTGAACACTTCGAACGCCTCTGGACCTGTTTGACAAATAGTCACTCTTTTCATTATCAACAATTCTAATACACACAGTAGATGTAGCTACATGACAGATAGCACTTACATATTCATACACGGCACATTGCATTACCAATGCCTGTGATTATTATAAGACACTGATCGCAATTGCAATACCAACAAACTATAACACTACCCATTTCCAATTTGGCTGCTGTGATCTGGCTGCCTTATTGTTCTTGCTGATTGGGACAACAAATTCTCACACTCAACTCCGCCAAGTCACACGGTTTCATAGTTATTCCCAGGGCTTCAAAATTGTTCCCACAGTTTGGAAAATTTGTTCCCACGGCTTGGCAAATTAAAGTCTGACCCTGAGTTGAAAAATCCGCTGTATAGAACGATTCCCTTATAGGGACTCATAACAAGAGCAGGATTCAGAGATGCTGCTTGGCACTTCTCCAATGTTGAAGACCACTTGACCTTCAGCTCAGGATGATGACCCTTGAAGCATTTGACTCATGACTTGCCAACAGCATGACCAATGATGTTAGCAACATACTCAGTAATGATGGTAGCAGTCATGGGAATCCCTTGGCAACCCATTACTTTGATCCACTCTACAAGAACCTCCTCCTGTACAGTGGTAAGCAGGCATTCATCCTTCATGGCCCTCCTTGCAGGTAAGAGTATCATTCCATCTGTTGGCAAGCATGCTTCAAGGGACATCAAACTGTATTGCTACTCCTCGGATGGAGAGATTGGGCTTTCCATCAAGTTTGGTGCCAGAAGTAACAAGCACTGCAAGTGCATACTCCATTCACTGTACTTGAGTGAGATCTGCAATGTCAGGAAGTAATTCGGGAATGGGGGATCAGTAGAATGTGGAGGGGTCAAGATTTGCATGAGGAAAGCTTCAAGGGGGTGATTAGAAGGTAGCATGAGCAAAATGTGAAACCTGACTTTAAAAGCCTTAAATGTGGCAATCAGTTTATGCAAAACTCCACGAGGTATGGCACTCCATATGTAAGGGCACAAGAATTGATATTTGTGACAAAAACACATTGGAGGCAGGGCTACAAGCAAATTACCAGAAATCTTGTAGGTTGTGGGACACTTCAAGTGCGATGCCACTGTGATAGGGACACCTTGATTAGCTTTCAGTAGCATGAAACTGGGATGAACTTTGCACCTTAGCCACTAGTGCTATCCCACATGATGCATTTCTCCCAGATTTCATTCAATAACTACCCTCTCCACAATCTCACAATGAAAGTTGAATGTGATCTCACAGTGCCTCAAAAATTGGAAAAATCTGTGTATAGTAAAGAACAAAAGGGATGGCGGTAAAGTTTGATGTACCAAAGAAACTAGAGCAACTCACTTCATAGGCTTGTGTTGATTTCATCTGATGTGAAACAGACTTCTGAGGCTGTAAAATGGGATTTGAGGGACATAGTAGGCTTTTCTTGGGTGGCACTAAGAGAAAATATTCCAGGAATCAAAATCCGACTGTGTCTTGTCGACATTGGAGTGGTGGTGCCTGGGATGTCATGTGACCACACCTTTATTCAGTAGTAGTTCATGATGTGGTTGCTAGATCACTATCCCATTCAGATCAGACATTTCTGACTGATTCCCCACTGGATTCTGTGAGCTCCCTCAGAGCCACTCCAACATTTGAGACCAAATGGATGAGAACTGGAGGAGAATGAGCTTCAGGCCCAATGAGGAATTTTAGGGCCTGTAGCCAAATCCAGTCAAGTCTTCATGAGTTGTGGTCAAATGGTCATAACTCCTGACACAGGTGAGTCAGAGACTTGAAATTTGGCATGGATGTGGCCACACATACAGTTTATTGATCTACACTACAGAAAGTCTCCAAAAAATACAATGTTTGGATTGAGAGGCAATTGACTGAGTACTTAGTCTGACTGACTTCCTGACCAGGCACAGTATATCTCAATAAAACATTATGAAATACAAAATATAGAACAAATAGTGTTGCAAAGGTAGGCTCCCTCAAGGAAGGGGATCAGAAATAATGAGAGGGAGGAAGGAGATGGTGACAGGAGATGGTGACAGGGTGTCTACAGAGTAGGGCTAGGAAAGGGAGTGGAGCTGCCAGGGAGAGGGAAGATATGAATGGTAGCAGGGTATCTGTCTAAGAGGTAGGGGAGTGTGGCTGGAAAATGAAGCAGGGCATGGCTGATTATGTAACATATTTCATCATATATTTGAGTATGTATAGTGATTTGAGCTATTGTAAATCTGTACAAATAAGTGTAAACAAAGACAAATAATGTGCTCTCCTGCAAATATTATCACTCTATGTCCGTGCAGGCAAAGTTTCTGGCCCAAGGAATTTGTTTTGGAAGAGGTTACATAAACAAATTTGCAATATAGCGAGAAACTCGGTTTTGGGGGAAAAAACAGGAAGGGGTTTTTTCAAACTCAAAAACAGTGTCCGGTCCTAATCGAGAAGTCAAATGAGCTGCGACTCCCAGATATTAGGAGCCCAGCGACGTGTTAAGCGAAGTGGACTCCCAGTGATTAGGAGATGGGTGAGTTACTCACAGTTTTAGCGGGGAGGTGGCATTGCATAGCACAGGAAGGGTTCTAGGACTGGTGTTCCCTGCATGTAAGGGGCCATGACTACTGCGTGTTGGCGTAGGTATGTCAGGAACGCACCACTGGTCCAGCGACCGATGGTTTTTACTACCTTGAAGGGAACACCTCGTAGCAGGAGTTCAAGTGTGGCTCCAATGCGTATCCCATGTCCCTGGAAGGGAGGTATTTTGAGTGCTTTGCTGATATTCTTCAAGCGTGATATGAAAGCTAATCGGGTGAGAGGTCGGAGTCCTTGTGGGTGGCGCCATGCAAATAAAGGATCGGCCGGGGATGGGTTGTTGATGCTGAAGTGGGTATTGATGGCGGCCTCTGGATCGGACGGGCCTGGTTGTTTTGACCAGTATATATCCTTGCCTTCTCGGGAAGTCTTGGTGACTGGGATGTGGAAGACTGATACTTGGAGATTGTTGCGATCTTTCCGCCAAGTCATATCAGAGCATTTGATGTGTAGGTCAGGATTGAAGGCTTTTAAAGTGGGAACAGTAAGTTCTCCCAGGCGAGCTACGGAGTAAAAGGTGGTTGTGAGACAAGCATAGAAAGCGGCATTGAACAGGAGCGTTAGGTCCAGTTCGTTCTTGGCCATTGCTAGAAATTGGGTAGTGATGGGTTCCCTCTTGGCGCGAATGGATGTGGGGGGAGTGAGGGAAGTGGCACCGTCGAGGGCCACTTTTATCTCTGGGTGATTGGCACACCACGGCTGGCCATGGAGAATGTGCCATGCACGGACAGCAAAGACATAGTTGGCCAGAGTCTTTCCGGAGTAGACTCCGGCATTGTTAGCAATGAAGGCGAGGACTAGGACCAGGCTGGCTGGACATCGTTGAGGTTCCGGAATGCTGCGGAGATCGCAGAACCGGTGAAATGCGAGAAGTCCCGCACCATATCCAGCCCGAGTGCCTTGAGCCCAGGATACGCCGATGACCTCTAGAATTTGGTCTAGGTCAGCATCAGTGATGGGGAGAGTGTGTCCATTAGTGTCGTGTGCTGTACGTGTCCGAGCTGGGACCCATAGCCGAAGACGGTCGCGGGCAAGGCAGTGAGGACGAAGCGGTGAGGTGAGAGGGGCCAACCCAAGTCGATATGGTTGTGGCCTGGAAGGAATTGGGTCCGGGGGTGGACCGAAGGGTGGATCAACCGGACCATTGGCTTTGGAGGGCTCGCAGCTCAGTTTTGAAGTTAGTGGGCTGTTTCTGTGGGGGACCAGGATTCCCGAGAGAATCCGCAATGAGCTTTGCGGTTGGTTTGGGGTATCGGCCCTCTCGGAGCAGGTTGAGCTCAATGTCTGAATATGGTAGGGTCGCATCAATGATGAAGCGGTCGAGACCGGCTGGTATCTCAAAAGGGGGTAAGAGGAGGTGGTAGGGAGGATAGATGCCCCGGGAGGGGCCATCAGCTGGGTTGGATTTGTTGGGGATGTAGGTTGCATGGATCGAGAGAATGGAATCACAAGACTCGATGAAGTTGTGGATGCGTTTAAAGACATCGTTGATGGCTGCGTTCCTGCTGCGGCTGTTTGGCCAGTCTTCGATGACTCCCATGTTGTCCCCAAATAATTCAAAGTGGTGGCCAGTTGTTGCAGACCAGGCGACTGATCGAATGAGGAGTTCAAATCCCAGGGCCTCCGCTCAGCCGATGTCACGTTTACCATTAAGGGTCTGCCATCCTGGAATGAGGCGCCAAGCATGCCAGCGGCCAGCAATGACGATTCCGATGCCAATGCCTGAACTGGCATCTGAGAAGGCGTGGAGGTCTGTGAGGTGGACAGGGCTTGGGATTGTCCGGCCAAGGAATGGTTGGGCCAGTTTGGCGCACCACCATTGCAGGTCTTCACGGATTGTCCGGTCAGCGTGGCGTGGCATGAGAGGACGGTCACCGTAGATGCCCAGCATGTTCTCCAGGCCAGTGAGGTAGGCACGGCCTGGAGGGACCACCAGGGATGCATGAAGGAGCTTTCCGTAGATTTGTTGTACGTCGCCAAGGGTGTGGGTAGGCGAGTGCTCCCATTCGTGGATTGAGGCGAGGTATTTGGTCTTCTTCTTTGGTGGGAGGGAGACCGTGAGTGTTTCCAGGTTCCAATCCAGGCCGATGAATGTCGTCGTTGAAGCAAAGGGCAGGTCCTTGGATTTTTCCCAGGGGATACCAAGCTGATCGGACAGGCGATCAATGTCGTCGAAGTTGTAGGCGAAGAGTTGGTCCCCGGAGGGGCGGGGTGAGCAGGATGATAGATCGAGGCAGGGGGAAGAGCAGTCTTCGTCAAATTCTTCAAGGGTGCCATCGGGAAAAACTCTCCCGCCAAACCAGAGGCACCCACCATCGTGATGTCGGCCACGGGGGGTAATGTCGGCATGCCAGTCTCTGCGACGCATGTTGTATTCCAGGAGGTGCTCTCGAAGGATCTGGAAGAAAATGTGGTTGTCGACCCATTTGGAGAGAGGCGCCATCCCATGGCAACGGAATAGCTTGGTGCCTGTGTCACTGACGGAGCCATACACTCCAGCAGATGGTGCCACCCCAAAGCAGGTGGCAGTGTCGATGCAAAATTCGTCAGCAGCGAGTCGGACAACGGCACCTGGCCATTGGGAGGGGTGCAGGGGGATGGTCCGGTATGCCTCTGCCACATCTCTTGTGGCTGCCTGAGAGCCGGGGGGCAGGCGTGAGATGAGTAAGGACACAATTGAGAAAGTCTCCCAGGTGCTGGGGAAGCGGTCCGAGTCGATCTGGGAGTTGATAGAGGGGCTTGGGAATTTTGCTGAGGTCTTATGAGGGAACGAATAGTTTTGTACGTTGCGGAAGTGATTCGGTCGGCCTGGTTTGGGTATGATGCCAAAGGGGGCCGTCTGGAAGGGGCCGATGAGTATCTCAAGAGTTGACTGTGAGAAGGGGCCCAGGTATCGGCCTTTGGACAGCTCTTTGGATACAATTTTTTGGAATTCGGAACTATGTTCAATGATGGAGTCTTTGTTTGGCGGCGCTTGGGTGCGTGAAATGGTGGGTATCTCAAGATTGAAACCGTATCGCATACTTCGAGGGAGGTGATCATAGCGAGGCCAGATGTTGGTTGAATGGAGTAGTGCTTCCCAAGCATCCGGTTTATAGGGAGTGAGGGCTTGATGCTTTCTGCGCTCGAGGACAGCCTTGTGCGCCATGAGTGGTATGACCACATCCGGAGCAGAGGTGACGATTGTTGTGGCGGGTGCTGGTGCAGCCGGCAACGCGTTGGAAGTCGACGCAGATGGGGCGGCCATCGCGGAGCAAGAGGGACTTGTTGATGCGCTGTGCAAGCGCAAGGTGGAGCCCATCCCAGGTATGTGTTGCGGCGCATTCCACAATTCTGTGTGGGTGGCGACCGAGGCATACGGCGCAGGCAGAGTAGCCCCCACTGCCTGCGCCTGCCTGAAAATCCGACTTCTTTTCTGGACATCCTTGGCTGTCACGAAGCCGGGGTGGAGACCCAGATCTTCTGCGAGTGTCGGTTAACCGCTTGTGCTCTCGGCTCCGTCTGGAGGGGGAGACGTTGTAAGGGGTGCTGTGGGTGGAACTAATGTCCTGGTCAGCCTGAGTGCATGGGTGCGTAGGGCGCAGGAGCAGAGGAGCATGCATAGAGCAAGGGTGTGGCATGCGTGGAGCAAGGGTGTGGCATGCATGGAGCAAGGGTGTGGCATGCATGGAGCAAGGGTGTGGCATGCATGGAGCAAATAAGGGGCATGCATAGAGCAAGAGGGGGCGTGCGTGGAGCAGAGGAGGCATGCGTGATGTAAAGAGGAGGGTGAAGGTTATTGTTTTTTGGTAGGTAACGGTAGAGGGAAATGTGGGGGGGGGCGACAGTCAGCAAGTGATCCGTCATTAGAGGGAGGGAGGGAGGACTCACGCGGAAGTCCTTGATGTTGTCCTTGTGCTTCCGATCTTCCCAGTATACCTCTTCTTTGGTTTTGTGCAAGACAGATTCATCTATTATAGAGATGTTGTAGGCGCCGCGGGGCGAGGGGATGGTGAGGTGCCATAGGCGTCGTTGTCTGGCCTGGTATTACGAGTTCTTTTAATTTATTAAAAGACTCGTTCTTTATCAGACCTGGTTCAGTGAAGGTTCATAATTAATTAATTCATTAATGTTTTTGCATCGCCTATAGAGAATTTTCTTTTGGGCAATAGATATGATTCTACTTCTTATGTTGGAATGTAACATAAAATCTGGGCCATGTTTGGAGTGGCTTACATAAGCATCCAAATATGGGATGTCTTACACAAGACAAATTACCTCCCAATTATATTCAAAATATTCATACACCCTTCAGTTCTCATCGGAATTAGCTGAAAATTGAACTGCTGACAAATATAAACATTTCGGGCAAGGTGTGACAGTCACATGTGACCAGTCTAACCATATATGGTAATTTTGCATAATATATGCTAAATCACATACTGCTCATCATATTCATTACACAAATACAATTATATTCAAAATATTTATCCTGGCCTTATTTCTTATCAGATTCAGCTGAAAATTGAACTGCTGCCTAATATTATCATTTCGGGTCACATGTGACAGTCACATGTGACCACTCTAACCATATAAGGCAATTTCTGATATTGTATAGCAAATTTTTTGCTGATCGCAATGGTGATAGTCACATGTGACCAGTCTAACCATATAAGGCAATTTTACACCATATATCCTAAATTTCAAGGTGATCACAGGAGTCATAGTCACATGTGACCACTGTTACTATATATAGAAATATCAGCCATATAAGCAGAAATTAGTGTAACTCAGATGATATAATGATATTTTTACTTAAAACATATAATTCAATGTGATATCGCTGTATATATTATATACTAATTATATATTTCAAGCAAAATCACTTATTGATGTTTGTAATAATCATACAAATAAAAATTCAATAATAGAAACAAGACTTTGTTCATGCCATATGCAACATTGGTCCACTCAAGTACAGCTGTCTTCATGTTATCATCTGTTGTGCAGCAAAGTTATGGAGAAGTAGAGTTTAGCAAATGTAAGTCAATTGTTATCATACTGTTTAAAGACAGTTGTATTTGACAGTTGATGTATTGTGTTGCTCTCTTTTTTGGCTGAGAGTATTGCATAATGATGAAGTAAAGAAGACATGACAGTGGGAGAGGAAGTTGAGACATGCTATGCAGGTTTTTTCTTCTATTTTTATGTTGCTATGGTGAGAGGTTGCTATGATGAAAGTGAGGAGGGGAAAAAAAGAACTCGTTCATGCCATGCGCAGCACTGGCCCACTAAACAAGTAAGAGCAGGGCTTTCTGGTCGAGGGGGTCGTGAGAGGACCGCATCTCGTGGATCTGAAGCTTGCCCCAGAAGGAGGTGAGCATGGCCATGCGATCAGCTGGCCAGTCGGCCTCTTCCATGGCAAGGATCATCCGGGGGACAGCTTGACAGAAATCTTCCCATTTGACGTCCCTGTCATCAAGGGCCTTGTTGGAGTCTCTGGCAGCAGCAGCCGGTACCCAGGATGTCGAGCCATCACCATGGCGTCGTCGTCGACTGTGGCATGTGCCTGCATTGCCTCATCTAGGCCCTCATTAGTGTAGTTCCAGAGTTCGACGTATTGCCCTCTATCCATCTTCTTGGTGGCGTAGTTGGACGCGAAGACGGGGGTGATGGAGGGCATCAGCCGATTCAGGATGGGGATGTACTTGGCCTTGTTCTTCTTCATCTCTTCCTTTCGCACATCCTCTCGTTCTTGGGCAGCTAGGAGAGCGTGTTGTTCTGCGGCCGCTTGCATCTGTAACAACTGTTCTGCTTGTTCTGCGGCGTTGTTGTGTATCTGATCCTGCCATAATTGCTTCTCTAGGTTGTTACCGGCTGTCCAGACGTTGGTGAGCAGTTGTACTGCTTGCGCCTCTGTTGTTGTGGCATTGACAAAGGGTGCTCGAGTTTGGGCATAAAAGGCAGATGCGTAGTCAGGGCACTGGAGTTGCACAGGGTCAAAGAGGAGTCGAGGCATCAAAGGAGTTGGTGTGTGATTTCGGAGTGAAATGAAAGAGATAATCTGCTCTATTGAGCAGGGAAGATCTTTTGAAGTGGCAAGTGGTGGTGGCACGAGCTGAGAGGCAGACGCGCCACAACTTGCCAGATTCGTACATAGACTTAATTCTAATTCACACTCATTCTTCGTGTTTGTTAGAAGACAATTAATATTTATAAGTGATGTTGCAACTTGGCCACATAACAAACAAATACAAATTAACAAATCAAATATGGTTAGATTCCTGAGGTCTTTACCCTTTACCACTGATTCCCAGTGGGACAATGTGAATTCCAGGTAGATTCCACATGAATTCCATCCCAGTCAAATTGACATTTCGCCACTCAAAAATTCACTCCCATGCCAGGTTAATTCCACATGGATTTCATGTAGACATGTAGATTCCATGTGGATTCCACATGGATTCTGTGCACATAGCTCCATGTGGAGTCTACAACAAAAATCATTAGTAAATCAGCTATTTATATATCTTATTTATCTTATTACTAATTTATTGTTATTAATTACTAAAGGAGGAATGCCTTGAATCAAATATGTGAGGTTTCTGTTAGAGATGTACAACTCCGGGCGGAATGGAGTTGTTGGAGGACCAGAGGTGCGAACTCTTGAAGTAGTTATGCTACTTCCTTGAGTCGTACTGAGTAAGCACAAGCAGACAGTGGAATTAGTCCAGAGGTCCAGACTAAAGACGGAGACTAATAGTGAGCTTAAGGCGAAGTCCTAAGTTTGAGGATGAGGGGAACTCAATTTGATTTTCTGAATGGAGTTACAGGACTTGTAGTTCTAACTTATATACTTGGTAAACTAATTGTTACGTCCTTAGTAACGTAAAGGTAATAAGAACTCTGGAAGGGGAACCGGAGTTTGGAGAAGGATAAAAGTAACCAAAGGTTGCTATGTACAGTGACAAGGGGAAGGAACAGATAGGAGTTTGGAGAAACGGAGACGAAGAAGAATAGGGTGTAACAAGGGAAAGGAACAATAACACATGTGAGAGGATAAGATAAGATAAAACGGTGGAAAAGTCCAGAGTGGAGTTTATCAGAATCCTTTGGAGTTGCATGGATATGACAGTTTCAGAGCCTTATATACATCTGTTTGGTGCACAGACCAATTTAGGACACGTGAATGTCACATGACAGTCAATGAGACATGTCAACTAAACATGACCAAGAGCAGCAACAAACACTTGACCCCCAACACCCAACATCCATAAGGCACAGCATGGGTACGGGTTTACCCAGGGATATTCTAAAATGGGTAATGCGGGTTTGGGTATGGTGCTTTGGTTTGCACACCATGTCAAAACCATACCCGTTATCCACAGCTGACAGGTTTTCATGGGTCTGTCACAGGTAGGTTTTTTCTTTGCTATTTACTTTATTTTCAACATTAATTTCTTACTTGAACTAAGTTCTGATATTTTCTAACACCACAACCATGACAAGCGCAAATACAACAACAACAACAAGAAAACCCACAAATGACAACCACAACAATGACAATGACAACCACCTCATTTTGCTGCTGTTGCCGTTCTCGTGGATGCATTGTGTAGTACACGACAATTCAACCCCATGCTGGCTACATAGAGAGACATTCATGATTCATTGATACCTCCCTGCCAATTTCAGACCCTTAAAGTGCAACTTTACCAATATTGCTCTAAAAATGAGAATAATTTTGAAACTACACAGTAGTTTCAAAGATTGTCATTGGGGATAAGTAGCTCCTGTAATGGCTGATAGCTGATAGTAAAAGTTACGAGTCCCTATAAGGGAATCGTTCTATACGGTGGATTTTTCAACTCAGGGTCAGACTCTAATTTGCCAAGCCGTGGGAACAATTATTGTAAACTGTGGGAACAATTTTGAAGCCCTGTGAATAAATTTGAAACTGTGTGACTGCTGACTTTGTAACTGTGAGAATTTGTTGTCTCAAATGAGCAAGAACAATAAGGTCACCAGATCAAAGGTGCCAAGTTGGGAAAGTGTAGTCCACTGCTAAGTCGACTTCATGACAATAATCGTATTCTTTGTTGGTGTAATGTGCATTATGACATATGGATGAGTTGAAAACCTGTCTGAACAGTACTGAGAGTTCTGTATTGTCCAACTAGTATCCCTGCTGTATTCTGAGGAATTGCCAGTGCAATATAGACTGAATGAACCAGATATGATATCTTTGTTTACAGATACATATAACAGCTATGTACATTGGAATCACAAGGAACAGGTTTAACACTGGTTTAACCAGCGGGTTCATCATTTTTCGGCACAAAGTGTTTTGCAGATGTCCCTACCTGAATCCGGGGCATTGCAATTGCACAAATAATAGCAGAAATAAAAGTCTGGACAGTTGTTGGATGTGCATTATGTGCCATATTTGACATCCCATATTGAAGCAGAGAAAGTGCAAGCAGAGCTATCAACATTGAGAAACTATGGAGTTCACACATTGGTACCCCAGATGCTGTTTCAATGTATTCATTGAATGGGCTCATAAGGGTGAGGTGTATAATTTGTTGATGTTTCATCAAAGGACACGAAAATAGTACAATAAATGCAGTCAACTGCATAATGATTCGAGATCCAGACACAAGGACAAGGAACATAATTAGTTCAAGAGAAGCTCCAATCATGCCAGAACAAAATAATATGATTGGAAAGCAATTATTAAATAGCAAAGCATCATATTTATGGCAGGATGGGAAGAAGTGAAGGTTGGGCCAAGATACAATCCAATGGTATCAATGCAGGAACATAGCAACATAGGCTTCTCAGTACAGCAGTGAATTTCGTCATCAATTTAGATATAAAGGAGTAAATATGCTTGTTGTACCTGCAGATTTCGTCCAGTTAATATGACACGTCTTTGAACAAAAGGTTATGCATCACATATGCGAAGTAAAGGTAGTTTGATTGAATTTGTACAATGAATTGTAATTCAGTTTCATGGACCACAAACCGAACATATTGGACATGTTCAGTGTGTTCGGTCAATGTGTTCGGTCAATATGTTCAGGTTACTATTGTCATATGTGATCAGTACACATTGAACATTGGATATAGTTAGCTATCCAGTGGTGATACAAAGAGAATATGCAAACATTAAATCTGGATTATAGGTAGATAATGGATTTTCAATAGCTCATTCTCATCTTTTCAGCAAAAAGGCACATTGAGAAATTTGGACTTGGTAGAATTTTGGGTGCTGTGTTTTGTATCTCATGAAATACTGCTTGGATCAAGATGGTTATACAGTTTATGATTCTGGTTGTATTTCGAGCCTAGTGACAGACAAACATAGTACAGATGCAATGACGGCTCAAAGGACAAAAATAGAGAAGAATATGGTATATGTACTTCTAGGCCTTGAAAAGATGAACAACCTTCTCCCTCCAGTCTTCTTCATATGAGCTCTTTCGATGTCATAATTTGACAGTATCATTTTGGGCGTCAAAAAGTACTGGTCTACCTTTTATTTCATCAACAACTCACTATATCCTAAATATTGTTCAAATGTAATTACAGGCGTAGATAGTCCTCAAGACATAGTACAACTTTCCCTGTATAACCATCTTAATCCAAATAGTATTTCATGAGATACAAAACACAGCACCCAAAATTCTACCAAGTCCAAATTTCTCAATTGATTCAAAAAGGTGCAGTTGCTGCCATCAGATAGCAAAACAGCTGTAACATATCAACGGGTTGAGTACACATACAATATTATACATTAGCATCGGTCTATATTCATATTATAGAAGCGTCGCCTTGTTTCCACAACACCCTCTGCATCATTACCCTCTTCCACATACCCAACATGCCGTTTGATGGCTATTCTGGGCTGTGTAGTTGGTGTAGGCAAAGCTGTCTTGTTGCGAATCATAGTTGCTTCCTGAGAATATACATCAGTATTCGTTTAATTCTTGATGTATTAAAGTGTTACCTCTGTGAAGTCACTGTCTACCAGTGCCAATGACCGTAGATTCAGAATCATCTTGAATTTATCCTTCTTTACCGGAACTGCCGATATTGTAAACTGAACCTCCACTATATCACCAATTCTAAAGCAAGTTGGGTTTGTTGGAATGAAGCTAATAAATATTTCCATCAGTAGGGATGTGATCCCAATTCATCGTCACTCACCAATGTCGATTTCTATCAGACTTCAACTTGTAATAAAGTACGCAATTGTCCTGGCCATGAAAGTAGCGGGAATTCGCAAGTGAGGTTAATATGCCTTTTGGATCGATGACATACTCGAATGGAATGTGAGAGGAAGTGTTGTCATGTCGGCGATCAGTGAAATATCGGGTTCCTATTGCGAGTGCCATGTAATCCATGTATGTAGAAGGCGTAAAAGCTTGCATTGCTTTGTCAGGAAATTGACGAGCCAGTTTCTGGTGCAGAATCCGAAGGTTATCGATATAGGATTGAAAGCCCATTGTATCAAGGCCAGTTACAACTATGCTTTGACGTATGAAGGGCGTTCGGCGTTCCGGTTGACTATTACAGTGGTTCATCAGAATGGTATTCAAGGAATTGATACAAATTTAGCACATACCTGGTTGTTATGGGTGGAAGATCTTTCGCCACCAAAATCGCTTGCAAACTTAATACCAATTCTTGATGTTCGGATTCATCATTGGTTGGAAGTGTAAACTTCCAGCAATTTGGAGAGTCAACATGCACAATATTGACATTTGCAATCTGGCAATGCGGTCAATATGATATACCTTTTCAAATCCAATGACTTACGTTTGTGGCCTTCGCAAGCTGACTTTCATCATCGTCTAAGCGTGCAGATATGATTTCCTGCAGATGTTCAGCTGTCAATTTGGTGTCAAATACTAGCCAGTATATATATGGTGGATATTGCTAACATGCACCCTTGAAGTTGTAATAGTTGTCCATCACGTACAAAGCAGTGGTGAGATGTATATTGCGTGGCACAATTTCGTCCACTTCATGGATTATATCTTCCGCCATCACCGATCATATCCATATTGGCTTTTGATGTCCATGTGATGATAGCTTTCAGGATCCGTTTTGCTTTTGTTTTTGTATTGCATTCTTCAATATTGAAGTTTGCGTCATTTTGCATAATACGGATCCTTTCCATGTCTTTCAAATGCACCACATAATGTTGGTTGTCAGCTGTCTGGTTTGGATATGGTATAGTCAAGCATGTACTCCAGCTTTTCCGCATTAATTCTGCATCACAGTATATGTGTGCACAGCATTAAAATTAGCCCCTATCCATTATGCATCAATATCTGTTAGTATACCCCATGTTTCTTAATTTGGCATTATGCATTTTTGTTTCATGAATACCCCTTTTTGTTTAGTCTCCATTCCTAACTTTAATTGAATTTGTCAACAATTCATGAAATCTACCAGTATAAACTTGTGGCGAATATCATGTGGACAGTCATCCATTTTTCATGCATACCTTTGCGCTTTGCATGGAGTACATGGCCCAAGAAGCCTCGTTTGGTATATGAGCATGTGCCAATGGTGGATCCTCTGATGTTATTGTTGAAGTTTTGGATTCACCGATTCATCTTAAATTCATAGCTTATTGTTTTTGAGTGATTTAAAGCGTGAGTGGAGATGATATCCACTATTCCATCAACTTTTACCGCTCTCCAATGCCTCCCAAGAAGTCCACCGCCACGAAATCAAACTCGAAAGCAAAATCCAAGGCCACCATGTATGCATCCCTATTTTACTCGGTATAACTGAAGTTTCTATTGCATGCACTAAAGACGGCCTTCTGCAACAATCGAGAAGCGGAAGAAGGTCATCAAGACTTGGGCTGATGATGATATGTATGTGTCATCGTTTTAATCGTTATCTATTTTTGACCAATGGACAGTGTGGCTTTGTCCGATGCTAATGATGATGCTGTCAGTATTCAAAGCACTGGCAGTGTAATGGCACCGTCAACGCTCACAAGGTATCTATAATCACATATCATTGTTATCCAATATGAGTTAACAAATATCAATATCCTCCTAGGCATTCCGTCAAGTTTCGCAACGTTAAAGACGTGTTAGTGTTTCAATATCAAATATATCCACCATGATATCAATCTGTTACAGTGGAAAGAAACGTCAAATGTCATCTCCCAATGTCACCGACAATGACGACAATGTGTAAATATTTTTCATAGGTATTGTCTCATCATTGACAGGTTATCTATAGTAAAACGCCTTCCCCCACCAAGAAATTGAAAGCTGCATCTAATCAATCACGAGACGGTGAGGAAGAGGAGGAAGAGGAAGAGGAAGAGGATTACGGTTCTAAGTGAGTTGTTCGGTTATCATAGACATATCCATTTGTTCAAACAAATTGTTTGACTGTTTAGGCATCGTCGCAAAGTAGCCTTGATGAAGAACCCCGATAAGCCAATTTCGTGTGTATTTTACGTGCCGATATGAATATTCTCATTCATTAATTGTAACAGCGTTTCTAATACTCCATCCAAGAAGTCGAAGTCCACGAAGGCCATCATGCTCGATGATACCGACGATGATAAAGGCTCCAGTGGCGATGAAGGAGATCTGACCTATGCACTGACGCAGATCACCAGGTGTGTTGGATCTTATTACACCGTGGTGTTTGATGTAGATGTCGTGAATCTAGCTTACCATCTCCGAACGTTGATGAGTCCGATATTGGCACGAGGGATCCTCAACTTGTTGACACCTACCAAGACTGTGTCAATATCAAGTATGCAATTGCATTTATACCCTTGTCATTTACTCATAACCATTCAGGGCAGCAGCAATGGTATCCTGGTCCAGTGCAATTGGGAATGGCAACCCACAGTTCAGTGATATCATCACTGACATCTACAAGATCAACAGAAAGTACGTTATTTGAACAGCAATTTGAGGTCAATTTGGTCGATTCATTGGATATAATATAGGTTATTGGTTTCCGCCATTACATTTGATAGATCTGGGAGGTACTCTAATCTCTCTCGTGATAACCCTGCCCATATCTCCACTGGTGCATTTGGTCGCAACTTCTTTCATGCAGTCGGAGGTGGAATGCCGACGATCTTTACATCGGTCATCATAGTGGAGTCCTGCTTTCTCGATGAGCCCAAGATTGGTGGCAATACAAAGCCGGTCAAGGTTATACAGGGTGCACTACTTCAAGGGGAATGGGAGCGATATGTCGGTGCTATTGGAATGGTGATTCGCGAGTCCGAATTTCGGGCCCAACTGTATAAGGACTATGTGTCCTTCTCAACGACCACAGCAAGTGGAATGGATACATCTCCCAGTTTGTGCATTAATCATTTTTAGTTGTAATTCCTAATCGATTTTCATAGAGGCATCGACATCCAAAAATGTACAACTTAGTCCATTCACTCGTCGACCCACTCCATCTTATCATAAGGCCGCTCTATCATTTTACGATATTGGTAAGCATCCGGTCGTCTAATATAAATTGATATCTTAAGTATGTGTTGTCAGTGCCCATCTATGATGCACGCAAAGTCAAAGCGGACTTCACGTCCACTCTCATATCGCTCCAGCAACTACCCATCTTCCCGCACAATATCCCTGCAGGATCCTGTGTCGTTGTTGGACACACCATCAATACATTCAAGCGTGTAGATGACATGATGAAGAGCATTTCACTCAATGTGCAATGGGTCATGGTCTTGGGAGTGCCGAAATGATTGCTCCACTTAGCATCATTTATATTTGTATCTTATGTCTGTTTTGTGAAATAAACGTGAACCGATCCATTGACTGTACAGATAATATTACAAATATGAGTATGGACCTTTGATGTCAATCAACCATTTATAGAAAACCCCTGCAAAAGTGTCTGCTAATGAGCCAATGGGTGCTCGAACGGATTTCGGACCTGACTTCATGTTCGACCAGAGGCTGCATGTGTGATAACGTTCCACCTCGTTCACGAAATAGGACACAGTATCCGTTTTGGAATCCACAATGAGCGATATGTCCATACGGCAAAAAACACTCATCGATGGTTTTCCACCAACCATATTGGACTCTATCGCATAAAGCCCTTCATAGGTCTTTTGGACAAAGTCGAAGAACTCGTTTCTGCCTTGCTCTCGAATAGAAATGGCGCCCCTGTCCGGATTGCACGCCACCGTCTTCAATAGAGTCCCCTGCGTTTGAAATATTCTGACAAAGTTAAGACAATCATACATATGATATGACAAGTGAAAATGAAGGGCACTCACCTTAACTCATCCAAGGTATAGAAACTTGAGACGATATCCCACTTCCAGGATTTGCTTTCCTTGTTGTACAGGGTGTGCACTGTATACACGACCTTTCCACCAACTAGAAACACACGCCATTCGCCCATCTTACTCAGTGGTTCGATGTACGTTTGCCCAAACCAACGTGAACCTGGAACCTCACAGTTATTGCGCATGTATTCCCAATTTCGCTTGGCGTCGCCAGGTAATAGGACGTGATGACCGGTGTCGCTGTGTGTCCGTTTCAAGACAATATTCGGTGGGAATTGGTCGCCATCATTTAATAATTTTGCTTGAGGGCGTATCGTATGCGTTACATTCAAAGCGACATGAAGCAAGTTTTGATTTTGTATCCATTTTGAATGGACTGTGTTCATCTGCTTCGGAGGCGGCCAGATGTGTGCCGTTCGACAGAGTTCGTCCATGCCAGTCATGAAAATCGACACATTTTCCAGTGTCAATCCGTATTGGTTACCGCTGTCAAGACATCAGTATAATGCAGCGAAAACGGAGCAGAATTAATTAAAGCGATGTCAATCTTACATGTATGACATTCCCATATCCACACCACCAAATACACAATCTGCCGATGCGAACTTTTGCCACGTATCGCCTTTGTCTTGATGGCGAAGTATTGCATGAAGGAACTCGGGCCAAAATATGTATTTGACATTGAAGCGGCGGGCTCCATCCTCATGATGTAGTCGCATTCCGATATAAACCTGTTTGTTGTAAAATACGTTTCAGTATCAACAATCCACAAATTAAACAATAGACATTACCCATTCTTGAATACATGCTGAATAGCGACTCTTGTATGACTTGATGATATGGACGTAACCATCAAGATGGGCAATGGTATCGAGTTTGATGTCGGATATGGTTGTGGTGACGAATGCAAGATCGTTAATGGCTGCGGCTTTGCTCGCGATACGAGTTGTTGGGTCAAGGATAAAAAGGATTTTGAAAACACGGCCGTCATTGTTGCTTAATGTGGTTATACGGCGTTCATTGTTGCTTACGGTGGTTGGCGGTTCCGTTTCACAGTCAGATGATGTTTCCATCTCAGAGTCGGATGATAGCCTTTTGCGTGGAAGGAGATCGAGTTCCGCGGCCGTCGCATTGCGGACACCCTGCGAATTTTCACGTATGTTGCGACCAAGACATACCGACTGCGGACAAATTCCAGACGAAACGCATTTGGGATGTTGGTGTGCGGATCCGACATGTCTTTGGCAGGAGTTGCCTTCCTTCTTCCACAAAAGACATTTCGTTTTTGGAGAGTCGCATTTTCGACCAGGGCAGATGTGCATGCAAAGTTCATAACCAAGTTCCTTCTTATATGGCATGTTTGTGGACCTAGGCAGGATTTCGGATGGGTGGTATGAGGAACAGACACAGATATCATTAATACATCAATACCTTAATGATTGATTACTTTCAGGGTGGTTGATAGCAGGTGGTGACGATTCCACAAACCTTCTAATTATAAGACGTTGGAATTATGTCACCTGACAAGAGTGGCAATGATAAAACAACGAACACGTGCCAAACACGTTGATCAGCAATGTAATCATTTAAATGTCTTGAAAGAGCAATATCCACCGAACAGATCGGACGTGTTCGGTGTGTTCGGTGTAGTATATCTAGTCGTACATTGACATCCACCAAACATGTCCGGTGACCGAACACACCCAACAACATGTTTGTTGTAGTATATCTAGTCCTTCTACATCCATCCAACAAGTCAGACTTGTTGTGCTTTTCCGTCAACGGACCGGTCCGTGAATATTCATCGAACGAATTAACTCGATTTATTGCCTTACCAACTGAAAAATATTCCATACGCTGCACATGTCGGTTTTCTGCGTGCAATTACTAGCTTTGGACAACTTCTAAGCTCGAGCCACATCAAAAACATAAATAAATAGATTTGTTGTTTATGCATGCAAAGAAGCCGAACATGAGGTTGAACATGTGGCGATTGATCTGGTCACGTGGTCGTGACATCTGTATTCATAGTCTGGAGCGTTGAGTAATAAATCCGCCCTTTTCTTTTGCTCTCAAATCGCCTCACACGTCGACCAAAAAACTTTTATTTCATCTACCATGTCCTTGCCAGTCGTCAAAACCTCGACTCCCGCTGTCAATCCCGCCGCCTTCAAGTACTGGCCTGATGCGCCGCCCAAAAAGCTGCAGGAGCTACATCGCATCTTCCAAATCCAGTACATGGTCCCGCCCAAGATTCCGGCACCCAACAAGGAATCCGGCACCATTCCCGTATTTTCTCGTAATCTCTATGTACTGAAGACACACCCCCACGATGCCACCGCCCGAGGTGAGTTATGGCGCGAAATCCCCGAACGATACGAGGAACCGCTCCGTCGCTTGATTTATCAAATGGATATGTACATCTACGCGACAGCAGCCATCGCATACAACAAGGCACCCAACTACTCGCCGGACTACGTCAAAAATGATAAGGAAGGGACCGATTCACTTCGGGATTACCTCAAGTATACCGACACCGTCATGGACGAAATTTGGGCAGAAGTCTTGGTGGCGAAACGGGCAAACGAGGTTACCCGTGACTGGCGAAGCAAGATCTTCGATGATTGGCTCCTGAAAGAATTTTATGTCGGGAAACATTCTCCATCGGCTTTGATTCAACATGGCGCTGTGAACACCGAGATCAAGCCCGAGGATCTAGGTAAGTATATATGTATTTATGGCCAAATGAATTCTCACGTCTGGCATCATAGATTGGGCAAAATACGACGAATCCGTGCCAGCATGGCACAGCGGAACCTTGGCAAATTGGTCATTCGGTGGGCTTCCGGATGCCACAAAGCTCGAGATCATCGGTCATGTTATTGCTTGGTGTAAAGGACATAGTGTCCTCGTCGATTCTGATGTGGCAGATGATGATGAAGGTGTGATCTAGAATTACATGTGTGATTGTGCTAATGATATAGTACATTTGCAGAGGAGCCAGTTGCCCAGGGCAAGGGCAAGGGCAAAGCCAAGTCAAAATCGGTCAAAAAACAGAAGGCATCTTCTGCTGGTTTGTACAAATTTTCAACCATAGTGGTGTATAGATCTATTGAATATTCAGGTGGCGCAGACAATTCGTCCGAGAAGGACAAAAAGAAGCCCAAGCCCAAGCCCAAGTCCAGTAAGTACTTTCATTGTCTGTGATTGTCATACATGCAAACCCTTCATCATGACAGAGCGCACAATCAAGTCCAAAGCCGAGGACGACGATGAGGGTGAGTTATTGAATTCCGAATATCAAAACGATGATCCAACACATTTATTCATGTATAGACGACATAAAGATGGAGGAGGACGTAGCCCCGGTAAAGAAGAAGCGGTCTAAGGCCCAAATGCGTACGTTGCTCACCTTGTTATGATTAATGCACTGACATCTCGCAGTCGCTGTTGAAATTGGGTCGTCGCGCACAACCCGGCAATCGGCATCGGAGAAATTGACAATGGAGATTAAGCCACCCATCGCCCCCGAGCCGGATGTTGTGGCACCGGAATCCGCGAAGTTGGACATTTTAGGACCAGAGTGGGCGGGGTTGTTGGATGTTGATAATGATATAACCATGGACAACGATGACGGATCTCCCGAACCTGAAAAGATGTCTCCCAGCGATGGTCACGAGGATGGCAAGATGGCAAAGAGGAGGAAATTGGATGTTGCTTCGGAGCAAGCGGGCATTATCGTAGAGAAACTCAACCTGGTGAAGCCACCGAAGAAGTCTCCGACTCCGGGTATGTATTTCAACATTACATCATAGGCTGTATATATTCCAATTCTGATCTTCTCCATGTCCTAGGATTCCGTCCCAATACGCGTGCATCGTCACGCCACCAGTCATCGACCCCTGCAGAGCCCAGCGCTTCATCAATGGATGTGGATTGGAGCAACATCGTTCCACCCGAAATCCTACTCTCCATTACTCCAAGCCAAACAAGGCCTTCATCTCCCAAGCCATCGACATCCAAACTTGATCCCGGGCCTTAATTTTGGAGGAGTAAGTCCTTCTTTTGTGGAGTATTCATTATATTTGACTAAAAAAACTGTATCCCAGTCGTTGATTTCTGGAAACTTGGTGACAATCTGTGCCCTCAAATGTCCTCCTCATACATCGCTACTATTAACATTTGTACAGTTTCTATATATGTATTTCTTTTTGCTCCGTTAAAAATGGTTTGTGTTACTGTCCTATGACCATAAGAATTGAGCATGATAGTGAGCATAGATACAGCATAAGGCATCAATCTTGTTGACTGAAAATCTGTTTGTCTAAAATATATCCTGGTGAATGCATTACTTTCAGTTCAGTTGTACAACCACCTACACACTCAACTTGAGAAGGACAACCTGAGATGACTCTCATTCGGGCTAATGAAAATTCAAATTGAATATATGTAAGAAACCAGAATCACGAACTTTATGGACCTATTAAATGAGGATACAATGATACAAGAGTAACAAAACCCCCTCTTGTAGTGGAAGATATAACTGTCACTCCAAGGGGAGCTATGACTCTTTGGTACCAGAATAATACAGTATACTTGTGTGGGAATGATACGTACAGCTCCATAAAAATGACAATGTATTTCTGACAAGGATGAAGAACAATGATAATTTCCATGAATTACCAAGCAATTGTCAAATATGCACAGTTGTCAAACAGCCTGGTTGTTCAACTTCAATACCTGTTTTGTCTGTTGAGCAAGCCAGAAATAAATATCACTGAGACTCTGAAGATTAAATCCACAAAATATCTTAAAAGGGGGTACCATTGTTCTTCTCAGTCGGTTTGATCAATGTCTTGTCAGCCAGACCCCTAATAAGATCGTAAGGCAGCTATTCATGATACAGATGCATTTTTGGCCTGTATCAAGGCATGTCACAGGAACATAGAATGGAATAAAAAAAGTAAACACAGATTTCTAAAGATTCAGGCACGCCTTATGGTGTTTTGGGAAAAGCTTACAAATAATATAATGTCATATGATCAATCCCATTGTGTTAATTGTTATTCATGATCCGAACCACTTGACTAGTTAAATGGGCGGTGTTTCCTCTTACTGTCACAAATCCTCATGAATCCCCACAACATCATCCGTGTCTGCATTGCATGTTTGACTTATCTATATTTCCTTGCAAATGCAACATTGTTTCCACAACTATGCCAAGACAAACTTATGTATATCTCTCCTGAACCAATTTCATGTCCTGTGATATCGACCTTGACCCAAGAATTGGGTGTTTTTCAAAGAAAACTCATAGAACATGAGTTGGCCCCAGATCAGGGCGATGCAACAATATTGATGCAAATAAATGCAACACTATATGTAAAGATCATTGGAATAACAAAAGAAACAAAAGATAACTTGACAGTCGATCCATTATTCGTTTGGACTACATTTAAAAATAGCGCCTTCAAAATGCGAATACGTTCTATTCAATATGCCAGAACATATTTCTTACCTCCTAAATATCTCTTTGCTTTGTATTGTCTTCTCAAACCTATCACTGTCCAATGTCGTTGTAAAATGATCAAAGCATTGCTCATGCGATCGCTATTGAGACGACATGATTTCAAAACATATTTATTTCATTGTATTACTAGTTCTCTATCACATGCAACGTTGCTGTGGACCACACTATGTTTCATAATACGGCATAGCTGTTCAAACATAATTGTGTTCAATTTGAATTTATTCGGACACTTGTTTAAATCTTTATATATAAATTTCATTCATAGATATGACTACATTGGTGGTGGTAAACGAATACCAACATTCAAGTTTAGCTTTCTTCAATCTTTTATGCTACCGTCTAATAATATCAACCATGATTCTGACATATTATTCGAATATGTGGGGCATATTGATGAACAAACAGCCAACACTTTATATGAAGATAGAAAAACATATGCATGTGTTAAAATGCCTTTACATGAACTTCTGCCAAATTTGACAGTGAAGGATATTGGTGAAATAACAACAATACATGGTATATATTTGTCAAAGACATTACGAAGATTACATGGACAAGATCTATCTGTGGCATTAATGAGGCATAATTGTTCAGCTTGTGATACTCATGTTTCTATTTTTCATGTGCATGATATTAAATCACATAAAGACCTGTGTAAACAGTGGTACAGAAGACAAAAAATGACAGAAACAAATGAGTGCGGCAAAGAAGAAACTCAGGCTCAAATGAAAGAAGAATTGGACAAGTCAGATAAGCAATTATTTCCTCCTCCTCCTCCATCTATTGAATTGAAGGAAACCATAATCAGCAACTGGTGCAGAGATACATCACCTGAATGTTTCCAAGAAAGTGGGTGTGCTGTATGTGGTCAATTGGTTGCATTGAAAAACATGTCTTTATTGTCAAAGACGAAGGTTAATCTGAAAATATTAACTAGAGACAATATGGGAATCACAAGATGTGAACAATATCATTGTTCTGATCCAATAGAGGATATCAAAGGTCCAGTGCTAGATGACACATGTAAATGGATATGCAAACCATGTGTGCTCAGTCTGAATAAAGGCCAAACTCCCAAATATGCTTTGGCGAATGGACTTTGGATGGGAAGAATTCCTGCACAACTTCAAAATCTAACATTTGCTGAACAACTTTTGATTGCCCGTGTTCGTCACAACAAATGTATTGTTCGTGTCTCCTCTGGGATGCATAAAATGAAAGCAAATGCCATCATGTTTCAAAACCCAACACCAAAGATATATCAACGGTTGCCTCCAACAATTAAAGAACTTGATGAAGTGCTAGCGTTTATTTTCACTGGTCCTGCCAGACCAACTCCAGAAGACATGGAGCGAACACCTTTATTGGTTCGCCGAAGGCGAGTTTCTGCAGCTTTAGAATGGCTGAAATTGAATCACATGGATTACTATGATTTAGATATCTCCTATGAAAATCTAGCACAATATCCAGATCATGGAATTCCTGTTGTGGTTGCATATCGACCAGCAGACACAAATAAGGAACCAGAAGCCACTAGTGCATTTGACAATGAAGTGGAAGATGGTGTGGAAGATGGGCCTTGTCCCTTTGTTGTTAGTGGAGTAACTGGCGAAAATCTAGATATTACAAGTCCAAAGGCATTAATAGCTAGAGCGACCAAGCACTTGATAGATGACCATGGTGGTGTTCTTGCCATAAGCCATGCTAGAAATCCAGAATCGTTCTTTAATAATCCTCAGTTATATCCTATGATGTTTCCCTGCCTATTTCCATATGGCTTGGGTGGTATTAGCAGCATAGACAATGATGTTTTAAGCATCAGTGATATGATGCACAAAAGACATCTCCTGATGTACCATGACAAAAGATTTCAAACCGATCCCTATTTTCCATTGATTGCATTCAATCAAGAACAAATCAAAGACAGTACAACCGGAGGATATTTGTTGACTAATAAACATAATTTCAACGATATTGCAAATCGCCTGATGAATATCAATACAGCTGTTTTGGATGACCTCTCTAAAAGATTATCTAGAGGTGATAGAGTCAAACCGGATACATCAGAAGAGAAAGCATGCTATAAACTCATTTCTGATCTGGATCACGTAGCTGGTCAGGTCAAAGGTTCAATTACTAACAAGAAATACATGCGAAATGAGATTTGGTCTCTGATATCCTATATTGGTGCTCCGACTTGGTTTATCACTTTTGCACCTGCAGACATCAATCACCCACTATGCTTATATTATGCTGACAACAAAGAAAAGTTTTATCCTAAACTACGTCTACCCCAGGATTGTTACAAACTAATTGCAAACAATCCAGTTGCTGGAGCCCGCTTTTTTCACTTTACTACTGAAATGTTCATCAAACATATATTAGGAATAAATGAATCTCATCCTGGCCTGTATGGAAACACATCAGGTTATTATGCAACGGTAGAGGAACAAGGACGTCTTACCTTGCATCTTCATATGCTGTTGTGGATAAAGGGATGCCTTACACCTCAGGAAATACGTGACAAAATTATGGGTGAAAATTCTGACTTTCAGAAAAGATTAGTGGAATATTTGGAAAGTTTGTGTGTAGGACAATTCATGACAGGTTCTAAAGATGAGGTATCACAGAAAATGGAACAGACAATGTCGAAACCTGAATATCAACCACCAACATGTGTCATGCCAGATCCACCATCATATAATTGTTCCATGAATTGTCAATATCACAACAAAAGATCAACATGGTGGCAAAGGTTTCAAGATGTTGTAGATGATCTTTTATTGCGATTAAATGTACATAACAGGCATGATGGCAAAAAAAAGCCATACTGTCTTAATTCGAAAGGTGAATGTAAACGACGATTTCCCCGTGATATCTTTCAACAAACTTTTGTAGAACCTAACACTGGTGCTCTCAACCTCAAGCATGGTGAACCTTGGATGAACACGGTGACACCTGAAGTTACATATATGCTACGATGCAATTCTGATGTGACCAGCTTATTATCAGGTACTGCTATAAAGGCCATAGTTGCATACATAACAGATTATATTACAAAATTCTCCTTGAAGACCTATAGCATTTTTGAAGTGATAAAAAGTATTTTTGATAAGAATTCCAAAATGATTGGTGGCGACCTAAAAAGAAAAGACAAAGTCAGAAAGCTGTTTACACAAATAGTCAATTCACTCACCTCCAAAATGGAAATTGGTGCTCCAATGGCTTCATTATATGTCCTTGGAAACCCTGATCACTACACCAGTCATAAATTCGTGCCATTCTTTTGGAGATCTTATGTTAAAGAGGTTATCAGTGCATGGTCTGATGAAGAAATTCCTAATATATGTGAAGACCAAAATAATGCACAAAAGGTTGTTATTGGTAAGAATAATGGCGCATACATTGGACTTTCCAAAGTAAATAATTATATGTTCAGACCCGCCTTGTATGATAATGTATCACTGTATGACTGGATACGTCTTGCCACTATGGAACCAAAGAAAAGACGCACCAAAACAAAGACCAAAAGGGCCAGAAAAGAACCAGTGCAAAACCAAATTTTTGACAATCTAGGCTGTGATGATTTGTCTGACTCTTGCACTGAACCTACTAATGTTGACTATTCCAGTGATGACAACTTGTCTGATGTCGTTGATAATGATATACTCATGGAGATAGATGAAATTCCAAAACCTGATAGTTTGAATAGACATGCAGGCACAGAAATAGCTGATAAAACAAATGAAGTTGATCTTAATAAATTGACAAAATTTGAAAATGATTATACTTTACATTCCAATCATCCACAATATCTTACCCACCATGCCAAAATGAAAGGGAATGATCCTTTCATAGTTCCTAATTTTATTCCGAACACTTTGCCAAGGGCTGACCGTGGTGATCGAGAATATTATTGTTGTACAATGTTAACGTTTTTCAAGCCATGGAGAAGTGGCAAAGAACTCAAAAGTAAATTACAAACATGGGATAATGCTTTTATAGACCACGAGTTTTCTAAAAAAGAACTAGAGATCATGAAATACTTTGGTCTGCGGTATGAATGTTTGGATGCAAGAGATGATTTCTCTGCTAAACGTCAGAAGAATAATACTGCAAATATAAGGTATTCATGGGCGACCTCAAACGGTCTTGATGAACTGGATGACATGCACAATGCTGAATTTGCATTTAATGGCGACGACTTTAACAACAATATTGATGAAGACAATAATGACACGGAAATACTCCTGAAACTTGGTCAAAAAGGACAAAAAAGGAAAGATCAAATGCTGATAGCTGAAAGAACTTTGAAAAGGTCAGGGTGGCTCGATGATTGTATTGATGGTACCCCAGATATAGGACCGTTGATACCTATAGAACCACCTGTAGTACAATCAGCAAAATTGTGGAGAACTGCAGTCCTTGCAAAGAAAAAGGAAATCATCGATGACAGAAATAAAAATTTACCAACAAACACAGCAACCATAAATAAATTGGGAAATTTTCAATATAATGATGTCAAGATAGTGGATGCAGCATACATCAACCATATGTTTATTCCTGCAAACAGAGCTGATCGTCATCTTATTGATGTAACTATCAATGATTACAAGTTGAACACTGACCAAAAGAGAGCATTTCATATCATTGCGAATCACTCTACTTTGATTAACGGTTCTGATAAGCTACGCATGTATCTTGGTGGGATGGCAGGCACAGGGAAATCACAAGTCATCAAAGCATTGACTAGTTTTTTTGGTAAACACAACGAAAATCATCGATTTGTGGTTCTTGCACCAACCGGTGGTGCTGCTGCCCTTGTAAATGGATCCACATATCACTCCATTCTTGGAATTAATCAGGGAGGATCATCTCGTTCCCTTGCACAAGTACGTGCCAATCTTGATGGTGTGGATTACATTTTCATTGATGAGGTGTCAATGTTATCTTGCAGAGATATGTATAAAATCAGTGCTCAGTGTGCAAAAGCACGTGGTGTTTATGATGAACCCTTTGGTGGCATTAATATGATATTTGCAGGAGATTTTGGCCAACTTCCACCAGCTATGAGTGGTGCTCCTTTATACTCTGGAACCGTTGGTGTCCAAATCAATTCCAGTCAAACTATAGCAAATCAGGAAGCGGCTATAGGCAAAGCTCTTTGGCATCAAATAACAACAGTTGTTATATTACGTGAAAATATGAGACAAACCAATCAGTCAGAAGAAGATGTCCAACTGAGGCTTGCTTTGGAAAACATGAGATACAAAGCATGTACTCCCAAAGATATTGCATTTCTTCATACTCGTGTTGCAGGAAAAGGTCCAAATGATCCAAAATTAGCCCAAAAGAAATTCAGGAATGTGTCAGTTATAACTGCATTGAATGCACAAAAAGACAAAATCAATGAACTTGGTATTCAACGTTTTGCTGCTGAAAATAGGAGACCATTAACATCATTCTATTCCATAGACAGATGGAATGATCCTACTAGTTCCAATAGCAAAAGAAAATCTCATCACATGTCAACAATTTTGGATCCTATTCGACACACAAAGATATTGGAACCTTCACTCCAAAAGCTACTTTGGAGCCAACCACATGCATCATCCTCTGATCATATACCAGGAAGATTGGACTTATGTGTAGGCATGCCAGTGATGCTGAGGAACAATGATGCAACAGAGTGCTGCATTACCAAAGGAGCAGAGGGCATAGTTGTGGGTTGGCAGAGTGCAATAGGTCCTGAGCAACAAACTGTACTGGACACTTTATTTGTCAGATTATTGAATCCTCCAAAAGAAATTAACATAGAAGGACTTCCTGAAAATGTTGTGCCGATTACAAAACATGTCACTTCCACCATGTGCTCATTACCCAATGATGATGTGATATCTTTGTCAAGAGAACAAGTGTTGGTACTACCTAATTTTGCAATGACTGATTATGCATGTCAAGGACGTACTCGTCCTAACAATGTAGTTGACCTCAGTAGTTGTAGAAACCACCAATCCTATTATACTTGCTTATCAAGAAGTGCTTCTGCAGCAGGAACTATCATCATGCAAGGCTTTGATCCTAAAGTAATTACTGGGGGTGCTTCTGGATATCTCAGACAAGAATTCAGAGAATTAGAACTGCTTGATGAGATTACCAAACTGAAATATCAAGGACTCTTACCAGACCATGTCAAGGGAGATCAGCGAAATTCTATCATTGATCAATTTAGAAAATGGAAAGGAAAGTCATATATTCCAAAAAACATTCATCATGCTATTGCATGGAAAGCCATGGAGCAACTAAATCAATACACAACACAGCCCTCTCCATGGCAATTAATTAAACCTATGAACAAAAATCAAAAGGCAGATTTCAGAAACCTCAACTTCGTTCCTGCAAAAGAAACTGTTCCAATCACTGTCACTCATAAAAATTCCACAGCCAATGTATTGCAAAATAACAAACGAAAATTACAACAAGTTGTAGGTTCATCTTCCATAGTGAAAAAAAACGAAAAACAAGTACTATTGAATTAAATGAACCAAAAGGGTTTATATGGGATGCGGAAGATTGGAGCTGTGCTTATGATTCACTCTTTACAATATTACTAGCAATATGGAATGAAGATCCATCAAGTTGGAAAAAAAGATTCAATAGCATCAATGAAATATTAAAGATTTTGAGCTTAGGATTCAAACGATCCAAGAATCACACAACAGATTTAGAAACAGTTAGAAATACAATCAGACATTTATTGCATCAAGATAAACCCGAAATATTTCCTTATGGTCAAGTTGGCATTGCCATAAGTGATTTGGCCCATTATATAATGAAAGCAAATGAACCAATGACTTCAACTTGTCTTAAATGTATCAATTGTGAAAACATAACCATTCTGGAAAATGATAGATGTGACGCCATCTTTCATTGTTCATATTCATTTTCTGGAACAATCTCAACATGTCTTGCTCAAATCATAGTTAATAGACAACGGCACAAATGTCAATTGTGTTGGGGAGAGATTACTAAATTTATTGCATTTAACAAAATTCCACCTCTAATCATGTTTACAGTTGACTCTATTGAGAATTTAATAATTAGTCAAGTTATAAACTTGTCAATTGATGACATATCCACTGCTTACACATTGAGAGGAATTGTGTACTTTGGTGATGCACATTTTACTGCCCGCATATTCATCAACAGTATGGTATGGTTTCATGATGGTATATCAACCAGATCAATTTGTATTAATGAAGGTGATATAGATGACTTTTCAAATATTAATTTATTGTCATGTAATGGTAATAATGCTGTACTGTTTATATATGCTCAATCTTAATATGTGTTCTCTTGCTAAAAGAAGGGACGAGTAACATGCCATGCAAAGCAATGGCCCACACCCCACTAGTAAGATATTGTGCATTGTCAAAATAATAATTGTGTAATTTTGCTATTCCCTGTGCTTTTAATAATTGCATTCAAATTATATTACATGATACATTTACTTGAAGTACAGAGTGAAACAGTTTGATTGCTTTATATATATGGCAGTTTCGGAATAAATATTGGCTTGAGCTGTTGTGAGCTCTGTCAATGTTGTCAACATGCAATACATGCAGACAAAGTGGGATGTGGCTCAATCTGGTGGACCGACATGGGCCCACATTGCAGCAAGCAGTAGACCCTGGTTAACCCAATCCTGCATTGAGAGCTGGGCCAGGGTCAACCCAATTCTCCAGCAAGGGCAGGGCCATGTCAACCCAATGCTGGAGCAATAGCTGGACCCTCCTGAACCCAATCCTGCTACATGAGTGGGTCTGGAATCAATGCAATGTTACAGGATGAGCTGAACTGCAATCAACCTACCCTAAAGGAAGTGCTGGACCCAGGTCAACCAAGTGGTGCAGCTATAGCTGGGCCCCAGTGAACCCAAGCCTGCAGCAAGAGCTGGTCCAGGGTTGACCTGATGCCACAGAAATTGCTGGACTGAGGTCAACCCAGTGCTACAGCAACATCTGGACCCATGTCAACCCAGTGCTGCAGCAAGAGCTGAAGTGGGGACAACCCAGTGGTACAGCAATATCTGGACCTGGGTCAACCCAGTGCTGTAGCAAGTGCTGGACTGGGGACAACCCAGTGCTACAGCAATATCTGGATCCAGGTCAACCTGACCCTGCAGCAAATGCTGGATCCTGGTAAACCCAGTGATACAGCAACATCTGGACCTGGGTCAACCCAGTGCTGCATCAATAGCTGGACCCTGGTCAACCCAGTGCTGCAGCAATAGCTGGACCCTAGTGGACCCAACCATGCAGAAAGAGCTGGATCAGGGTTAACCCGGTGCAGCAGCAATATCTGGCTCTGGGTCAACCCAAGCCCTGCAGCAGGCGCTGGACCCGGGTCAACCCAGTACCACTTGTTTAGTGGGCCAGTCCTGCGCATGGCATGAACGAGTTCTTTTTTCCCTCTCCCTACTTTTATGATGAAGTATGCAATAACATTAACTTGCATGAAGCAAGTTACATCTGGTATAAGACATATAGCATATTTCATATTATTCTATACGCTCACCTCCCACCTCTGCAATATATAAATTAGGACAAAATAAAACCATGTAGAGTGTCTTGAGTCTTTATCAACCTCCTCTCTTACTGTCATCTCTTCTGTGCTACATTATTATACCACATTCTCAACCACAAAAGAAATATTCAGGGAGCAACAGGTCAATTGCCAAACACAACTGCCCCTTAAACAGTATGATAATAATTGACTTACATTTACTCAACCCTACATCTCTATGACCTAGAATGCTGTACAACAGATGACAATATGAAGACAGCTGTGATGTGTGAGGGGGCCAATGTTGCATATCAGATGAACTAAGCCCTTTTTTCATTAGATTTTTATTTGCACAATTGTTACTAACATCAATAAGTGATTTTGCTTGAAATCTACAATTAACATATAAGAAAATGTATATATGCTGCAATATCACATTGAATTTTGTGTTTGAAGTAAAAATATCAGTATGTTATCTAACTTTAGCTCATTTCTGCTTTATATAGCTGATATATCTGTATATAGCAAAAGTAGTCACATGTAACTATGATGCCTGTGATTAGCTCAAAATTTAGCATATACGGTGTAAGATTGCCTTATATAGTTAGACTGGTCACATATAACTATCCTTATCATGATTAGTATAAAATGTGGCATATAAAATTAACAATTACATTATATGGTTAGACTGGTCACATGTGACTATCACCATTGTGATCAGCAAAAAATTTGCTATATAAGATCAAAAATTACCTTATATGGTTAGATTGGTCACATGTGACTGTCACACCTTGCCCGAAATGATTATATTAGTCAGCAGTTTAATTTTCAGCTGATGCTGATGAGAATTAAGGCCAGTATTAATATTTTAAATATGATTGGAAGGTAATTTGATTTTCTTGAAGCAATCCATATTTGGATGCTTATGTAAGCATGTCCAAACATGGCCCCAACTGTATCTGATTTTCCAGTATCAGAAGTAGAATCATATCTCTGGCCCCAAAAATTTGTGTTTATAGGCGATCAACTTTATTAATTAATTATGAACCCTCACTGAACCAAGTCTGATAAAGAACGAGTCTTTTAATAAATTAAAAGAACTTGTAACAGCAAATGCTGGACCAGGGTCAACCCAGTGCTACAGCAATATCTGGACCCTGGTCAACCTACTGCTGCAGCAATATCTGGCTCCGGGTCAACCCAAGCCCTGCAGCAAGTGCTGGACCTGGGTCAACCCAGTGCTGCAGCAAATGCTGGACAAGGGTCAACCCAGTGCTGCAGCAATGTCTGGATCCGGGTCAACCTGACCCCGCAGCAAGTGCTGGATCCTGGTAAACCCAGTGATACAGCAACATCTGGACCCAGATCAACCCAGTGCTGCATCAATAGCTGGACCCTGGTCAACCCAGTACTGCAGCAATAGCTGGACCCCTATCACCCTACCCTGCGGAAACTTGTGGGCCCAGGTCAACCTAGTTCTGCAGCAACAGCTGGAACCAGGTCAACCCTAGCCTGCAGCAAGAGCTGCTCAAGGGTCAACCCAGTGCTGCAGCAATAGCTGAAGTCAGGTCAACCCACATTGCTTGAACAGCTGGGCCTGGGTCAACCCAACCATCCTGGAATAGCTGCCCCAGGTTAACCTACCCCATGGCAGAGCTGACACCGGGTTGACCCACCCAGCTGCCCTTGACCAGCAAGAGCTGTACCTGGGTCAACCTATCACACCACATTTCCCCAGCAAGAGCTGTCCTTTGGGTTAACCTACCCCCCCAGCAAGCAACTGCGCTATGTGTACCTACCTTTTGCAACTATATCTGTGATTGGGTTAACCAAAACAACTGGGTTTACTGTTTTCTTTCAGCTGGTTGATTATCCACTGATTCATCACTTGGCTGTTTGCATAAGCCATGAGGTCATCAACCCATATGAGTACAATGGAGAAGTATTCACCCTCCAGATAGTAGTACACACAGTAGTTGGTCTGTAATCTCATACAATGAAATTCCTTCATTGTGTTATCGAAATCCATGTTCCATATGTTTCTGGCTTGCCTGAGGCAGCAAACCTGTCTGGTTCTGTCCTCAAATTCCGCCAACCATTTCATGTACAGCTCCTTATTCACCCATCCATTAAGGTATGCACCTTTGATATCCATCTGCTGAATATCCCAATTCTTGACTGTGGAATATGCGAGCAATGTTGATAACATATCGAACTGCTGGAGTGGTAGCGACCATGGATCATGTGACCTAGTTCCCACGGTTGATCCAGAGAGTAGCACATCTGGATGTAGTAGATACCCTTATCCTAGTCTTTCCGAGGTACACATCCTCTGAGCACCCCAAGGGTACCCCCGGTACCTCTCCACCGCATCACAGGGGCAAATGTTCTGGTTTCGCTGAAATCCACTCCATGCTTCTACAAAAACCCCTGGGCTACTAATTGGGCCTTGTGCCTAGCGAATTCACCCATCTCATCGTGTTTCTGGTGGAAAACACATTTGCTTCCAATGGCTTCCTGCCCCTCCAGTAAGTCTATGAGTTTCCAAATGCCCATTTCTTGTAGCTGATCAAATTCCTCTTTCATCTCTACCTTCAAGTTCTCCCAATCCATGGCTTCCCTGGCTTCTGTTAAATTCTATGGATTCTTGTTGGTGAGACTGCTGTCCTGCTGCATTGCACTTAAGAATGCATATGCAATGGTTGTGTCCATGCTAACTTTTTTCTTTTGTTTTGCTGTGGATGATTCCATTGGTCTTCATTACATCAAGTGGTTCATGCGTCTCGCATTGTGTTGGTTGTGCATGCGGGTTGTTTAACTGCCAATAATTGCAGTTGACTCCTCCTGTTGCTCTCGGTGGGTATGTTATTTCATTTGTTGGTTTGCAAATTGCCCTTTCTGGTGTTGGATTTGGTGCCTTCATAGTGGGTTCCAGTGATTCCTTTGTGGTTTCCAGTGGCTCCAGCACTTCAGTCCACCACTATTGTACATCTAGTTAGATGTAACATAACAGTATGTTGTGTTCCATCTAAGTGTTCTACAAGGCCTGGTCTTCCCAGGGACAATTTATTAGTCCCAGGGACATTTCACCCATGGGATATATTTTCAGACCAAGGCTGAAATGGGACACTTTCAAAAGAGGCCTAGCAGATGATTAAATATCCCAAGGGATAGTTTTAAAAGAGAACCATGGTCTAAATATAAGTACCATGGGATTCTAGAGCTTATATTTGGCTAAAGTAAGGGACAATATATATTTCAAGAATCTACAAAATCATAGTCCAAGGGATATGTTACCAATGCAGAAGACTGTGGGACACTGACTGGCACACAAATGTGTCCCATGGGACATTTAGTCTACTATGAATATTTCTCATGGGATACTGTGATTTTGAAGAAATATACTATAGGACATTAATTTGACTGTGAATATTTCCCATGGGATGTAAATGTGTTCCATGGGATGCTTCCATTAATCCAACTTATACCACGGGACATTTATTCTACCGTGGATATATCCCATGGGACATTTCCATTTGTTCAAATCATATCACAGGACATTTCCATTTGTTCAAATTATACCATGGGACATTTATTCCACCATAGATACTTCCCATGGGATACCTACAATTATGCCATGGGACATTTGTTTTACCATCAGTATATCCCATGAGACATTTCCATTTGTTCAAATCATACCACGGGACATTTATTTTACCATAGATATGTCCCATGGGATATTTAAAATTGAACCATGGGACATTTATTCTACCATTGATTGATCCCATGGGATATTTCCATTTCTTAAAATTATACCAGGGGACATTTATTGTAATGTAAATATGTCCCATGGGATAGTCAAAATTATACCATGGGACATTTATTCCACCATAGATATGTCCCATGGGATATTCAAAATTATACCACAGGACATTTATTCTACTGTCCATATATCCCATGGGACATTTCCATTTGTTCAACTTATACCACAGGAGATTTATTCTACTGTAGATATGTCCCATGGGATACTTACAATTATACCATGGGACATTTATTATACAACAGCAGATATGTCGAAGCTATCATATATATGTCAAAGTAAGGTGTCCAGTTCACATGAGTCTGAGTACATGCGGTGCATATCAGTAAATGCAACAGGCTTGGCTTCTTCAAACAGTTCATCCTCTTGCTGTGAACATTTCACATCAATCTCATCGTCATGACTTCCATTGTCATCCAGCTGCGCAGTACTCTCTGACTGTACCCCTGCATCTCCAGGCCCCCAAAACTGATCAACACAAGGGATTCCGCGCACCTTCAATTGCCACTGTTCACATAATTGGCGTAACTTATTTTTTCATAGCAGTAATTGATAGATAACCTCAGGATCACCTGCTCATAAGGATTTAGTCAAGCGAAAATGTCCAACTCCGCTACTCACTGTGATTGGCACTAGTATGCTGCAATATCGCCCACTCTTCATTCATCCAGTGCTGCATGGCAGCCCTCTCTTTCCGAATATGAGCTTCTTCCTCCAAGCAGCGGTCACGGTTGAGGAGAGCCCTGATCCCATCACAGATATTCTCACTCGTGAGCCAGGCAGGCGCTGGCTCTTCTGCTTCATCTAGTCCAGAGTCTTGCCAGATGTCGTCATCAACATCCAATGCAAATAGGCCATGACTATAAATCGGTTGGGGGAACATTCCGGAGGGTCCTCCTCTGTCTCACCAGGTCACTCATTTGCTTGCAGTACTCGTTGTACTTCTTTGCAAGCTTGAGAATGCCTGGCTCATGGTGCTTGATAGATGACATAGTATGGGTCATGAGTTCCTGTTCTGTTGAAACATTAGATTACACTACAATAGTGCATAGTGTGTTCATATCATTGACCACATGCCTGTACGAAATCTTGAGGCATTCAATCTCAAATTTCCATTGCCACAAATGATCACGTATCCGAGTCTTGAGAGCTTGGGCATTCATCCTGATTTGGAGAAAGATATCCGCCTTCAACTTCTGCAGAGTCATGGGCTGGCCAACACCAAGGGCAGCCCTTTTTTGTCATATACTTTCTGCCAGTTGGGCGCACCTCTGCTGGGTCTCAGTGAGCAGGATCCCGATATCAACGACCTCCAGTTGTGGCACAACACCATCCTGTAGCTGATCCTCTAGATGGCGAATGCTTGTTTGGTGTTCTTTCAACGATTTCTCCAGAGCCAGGATGGACTCAATTTCTCGATTGTCTGAATTTCTCAATTGACCTATAAACGGAAGTTAGTTACATTTATTTTAGGGAGCAAGGAGCACCAACGCGGCAAAGGTTTAGTTTGTGCTTTCACCTGCTGACTCCACTGTTCTTGTAAATCATTCACAGGGATTCCAAGGTCCACAAGCACTGCCTCAGCATCCTGCTTTCGATCTTGACAATCATACCATTTTTGGGCCAGCCAGTCACCAAGACCATCGAGGGACACTGCAGCAAGATGCTGCACTTGAGTATCCAGAACAAATAAGCACTGGAGAAACTACATCACATCATAGTTAGCCAGTAAAACAACGATGAGAAAGGGCCGCACCCCTGATACACGCAAAATGGCAACCAGCTTCTTGATGGAACTCCAAAAACATTCACAGCCTTCCCCATCAGACAATCCAAAACCTAAACATTTGCGTGGGTGATGAATGACTTGACAGGGCCATTGATGGCTGTACATGTGGAAGATCGAGATCGCAAAACTTAGCCGGCAAAAAATTGGGTGCTTGCCTTGCAGCACTTCTCATCGGCTGTGGTGAAGGATTCATGACATCCATTAAGCACCGATGTCAGAACTTTTAATGGACCCTCGTAACCATCATCCAGGTTGGTGGTGTGACCTTGGTGGGGTAGATCTGCGTGCCTCCACATAATCTTCCATGGCTTAGACTTCAGCCACGCCAATGAAAGTTGACGGGTATGGGGTTTCAGAGTCCATGTCAGTGTCAGCATATGAGCCTCTATGACACTTGTGCTTAAAGCATGCATCCACACAGGCTAAAACATCAGGGCTAGCCATCAAAATCAGAAAGGGTGCATTAAAAAGGGTTAGTCACATGTGCCTGGAATTGTGAGGGAAAACACCACCAAAATAGAGCAGGCAATGACTCTGCAGGTATTCACTTGGCCTAGAAAGGTCCAGCATAGTGGACAGGTTATGGCCATCAGTGGAATTTCCGTCTGTCAGAATGTCTGTCATGTCATTTGATGCACTGAACGGGGGGCCATTGTTATCGGTGGAATTTTTGCCTGTTGATTGATGATGCACATCAAGTCTCGACGGCATGCAGGGAGATTGAACAGAGACTTGGTGTGCAATCTCTATAAGACGTTGAATGTGGGCCTCGGCAGCCTCACAAAGTTTCGTGTACCAGCGGAAGGCTGCAGTGAACTGACGTCGTAAAGACCCCTAGAGTGACATTAAATAAACTCTCATACACTCAAAAGTCATAGAACATTACCTGGCCATGAAGCTGATGTCCCCGATGGTGTAAGAATGACTCCAATGACTCCAAGAAGGCGCTCATATTGGGTGGTATGCAAATGAAGAGTTCACGAGTGAATGTCAATAAGGTGATATCAACAGCGAGGGATGGGGCCAAGGGAGCACAAGGGAAAAGTCCTCACGAGAGCAGCTGCTGAGCTGTGGGGGCACACAAACACACAACGATCTTAATGCATTCCTGGCCTAGGTGAAATATTAGACTGGAAAACATGAATCTCGAGGAAAAATTACCATGAAAATATACACATACTATGGCCAATGTTCGCACATTGCTCCCGCATGTGCAATTTGGGGGGTTATTTTGTGGACAGTCTTGGAGGCATTGGGTCTCTCGCATGAGACGGAGGTGAAATGGGACTAGCAAAGTGATTAAACTTGTCCACCAGGCATACTGGCACTTGCCCTTGCAGCACTGAGACTCCCATTGAGCAAGGTCATGTTCCTGTTCAGAGGGACTGAGATCCATGCTGCTGCAGTATCCAATGTTGTCTGATTGAAGGGTGTTGTAAGAGTCACCGTGGGGTGGCGTTGCTGGCTAATTGCTCGATCCTGACTCCATGGAATGGTCTGTTGGTTGGGTGAATGTTCTGCAACTGGACAATGCAAGGAGTGCCTCTGGACCAGGTAAGAACAACTGCACCGAATGACGGGGGCACTTGGCACGAGGAGCGTGGGTGAGCGGGATGAGACTCAGCAGTTGAGGGGGTACACTTGATGAGTCCTGAGTCTCTGGAGAGGAAATGATGGCACTAGGTGCTGGTGAGGCTGGCAAATGATGTTTGTACCTTGCTTTGGGTTGGCAAAATGACATTCTGAACTGGACAGTTGCAGTGAGCACAAACTGAAATGGAGTGGAGAGTGGGAATGACGTCAAGCTCAAGCTAAAGAGGCGCTGACCTGGGTCAGAGTGATTTCCACATGAGTTATGAAAATTAGCCCAGCATGAAATGTGTATCTAACTCACCAGCAGTCCACCACCCGATGGACAGTGCACTTCAGGCCACCCAATTTCCTAAACTTGTAGATGTAACTGAATGGGTCGTATGTCACTTCTACATGTTGAGAAATGACAGGTCTGGCCCAGGGCTAATATTCATGTCCATGGGCTGTCCCTGGGCTATCCTGGGCTATCCCTGGGCTGTCCCTGGGCTGTCCCTGGGCTGTCCCTGGGCTGTCCCTGGTCCAAAGCATTGGGACAATGGGATGTCCCAGGGACATGGGACGTCCCTGGTGCCAGGGGGTCTCTTGGGATGTCCCAAACTAATTTTTGGATATTTTTAAAAAATTTCTTTTTGGCTGTGGCCACAATGATAGTGTGGTTATTGGTCAATGGAATGTTAGTAGCCATCATATACAACATATGATAGCTGTATAGCTACATGCATGTTACTTGTAGACTCTAGTAGAGACCTGGGACATCCCTGGGACAGCCCTGGGACATCCCACTACAGACATGGGACATCTCCACACAGCCCTGGGACAGACCATTAGAGACCTGGGACATTCCTGTGACATCCCACTATACACCTGGGATGTCCCCACACCGCCTTTGGGACAGCCAATTAGAGTCCACAATGTCAATGGTTTAGGATTATTCAGTTTCTGGTTCATAATGTTCCAGACCTGGGATGTCCCACCAACAGCAGTGGGACAACCATTATAGACCTGGAACATCCCAGGAACAGACCCGGGATGAAACCAACAACAGTCCATAATATTGATGGTTCAATAATGTTCCAGACCTGTGCTTGTGCACAGAAGTGTGGACATCCCATCTCTCACCATAACGGTTTATCATGTACACCAACTATACATAGCTATGAACACCATGCACTGATCAAACCACATCTTATTATCTTACTGACATAGCATATAATGACATCATCACATCATCATCAACCCTAGTGTTGCCACGGCTATAGCCGATGTTTTTTGAAAAATTGCCTTTTTAGGCTAGTAAAATTAGGCAAAATTATGAAAATATTTGAGGAGATGGGCGAAGCCAAAAGCTGAGGGGTCACTTAAGGGTGCTAAGGATTTGGGGCTCAATTCTCAGGGTTCTTCAGGGATAGCTGTTGGATGGTAGCTGGCTAGGCTCAACAGCTATGGTTGAATAACTCTGAAGATTGGGCACCAAATTCTTAGCATCCTTAAGTGACCCCCCAGCTTTTGGCTCTGCCCATCTCCTCAAATATTTTCATAATTTTGCCTAATTTTACTAACCTAAAAAGGCAATTTTTCAAAAAACATCGGCTATAGCCGTGGCAACACTAATCAACCCTCACTTCACATTCATTACAGACAACACATCACTAATCATGAATGTGTAGCAGGAGGATTACAAGATGGAGACAAGAGGACAAGATGAGAGAGAGGGGACAAGAGAGAGGAATAAGAGATGCAGGAATGGGGATGGGAGGGGGAAATGGAGTCAAGACAATTAGAGTAGGGGGAAAACAGCATCATTTAAAACTCTGATGGTCCGTGCGCCAACCTTGTGCACCAACTAACTGTTCAAGGCTGCAACTCGTGTTCCAAATACATTGCAAAACAACACACACTCTTCAGTAGTACCGGTAGTCATCTGTATTGTATCCCTGACCCATTTGTACCATGTCCTCTCCAAGGTCTAACCCAAAATCCTCATTCATGTCGGCATTTCGGGGACGTTGGTAACTGCCATAGTGATGAGCTCTCGGCGTGTCATCATCTTGTGTCTGGCCAGGCCTACTGCTGCATATGGTGAGGCACCAGTAATCAGGACACGAGAGGATCCAGCCCTACGATTGTTGTGGGCAATTGAGACCTGAGACAATCCTGCTGCACGAATATTGTGAGCAAATGGGACCTGAGAGGATGACTCATTGTTGTGGGCAATTGGGACCTGAGACAACCCTGGAACGCGATGATTGCGAGTAATAGGGACTTGAGACGATTGAGCCCAATTCACAGGATACCTTTCATTCATGACACGTATGTCGTCATTCTTGCCATGATTATGATTGTCATTAGAGCGTGAATGTGGCAGCTGGACTTCTGAATCTCCACCGATCAAATCTGAACCCCACTGGGTTCGATCCCAATTACCTGTTGGTGATGTCCTTGGCTCATCTTGTCGCGGACACTTTGTGGGACGAGCAGATGACGGACTGTTGTGGTCACATCTGGCAGGGGGGATCCTGGCTGTGGTGCTGACAGCTCGGGCTGGTAGCGAGCGTGTTGGGCGGACATTGTTTTGTTCACTCCCATCGGAGGAAGTGTGACCTTCACTATCATTGGTGTTTTGATTCCAGGCTTTGGAATCCCGGAGTCGCCGCAGGGTAATACCGGTCATCGAAAGGACCAGGGGGATGAGCCCCTTCCGAGCGTCATCATCACGTAGGGCGGTCTGTTCTACAAGAATCGTCAGCAGAGCTATATGGGTATCACTGGTGGCACTTACCTGCAGTCCAACTGATGATGTCTATCACGACATTATCATCATCCCCATTTTTCATATTCTCAATGTAACCCGCGACCAGATGATGAAGTGCTTGAGCACTGAGTTTCTTGATGTTGAACTCAGGGCCAAGAGGCATCACGGTGGCGGGCCAGTTGATAACGCATAAGTGCAGACGCGTAGCGGTGTCACACCATTTTCGATACTGCATTTTCTTCAATTCGCCATCAGCATAAGGATCTGTTCCTCCAATCAGTACGAATATGGCTGCAGAAGAGGCTGATCCATACCAAATTTGAGCTGCAACATGGACCCGAAGACACGGCGATCGCGGTCACGCGTGCTTTCACGGTCACGACAATCTACATCTATCCCCATAAAAATGGGGATCTTGTATCCTGACTGGTGTAACCAATGGGCTCTGTAAATTCATCAGTATGATCTAGACTGTGTGACCTATGCACTGACTTGATGGCAGTTGTGATGATGTCCAGCAGCTTGCGCACATCAGTTCCGTGTGTATTCAGGAGCATTGTAATGGCCTCAGAACCACCAAACACGGCTGACATCTGTTGGCTTGCTGCATCCGTGCCAGTATAAACTATTGCACCGACTATTTCTATTTCCTCCAAGTTGTGATACGAAGCTGCCTGGACAATCATTATGAGCAAGCGAATGAATCACCAGAGAAAGCACATACTAAGTCTGTAAATTGGTCCTTCGCACTCTGCATACGTGCCACGACAGACCGAAGGGTGTTCGGCGATTCTTTTAAACCATCCTCCAGTGACTCCACGTACTCCAACATAGGATGCAAGAGTTCGGCCAGTGCGTCTGGGTCAGTGACGTCGCCAACAAGTTCGCGAAAGGCTTTGTTGATCTCCTTGCCATATTCAAGAAAGTGAGATGCAATGACTTGTTAGCCCAGGAATAACTGGTGACGACCGGCCACTCACAGCCTGGATTCGGGTGCTCATGTGCATACCACCTCCTGAACGTGTTAATGGGATTGTCGGGATGGGCTTGACGAACGCCCAAACCGGCAGCCAGCATGACCTGACACACGCTCTTCTTGTACTTGCGTGCAATGTCCTCAGCTGCCTTCAACACATCCTTGGAAAACGCAATGGCTTCCTGTTTCGCGGCTTTCGGGAAGGGACCGGTAACCTTGACCCACTGTTCTTGGCCACGGTCATTGTCCTGCCCTTCAGTGTATTCCGCTGGCACGCGACCCTTTCCTTTTTGGCGGCTACCACGAGAACGTCTCTTTTTCACAGACAGAGCATCAGATTCGGAGTGATTTGACATATTGCGCTCCAGCCCTGCGTCCTCATGCTCCGGGTCAGCCCCTTTCTGGTGTTGGGCTAACTTGAGACGACGCCCATCAATGACATCACTGCTTGAGCTGAGCGACTCGTCATCGGTCACTACATCTGCGGCTGCAGGATGTGTGCGCTTGGCTGTCTTGACTTTGGATTTGACCCCGGACTGAGTTACATGCAGGATCAGTTGAAGCGTGGTATATGTCATACAAACAACTTACTTTCAAGGGAGGCATTCCCGCAGGGCCCACTCCCTCCTCGTAGTCCTCGGGACTGTCGATGGGGCCTTCACTAACCCAGGATCCACCACCATCTTCGTCGTCATGGTCACTCTCGTGGCGACTGTCAACCTCCGCCCCAGCCAAAATGCTTGCTGGAGAGGTAGGATTATTCGTCTCACCAATGTGAACGTCATCGTCGCCGTCATCAGTGCTGGCCTCTGCACCAGAGTCATCAGTCACCTCATTACCCTTGTGGCTGATTGACTTGTTGGCAGCAGGTTGTTGCGATTGCACCTTTTTGGTGGCGAGAGGCTTGGAAACAACGGCTCCAGAACGAAGTTGGCGAGGTTCATCAACAGAGACCACAGAACGAAGCCGCCGTGTCTGACTGTTGTCAAAAGGTGGGACCTGGCTAATAGCCATGCTGCGAGAAGCCCCCTTCGCGTTGCGGAAGAGAGGTTTTGGAGCCATAGGTGCTTGCAAGGAAAATAATGGGGACTTTACAGCCGTTTGGGTAATTGTTGTCAGTAACTCAGCTTTTTTCAATCAATTAGGAAATATGGACTTGGTAGAAATTTGAGTGCTCTATTTTGTATCTCATGAAGTACTGCATGGATTGAGATGATTATAGAGGGAAAGTTGCACTATTTATTGATGGCTATCTACTCCTGTAATTACATTTGGACAATATTTAATGCATGGTGAGTTATGGATGAAACAAAGGGTAAACCAGTGCTTTTTGACACTCAAAATGATATTGTCACATTATGGCATCAAATGAGCTCCTATGAAGAACATTGTAGGGAGGAAGTTGTTCATTTTTTCAAGGGCTAGAAGTACATATACCGTGTTTTTCTTTATTTTTGTTCTTTGAGCCAACATATATGATTCTTGTGATATTTTGATTCCAATGCAGACAAATGTAGTCCAGCTGTCATGTTGGCTCAAAGAACAAAAATAAAGAAAAACACGGTATATGTACTTCTAGCCCTTGAAAAAATGAACAACTTCCTCCCTACAATGTTCTTCATAGGAGCTCATTTGATGCCATAATGTGACAATATCATTTTGAGTGTCAAAAAGCACTGGTTTACCCTTTGTTTCATCCATAACTCACCATGCATTAAATATTGTCCAAATGTAATTACAGGAGTAGATAGCCATCAATAAATAGTGCAACTTTCCCTCTATAATCATCTCAATCCATGCAGTACTTCATGAGATACAAAATAGAGCACTCAAATTTCTACCAAGTCCATATTTCTTAATTGATTGAAAAAAGCTGAGTTACTGACAACAATTACCCAAATGGCTGTAAGCAAAATACCCAGAAAAGAAGTGGCGGCGAACCTGAATAACCCCCCAGTGGCCAGAACGGACCAGCGCTTCCAGTGTGGTGTATAATCGAAGGTCTGATGTCCTTCTGTTCTCTTGATTGGCAATCATGCCGTCGTAAGTTCTCGTAACTGCTTCGGATGAATACGCTAAGGAACAATCAGCCATTGGAGGGCGTGCACGAGAGAAAAAGGGTCATAATGAATTGTGGATTATATCATGATGTACCAACATAGTAAATCGATCGGGTAAACAAGGGCGAAACAGACCGCCATGTCGCACACGTACGATCGGACGGCGCCCTGTGGCATATATTAGCTCATAATTATGGGGAGTGCTATATTAAAATTGGACCAACCTCATGGAATAAAAGCGGTGGGCACAATGATACCCATGATCGGGCTCAGCCAATACCGGAGGAACCTGGTCAGGTGCAAGTGGGTATCTGATGAGTAGGAAGCAGTTCAGAAAGCGGTCATAACATTGTGCTGAAGACAAGTTGCTTGAAAGATGTCGAAGTCGAGAGAACTTGAAGTCTTATCACACAAACCGTGACAAACGCAGCCTCTGAGACTGAAGAGGTAAATAGGGTGAACAAACATAATCGGTGACTTACTTGCAGCAGAGATGAAAATGCGATGATCAGCGCCGTGAGCACACAAACAATATTGCGATGTGAAGTGAGCTTGCGGGAGAGCTTCAAGTTGACGTGTACTTTGTTTAGAGATTGTACTTTGTTTAGAACATCCCAACACTGTCAAACAGGGATGATCCCAATTGTAACGTGTTACCTTACAAGTGTGCTTGCCCCAACATGTCATTTCGTCGGCCAAAGTCCTCACCTTGACGCACTCCCAGTCCCTCTAAGTCCTCAGATGCCTCTCTCGTCATTCCTCCCTCTGAATCGCACCAATCCCATCCAGCAAATCATCTGATCAATGCCGAACCCTCTGCTAGCAAACGTCTTCCTCATACCTCCCATCTCTTCTTATCTCACTGGCCATCTCTCATCATGCTCCCTGGGTGACAGCACACATGCTGTGCTCTCCCATGTCAGGCCTTCCCTCCCCACTATGCCTTGCAACCGGCATCACCTCGACCCAGATTATCCCTTCGCAATTGGGCCTGATTCTCCATTTGCTTCACTTGCAGATGTAGCGGGATACGACAATGTGATGGAAGGGGTGTGGACTACGCATTTACCAGATCTTGATCTTAGAAGGCAAGCACAGCGGGGAAAGAAGGAACAACAGTGTATCAAATGGATTGAGCAGGTGCTACCATTGCTGCTACATCCACATCTGACATTATTGCGCAATACCCACTCCCTTTGCCACAATGCCCGTTTTACCCCCCATGCCTGCTCCTGCGGTATGATAGGTCGGTCGCTCAGTGTCGTTTGTGTATACTTTGATCGTCAGAATCACTTAATATGGCATTTTTTATGGTACTGACATTCTGCCAGGCCTAGAATGCATCAACATTAATTGTTGCTCATGCGCACCAGCAGCCCTCACTCTCCTTTCTCGTCATTTGTTTCCATGCGCACCCACATTCCCCTCTCTTGCTCTCGACATCTCTGTCTTGCAGTTCATCCGCGAACTCTTTGTTCGGCTCCCTCCCAACACTACCTCTTTCTGTGAGACACTAGAGGCATTTCTCGGCAGCCTGGGTTATAAATTGACAACGCGGGTGAGTTCCCATGGGGTTAGGATGTTACCTTACTAATGCCATAATCAAGGATACTTTACGGCGTCAATTCGGCCAGTCATTGTGGTGGTATGGTAGCTTAACCAATGGGACAAATAAATACGTCCAAGATCAAATAGAGGAGGGCCGGAAGCCGCTGATTGTGGATGCTGTTGAAGCACACACCTCAGATGACCAGCCCACCCCAGACTTGAGGGAAGAAGCTTTGCCAAGCGGGGACGGTGGAGAGCACCGTGGACCCCCTCTTTCTCGCCCAACACAGTATCTGTGCTCACGCTGTCCACTCTGTTTTGGAGGTACGCAGTGGGGCGCGTCGGACGCCATGTAAGGCCAGCTACCTAACGCCTCACAAATCGTACTGATGTATGCATAGTGTGGATGTCATTGCCTGTGTTGACGCCTGCTTTACCCAAACCCGCTGCAAAACCCAACCAGGGATGCCCCCTCGTGACCATCCATGTCCACATCCGACCTCCATCTTCCTGTCAGAAGGGAATGTGAAATCAATGGAGGATTATGTTGAAATGCGCCGTTCCCACCCCCCTCCCCGTCATCCTCGTCAAGCCAGAGCAGGTGAGGATGGATTTGAGGGGAATATGAAGGTTCCGAATTCAGTGCTAGATGAATGCAACAAATCATTTACAGCCACAGACGAGAAGCGACAGGAGGGCAGTACCCAATTTTTTGCTGATACCGGACTGATGGCGCTATTTTGCCGTCATGACCGCGTACTATGGTTGGTCAACATGACTTCAGCTGGTGAGAAAAGGCACTACGCGTTGGCGTTGGTGCACCAGCTATTCGAACACCTTCCGCTGACAACAAAGCTCAGCTTGCTATACGACATAGGGTGTCAACTTGAGCGTAGTTGTATCAAGTGGGACTTCCTCCCCAAGTACCGTGATCGCCTCGTTTTTGCCCTGGCGATATTCCATGCTTATGGCCATCAGTGGCCTTGTCAACTCATATACCATCCTCGCAAGCGCACCGGCTTCGGGTTGTCAGATGGAGAGGGCTGCGAACGATTCTGGAGTGCCATAAAGAAGCTCATTCCCACACTGCGTGTCTCAGGTGTATGTATTTCACGATAAGATTGGATTGACTTTGTTCTGATCATTCCTTGCGAGAAGTATCACCAGCGCTTGTTTTTGCTTGACACACAAGTCAAGTATCTTGATGGCAAGTCACTCCGCATGCTCGCAAGCTGGCTATCACGGAAATGGTATCAATGTCAGGAGAAGAAGCAAACCGCACAAGGCATTCTGGAACAACGGGATATCCCACATGCTTATCTGCAGGAACAGTGGGAAGACCAGGTAAAGACACAAACGCAACCGGCACCCCGTAAGTCTGTCTTGATGTCTCTTCATTATGGTTTCTTGAGGAGACTTATCACAGGTCGCTCTAAGCACCTTGGCAGGCAAGCTGTCGAGGCCATTTTAGCACTAGAAGAGAGCCTGGAGACCCATCAAAGGACATTGCAGGAGCTGGAAGGTTTCTTGGGGGATGGATTTGGTGATGCTTTTGATGCTGTGGAGGTTGGGATCCAACTCAACGAGAGCCGTGCAAGCTGTACACGATTGACAGAATCTATATGGCAAAAGCGGTTGACTCTCGGGGTGGAGGAACGAGCAGCTTTACGGCAGCTGAAAGACAATGCCTTTCTGTGGATCAGAATGAATGCAAGGGCCATTAAGCAACGTCTCCATGATCGCCTGCGCCAATGCAAGTTCGAGATTGAGAGGCTTGAGCATTCTTACAGGCACACCGTCAGTCATGTCCACATCAACTGTTCGACCCACACCCCGCCCGTTCAGCTGGGCCGAAGACACAGCGCATATCCCCATTTACATTACTACCACGACGAGGAACACTACACGCAACACATCTGCCCTTAGACCCTCCACCAGGCCATTTACTGCTTCGCGACGCTGCGTTCGACAATCTACCCCACGCATACAACCCCGATGCACATTCCCCACACCGTCCGGCCCCATTTTCACTCGAAGCCACCCCCACGGCATTGGCCCTGGGAGACCCACTATCACCCGACCCCTTGTCTCTGTTGACTCACCACCCCCCGATCTGATGTACCCTGATTGGGATCGTGATCCCCGTCTTCGCGATTTGAGTAGGACACTGATAGCCCTGGGTTGGACCAAACCGGAGTAGTTGTTTCAAGTGTTGTTTTGTGGACTCATCATTTCTTTTTGCTCTTGGACACTTTCCCCTTTCTCCTTCTCCTTCCGCTCCCCGTTTCTCTCTCTTTCCTGTCCTTGTTTCTTCTTTTACTTGACGTGCTCAATCTTTTTCTCTTTCTTTTCTCTTTCTTCCCTTTTGATAGCGACGAGGGCGTCGCTATGTGGAGGAGGGGCACTTGGAGTGGTAGTGAGGATGGATCATGTGACTCAGTTCCCACGGTTGATCCAGTGAGTTAGCAGATCTGGATGTAGTAGATACCCTATCCTAGTCTTTCCGACGCACGCGTCCTCTGAGCACCCCGAGGGTACCCCCAGTATCTCTCCAACGCTTATAAGCCTGGTCTAATGGTTGATGCGTCCAGCCTTATTAGGCTGTGGTCCGTGGTTTCCCCGACTCCAGCAATACCAGTCCGAATAATCCTCAAACATCGCCCATCAATCCACCTTCTATATTGGGAAAACATTGACTCCAGCAATAACAACGCTCTCATTGTAACAGCATGTATGTTGTATCTTATCTGTATGTTGTATCTTATCTGTATGGTTATCAATAGATCGTTATCGTTATCTACTTGATTATCAACTTGATTATCTAAGGCTGATGTGTTCGGAACCTGACTGCTGGTGCTGCTACTGCTGGTGCTGCTACTGCTGGTGCTGGCGACTTAATATGTATCGCAAAGGGACTCGTACAGGGGGTGTTTCCAAGTGGATCACTGTCGTGACCACTGCAAAGTGCTGGGAACACCGAACTGTCTATCGCGCTGGATGTCAGAGGAAGCGAATGGATTCTCAAGCAGCTGTATGGCAGTCAGCCCTTGCAGGTACATGCTATTCTAACAACACAGACTACGACTTGACACTGTATCCAGGTTTGAGCTACAAAGACCGCGAAGCTGTTGAAGAGATGGATCCAAGCATGTACGACCACGATGATTCCTGGGCTTTCGACTCCGTGCTGCTGGGAGAGGAGGCTTTTGATCTTAGCCACGCTGGAGGGGAACATAACGAATTTATGGATGTTGCCAACACACTGATGAGTTGGGCAGGCATGTAAGTTCCAATGCAAATGTAGATCCACAACCACTGATGTATCAATTCAAGTCGACGTCCAGATACCAGAGAACGCATAAATCGCATAAATCGCCGGACGGTGCAATGGAATCTCCAAATTGACGCTTTGGTTGATGTGTACTTGGAATATCGCCTGCACGAGGGTGAAGATCAGCGAGCAGCAGTCCTACCTGACGAGGAAACAACTGACAGGCTACATATTGACGTTGTCAACATATTCTGTAAGATGCTACCTTATGTCCATCATACAAGGTAGCTAACCACTCAACAGATCGCAAGTCATCGAGTTTTGGTATTTTACCAAAGGATGAATATTCGAATGTTACGCTAGTTCAAAACGGATACATTGGGTCATCCCCACTTTACCCGATGGTCGCTATCTCATTGCGCACCCTAGCCACATATCGACAAACCCATCGGGTGTGTCCCAGGTATTCCCTGCAATCCAAGGCTCGAAAGCTCTGTCACCTGCATAGTTTGAGTCATACTTCGGTTTGCTGCTCCTCGATTAACCAACTATAATAGTGTTGCCGAAGTTCAGTTCGGTCCGGTTCCGAGCCTTTTTGGCGGAACCGCGAACTGAACTTCGGGTCCGGTTTGGCGCATGGCCAAACCTGGACCCGGACGGCATTGAACCGTCTCGCCGCGTTCGGTCTGGGTTCAGACCGAGGTTGGCTCACCCCGTGAGCTCCGTTCTCCTCGCGAATGGCAGGCACGTATCAATTGATACGGCGCTACACTTCGCGAGGTAGTTGGGCTGCGGGGGAGCCGTCCGGTGCTGCTGCTGCTGCTGCTGCTGCCATCGCGTTGCTGCTGTTGCTGCGGCCGTTGGCGTTGTTGCTGCTGCTGCTGCTGCCGCTGCCGTTGCTGCCGTTGCTGCTGTTGCTGCTGTTGCTGCTGCTGCCATTGCCGTGGCGTTGCTGCCATTGCTGTGGCGTTGCTGCTGTTGCCGCCGTTGCCGCTGTTGCCGCTGTTGCTGCTGCTGCCGTCACTGCTGCCGTCGTTGCTGCCGTCGTTGCTGCCGCTGCCGGCGCTGCTCCTGCTGCCGTCGCCGTTGCTGCTGCCACTGCTGCCACTGCTGTCGTGGCCGTTGCTGCTGCCGCTGCCGTTGCCGTTGCCGTTGCTGCTGCTGCTGCTGCTGGCCGTCGTGGTTGTCGTTGCCGTTGTTGTTGCCGCCGCTGGTGGTAGTGGTGGTGGTGGTGGTGGTGGTGTTGCAGCTGTCGCGCATCCGTTGCTGCCGGCGCTGCTGCTTCTGTTGCTGCTGCCGTTGCTGCCAGTGCTGCTGCTTCTATTGCTGCTGCTGCTGCTTCTGCTGTTGCTGCTGCTGCTGGCCGTTGCCATCGTCGTTGCCTGGTTGCCATAGCCGTTCCCATTTCTGTTGCCGCCGCTGGTGGTGGTGGTGGTGGTGGTGGTGGTGTTGCAGCTGTCGCGCGTCCGTTGGCATTGGGTTGGCGTTGGCATCCATCTTGTGCCAAGATGGGTGTGGCCGCGACGTGGTCGCGGTCGAGTTCCCTGTCGCAAATGACATTAGTAAAGTTAAGAAAAGCTTGAAACTGACCTTCGCGTTGAGTGTTGATGTTGTGTTGCGTGAAAGCTACACGGTCACGGCCGGTCACATGATACCATTTAACACGAAATAGTAAGTCAAGAAATACGAAAAACAAATGAAATAAATACCGTAAAACTAGCTGCGTTCGCGGTTTGGACGCGGTTTGGAGCCGTTCAGGAAATCCGGCGGGCCTTGAAACCCGGAACTGAACCCGCGGTCCGGTTCAGCACTTGGCTGAACTTAGACTGAACCTCGGGTTCGGTTCGGGGTTTGAACCGGGTTCGGCTAGGTTCGGAACCGAACTACGGCAACACTAAACTATAAATAGATTCTTTACCAGTGCTACTTATGTGACCAGTTATCTGTCGCATATGATATCTATCTCCAGATCCTTCGACAAGTTGACAACCGTATCAAAGTCGTTCTTGGTCGAAATGAACCAAACTGGCATCTGAAAAATGTGTGCCCGCCATGCTTTTACAAGCTTCAGGGCAAGCCACCACTTGAACATTCATTTCATTGCGAAATGGATGGAAACAATTCAGCAAAGCGTTCTGATGCTTTGATACAGCAAAAAGAGGAATTACCAGACTCACGAAGGTTGAGCAGTGACCATTGGCTCTCCTGTGAGGAAGTGGATCAATTTAAGGATGAGGTTAGAACCCGAACCATACAATCAGTAAGTTCGACTTTAGAAGAATTTTGTTCTGTTTTAATCTTGTTCTGTAGGGACAGACAACAAAACATGGTGATGATGACAAATTCAGTGCTGATTGGGAGGTTGTCCCTGAGGATGATCCCATTGCAATATGTATCTTGCAGTGGAAAAATGCAAGCCTGGAACAGCAAAAACGAATGTTCAGCATGTTTTCTGAGACTGGTATCTTCATTACTGCTTGCCATCATGGGTTTGTGCTTCTTGTATGTGACATGGTTAGAAGTGGAGAACTGTGAGTCTCCGCTGTTTCATTGATAGCTGTTCAAGCTCAGATTTACTGTTTCAGTGCTAAATACCCACTTGCGATGGCCAATAAGCTCATGGAAGTGTATGGGGAAGACATTGGTTGTGGGTATGACATCAGCTGTGCATTCTCAAAGACACTTGATGCCAGCTCTCTTGGCCCCACTGCTCATGAAAAGCATTTTTGTTGCTTTGTTGGAGCATTCCACGGCCATGCTCACAATCGAGCTTGCCAGCTTGAATGGCTTCCTCTCCATGTTAAAGGAGCCGGCCGTTCAGATTTTGACAGATGCGAACGAGTGTTTTCTGCTTCAGATGAATTGGCACCAAGCATTCGGCATGCAAGTCTATTCCATTTCCACCAGGCACTGCTCGAACACTTCGGTTTCTGGGATGAAGATAAGTATGCTCAGCTGGGTAAGTGGTATAAAGTCTTTTGCTCTTCAATTTTGGGTAACAACTATAATCAGGGAGGTATTTATTGATTCATTACAATGAAGCCCTTGAAATCACCACTGGTATGGCAAGACAATTGAATGGCATTCAATCTGAATTAAATATCTCTGATGAGGACTTTGAGGAATATCTGCGGCAGGAAAAAGAATATCTGCGAGGCTTGAAGAATGAACCTCCTGAGGAAACCCTTCAATTTGTATATGTCGAACGACTACAAGAACTGGAAAATGCATGGTAAGTTGCAACCATCTTGCAAGAGTATGAATTGTCAATGCTTTTTCAGTATCAAATGGGATCAAGCCCGTGCTGCGGCAAGCTTTATTGTGCAGATGCCAGCAACAGTTGGAATCCGTGCAGCTCAGACAAAAGCCAATAGAGCGGTCACAACCACCTATAACAGGCTCCAACGTGCCGAAGCAAACGTTGCACAGATTGAAGACCAACTTTGTATTGAAGCTTGGTGGACATCTGACTGTCCAGAATATAATGATGTCGTTTCCAACCTTGCCCATCGAAACTATTGTTTGGCTCTCGATGAACTTGAGTGATTAGTTGTCCAACGCTTATTTGAACACTCGAAGCTCAATATGTCAAGGACTGGTGAGGTATATTTTTCCTGTCTATAACACTAACTGACTGTCCTGCACAGGGTACAAACTCCGAGTGCATATATCCAAGGCTTTGCGACGTCGGGCAGATGCTATCCACAATGCTCTGGACAAATACAACAAAGTCTGGGAATTAATCAGGGAGGATCATCTCGTTCCCTTGCACAAGTCCGTGCCAATCTTGATGGTGTGGATTACATTTTTATTGATGAGGTGTCAATGTTATCTTGCAGAGATATGTATAAAATCAGTGCTCAGTGTGCAAAAGCACGTGGTGTTTATGATGAACCCTTTGGTGGCATTAATATGATATTTGCAAGAGATTTTGGCCAACTTCCACCAGCTATGAGTGGTGCTCCTTTGTACTCTGGAACCGTTGGTGTCCAAATCAATTCCAGTCAAACTATAGCAAATCAGGAAGCTGCTATAGGCAAAGCTCTTTGGCATCAAATTACAACAGTTGTTATATTACGTGAAAATATGAGACAAACAAATCAGTCAGAAGAAGATGTCCAACTGAGGCTTGCTTTGGAAAACATGAGGTACAAAGCATGTACTCCCAAAGATATTGCATTTCTTCGTACTCGTGTTGCAGGAAAAGGTCCAAATGATCCAAAATTAGCCCAAAAGAAATTCAGGAATGTGTCAGTTATAACTGCATTGAATGCACAAAAAGACAAAATCAATGAACTTGGTATTCAACGTTTTGGTGCTGAAAATAGGAGACCATTAACATCATTCTATTCCATAGACAGATGGAATGATCCCACTAGTTCCAATAGCAAAAGAAAATCTTATCACATGTTAACAATTTTGGATCCTATTTGACACACAAAGATATTGGAACCTTCACTCCAAAAACTACTTTGGAGCCAACCACATGCATCATCCTCTGATCATATACCAGGAAGATTGGACTTATGTGTAGGCATGCCAGTGATGCTGAGAAACAATGATGCAACAGAGTGCTGCATTACCAAAGGAGCAGAGGGCATAGTTGTGGGTTGGCAGAGTGCAATAGGTCCTGAGCAACAAACTGTACTGGACACTTTATTGGTCAGATTATTGAATCCTCCAAAAAGAATTAACATAGAAGGACTTCCTGAAAATGTGGTGCCAATTACAAAACATGTCACTTCCACCATGTGCTCATTACCCAGTGATGATGTGATATCTTTGTCAAGAGAACAAGTGTTGGTACTGCCTAATTTTGCAATGACTGATTATGCATGTCAAGGACATACTCGTCCTAACAATGTAGTTGACTTCAGTAGTTGTAGAAACCACCAATCCTATTATACTTGCTTATCAAGAAGTGCTTCTGCAGCAGGAACTATCATCATGCAAGGCTTTGATCCTAAAGTAATTACTGGGGGTGCTTCTGGATATCTCAGACAAGAATTCAGAGAATTAGAACTGCTTGATGAGATTACCAAACTGAAATATCAAGGATTATTACCAGACCATGTCAAGGGAGATCAGCGAAATTCTATCATTGATCGATTTAGAAAATGGAAAGGAAAGTCATATATTCCAAAAAACATTCATCATGCTATTGCATGGAAAGCCATGGAGCAACTAAATCAATACACAACACAGCCCTCTCCATGGCAATTAATTAAACCTATGAACAAAAATCAAAAGGCAGATTTCAGAAACCTCAACTTCGTTCCTGCAAAAGAAACTGTTCCAATCACTGTCACTCATAAAAATTCCACAGCCAATGTATTGCAAAATAACAAACGAAAATTACAACAAGTTGTAGGTTCATCTTCCATAGTGAAAAAAAACGAAAAACAAGTACTATTGAATTAAATGAACCAAAAGGGTTTATATGGGATGCGCAAGATTGGAGCTGTGCTTATGATTCACTCTTTACAATATTACTAGCAATATGGAATGAAGATCCATCAAGTTGGAAAAAAAGATTCAATAGCATCAATGAAATATTAAAGATTTTGAGCTTAGGATTCAAACGATCAAAGAATAACACAACAGATTTAGAAACAGTTAGAAATACAATCAGACATTTATTGCATCAAGATAAACCCGAAATATTTCCTTATGGTCAAGTTGGCATTGCCATAAGTGATTTGGCCTATTATATAATGAAAGCAAATGAACCAATGACTTCAACTTGTCTTAAATGTATGAATTGTGAAAACATAACCATTCTGGAAAATGATAGATGTGATGCCATCTTTCATTGTTCATATTCATTTTCTGGAACAATCTCAGCATGTCTTGCTCAAATCATAGCTAATAGACAATGGCACAAATGTCAATTGTGTTGGGGAGAGATTACTAAATTTATTGCATTTAACAAAATTCTACCTCTAATCATGTTTACAATTGACTCTATTGAGAATTTAATAGTTAGTCAAATTATAAACTTGTCAATTGATGACATATCCACTGCTTTCACATTGAGAGGAATTGTGTACTTTGGTGATGCACATTTTACTGCCCGTATATTCATCAAAAGTATGGTATGGTTTCATGATGGTATATCAACTAGATCAATTTGTATGAATGAAGGTGATATAGATGACTTTTCAAATATTAATTTATTGTCATGTAATGGTAATAATGCTGTACTGTTTATATATGCTCAATCTTAATATTTGTTCTCTTGCTAAAAAAAGGGACAAGTAATATGCCATGCAAAGCAATGGCCCACACCCCACTAGTCCGGTATATGGGATGGCCCATGGGATGACATTTGGTGTTGTGGCTCCATGGGACATCCCTACCAGAGGAGGTGTCTGGGGGAATTTGAGACGCCCCTTCCATAGGTATTTAATAGAAAACTCAGAATGATGATACCATCTAGTTGTAAATTTCAAGGCCTTGTCATGGCCACTATAGGTACCATGGGTGCGATAGCATAGTATAAGATTGTACATGCTTATTCTTTTGAGAGTCACAGAGCTGATTCTCCTTCAGTTGTTTCCACATAGAAAGACAGAAGGAGTAGGAGAGGAAAAGGGCTGGAGATTTTGGGTAATGAGATGGGAAAGAGGAGGGTGTGCTTCTAGTAAACCAATCCCTTGTGCATGTGGCAATCTGAAGCTTGTAGGGGAGTGATTGAGCAGAGCATGCATAATAAACAAAGAGAAGTGGGGCTACATATGCAGAGGAGGCTGAGCTGAAAATTCAACAAGTGTATTATGAAGAGGATTTGATCAGGATATCAGTGGTTATTACATTATTGGCTGTGCATACAATGGCTGACTGGGATGCAGATGCAGAGGAGAGATCTAATTTTCAATCTATGTTAAGGTTAGAGTGCTTCTTGAGGAAAGTGGACTTGGGCTTAAAGTAAGGGGACATCTCACAGAGGCTTGGTTAGGACATCCCTCTCAGCTTCTGGGATATCCCTGTGAGCTTGTAGGATGTCCCACAGCCTTCTCTTGGACATTGCTGTCAGCTTGTGGGACATCCCACAGTCGGGATGGGATGTCCCACAGCCTTGTCTGGGACATCCCTCTCAGCCCCCAGCCAGCCTGTGGGACATCGCACAGCTTATCTGGGACATCCCTGTCAGCTTGTGGGACATCCCACAGCCTTTTCTAGGATGTCTCACCCTGCTCAGCATCTGCTAAGTAATCATACCAATAAATCATTATATCATATGTTATAACATAATTTTAAATAATTTACATTTAGCAACTTACTTAAAATAGACATCGCAAATCACATAATTATTTTGCTTAATTATATACATATCTACATTATATTATCAGGGGATGTGGGTGGGAGGTGGTGGTGGTGGTGGTGGAGAGAAGAGGAGAGGGGGAAATGACCAGGGGGAATGGAGGGGGTGGGCAAGGGGAGAAGGGCAGGAGGTGGATGGGAGGGGGTGGCAGGGGGCAGGAGATAGGCAGGGGGAGAAGGGGCACAGGGGAGGGAAACGGGGGGAAGGGGAGGGAAAGGGGAGGGAAACAGGGGGGACCTAAAAAATTACATACCGGGGTTACCTACATGTCCACGCCCCTCCGCGTCGCCCTCGTCACCCCCGTCATCGTCGTCGTTCCCGTCTGGCCCGGTTCCCATTCGTGTTGCTGTAGCCGTCCCGTTTGCTGTCCCTCGCCATTTCCGTCCTCACCGTCCCCATTGTCGTCGTCCTCGTTGTTGCGGTCTCCGTTGTCGTCATCCCGTTCCCTCGTCCCGGCTGTCCTCGTTTCCATTGCCTGTTGTCCCCGTTCCCGTTCCCATCCTCGCTGTCCTTGTCGTCGTTCTCATCGTCCCCATCCTCGTTGTTGTCGTTGTCATTGTCGTCCCTGTTCCCGTGTGGTGGCCCACGGCCGTCGGCCCTGTGCCGTTCGTGTTGTCATTGCTGTCCCATTTGCTGTCCCGTCCTCGCCGTTTCCATCCTCGTTGTCCCTGTTGCCATTGTCCTCGTTGTCCCGGTCTCATTGTCCTCGTCATCCCGTTCCCTCGTCGTTTCCATCGCCCGTCGTCCGTTGCCCCCATCCCTGTCCCCTTGCTTGCTGTCCTCCTCGTCATCCTCGTCATCGTCCCTGTTTTCCTTGTCGTCCCTGTTGCCGTTGTCCTTGTTGTCTCGGGCTCCATGGTCCTCATGGTCCCGTTTCCCCGTCCCCATCATCCTCGTTTCCGTCATCCGTTGTCCCCGTCCCCATCCCCGTCCAATGCCCACTGCCTGTGCCCACTGTCCTCATCTTCGTTGCCCCTGCCCGTTGTCGTCTTCCCGTTGTTGTGGTTCCTGGTTACTGTTGTCGTATTCCCCTTTCGCGCCGTCGTAGCGTTCGTTCATTCACCCCGTCATCGTCATTCCCGTCATTCTCGGTCTTGCTGTCGTGGTCATCCTGGGTTGCTCCCGTTCACGGCTGCGTCCTCCATCTCCTTGTCGCCCGCACTGCATCTACTTGTTGTTGCTGTTGCGTTCGCGTTCGTTTGGTCTGGGTTAAAAAACCTACAAGTGTTTAAATAGTCAGTAGAATAAATGAACAAGATAAATAGAAGACTTACCTGGGGTGCTCTGGCATCCGCACCCATTGTCGTGTCGTTGTTGAAAACAACAAGTGTTGTTGAACTCGCACGCGAGAATTTCAACCGGAATTGGCCGATATCCAAAACGGGGTTGAGTTGCCATATGGGGAGGAGTGGCTGGATTTTCTTATTATTATTATATATACTACAACACCTCAATGGCCAGGGCAAGACCCTGAAGAGATGTAGGTATTATATACCTACCCCGAGAGGAGTTTTTGTATTTTATTTCATTTTATATTGGGAGATATTCACAATGCATTTTATGCCTCTGCCAAAATTGGACCCTTAAACAGCTAACTTTGCGAGTACATGTCTGAAAAATCCAAAATTAATTCTAGGAGTACTAAGGAAGGTGTACATTGTGTTCCAGACAAGTGCCTGGTAGTTGGTGTGGCAAGGAATGTGTGGTAGCCAAAATTGATTTGGAGCTTTGCAGACAATCAAAAGTCCATATAAGCAGACACAATCATGAATGGAAGGTGAGTGACAAGTTCATCACATTTTGGCTGCAACACATTCCCTGCCACACCAACTACAAGGCACTTGTCTGGAACACAATGTACACCTTCCTTAGTACTCCTAGAATTAATTTTGGATTTTTCAGACATGTACTCGCAAAGTTAGCTGTTTAAGGGTCCAATTTTGGCAGAGGCATAAAATGCATTGTGAATATCTCCCAATATAAAATGAAATAAAATACAAAAACTCCTCTCGGGGTAGGTATATCATACCTACATCTCTTCAGGGTCTTGCCCTGGCCATTGAGGTGTTGTAGTATATATAATAATAATAAGAAAATCCAGCCACCCTTCCCTATATGGCAACTCGACCCCGTTTTGGATATCGGCCAATTCTGGTTGAAATTCTCGCGTGCGAGTTCAACAACACTTGTTGTTTTCAACAACGACATGACAACGGGTGCGGATGCCAGAGCACCCCAGGTAAGTATTCTATTTATCTTGTTCATTTATTCTACTGACTATTTAAACACTTGTAGGTTTTTTTTCCCGCACCCTCGTGCCAAATGAGCATGAACAAGGCAACAGCAACAAGTGGACATGGAGGCGGATGCGGGCGACAAGGAGACAGCGGACACAGGACGACACAGGACAACTGGGATGCGGGCGACAGGGTAAACGAACAAACGCGATGATGGTGCGAAAGGGGAATGTGACAACGGGAACCAGGAACCACGACAATGGGCAGGGGCAACGAAGATGAGGACAGCGGGCACAGGCATGGGGACGACAGAAACGAGGACGACCGGGATGGCAGAACGGGACGACAAGGACCACGGAGCCCAACAATGACGACGATGGCCCCGCCAATGCCAACAGGGCGGCCAACGCCCAACAACGCTGATGACAGCCCCACTACGCCCAACCATGACAACGATGGCCCCACTAATGCCCTAAAGACCCCCAACGAAGACGGTGGCCTCAACACTGCCCAAGCCTCACCCAACAGGGCCGCCAACGCCCCACCAACGCCCCAAAGCTGCCAATGCCCCACAACGACGGTGACGGCCTCACAAAGGCCCCCAATGATGACGGCGGCCCCAACGACGCCCAAGCCACACCCAACAGGGCTGCCAATGCCCCACCAACGCCAAAGGGCTGCCAACGCCCAATGACGACGACGACGGCCCCACCAATGCCCAAAGGGGCCCTCAACGACAACTGGGGTTCCAACAACACCCAAGCCACACCCAATAGGGCCGCCAACGCCCAACAACAACGCCAACAGCCCCACCAACACCCAATGACGACGGCAACGGCCCCACCAATGCCGTAAAGGGCCCCCAGCCAATGCCCAACAACGACAGCAGCCCCACTGATGCCCAACACGGCCCAATGATGATGGCGATGGCCCTCACGGCCCCAATGACGAGCCCACCAGTAGGGCATCAACACCTCGTGAAACATGCCACTGCATCAATTGATGCGTGTGCCGGCTTTGCAAGGTATGTAGCCATCTTACTGGGTGTGGGACTGATGCCAGCAACATCAGAATGTTCCCTTATAATAAGCTTACTGTAAATATATAAGATTGCTTAGAATAAAATTAAAACTACATGACTACATATACTAGGACCTTTAAAGTCACCAACCCCAAACCCATGCCCAAGGAATAGTGGAGAGGCCACCCTCCCCACTGGTGACAGTCAAGGCTAGAATTGAATGCTCACAACCATCCAGAGGCTGCACCCAAACCAGGACTTCCATGCCCTGGCATCAAGCAGAGAAATTTGGCTCTCTCTGCCGGGGTGAGTGGACTGGAAGTCGAAGAGCACTGGGGGCCAAACATGAAGGTTTCGGGGTTTTTAATTGAAACTAAACAATCACATGATCTTAAACATGTGATTTTTGACGTGGCTAATTCCCAATCACATGACCTTAAACATGTGATTTTTGACATAAGAATTAGCCATGTCACTTATGAGTTTACTCCAAGTCTGAGTTACTACACTAGCAATCTTGCACAAACTCTGTTTCAACTTTCTGAAGTTCATTCAAGCTCTTACCCACTCTTACCCTCTAGTCTACCATATACTGAACAATTGCCTGAGCTACTGAGGAAATTCAGACAATTCTCAAGGCCACTACAACAAATATGTTCCTACCACAAACTGCTAATATTGTTTTGGAAAAAGAATGGTGCAAAGGTGGACTTGTTAAAATTGTTCTACTTGTACTGGGATTGAAGGAATGGGGAATTCAAATTCATGGGAAGGCAGCACATGAAAAATGGATAAAAGTTCAGCTAGAGGTAAAGTCAGTGTTTCAGAAAATTCTATCTGCTGAAAAATTGTAAGTGATTATTGGTGGATATGGTCAATAAAAACACTAATATCAGAAATTAGAAAGGAGTCTAAAATGCATATGGATTAAGAAGAGGCAAATGAGGAGGGCCATCAAAAAAGAAATGACAAGGCATGCATATTTATTGCTATTTGCAGGTATTTTGGCACATGTGAAATAACCACAAGATTTTGATGTTGAAAACATCAAAATTTAACTCCTTCAGTTTTCAGCAGAATCAGATGATTAGATTGGCTCACTTGTAGAGCAATAACAAATGCATAAAAATCCACATGTTGAATATAGTCATTTATAAGCCAAACTGAGTATATATCAAACAAATTATTTCATTTGTATTACTAGCAGCTAGGAATCAGAATGTACTGCAATTTTGCCCATCTAATCACCTGATCCTGCCCAAACCGAAAGGAGTTAAAATTGAAATGTTGAAAACATCATAAATTTGTGATTATATTACATGTGCCAAAATAACTGCAAATAGCAATGATTTCTCTACAAGTGATGAACAGAAATAGGGGTTCTATCATTCTGTGAATGTAATGAGATAGAAAGATGAAACATGGAACTTATAAATTGTATGTTGAAGTATATGATACTTTGTGAAGAATACACAGTGGTATTATCTTTTTTGATGAATATAAATCTGTAAATAGCAGAAAATAAATAGTGAATTAATTATATAAACCAAACAATAATCTTCACCAGAAATTTTGCATTTGTGGAGGTGCATCAGCCTAGAAAATAGTGGGTGCAGGAGATATGCTGATAACATCAGCCTAGGCCATCCCAGTGGGGCCTGAAGTTATCCTGGGAAATCAGCCTAGATCATCCCAGTTGGGTCAGGATATATCCTGAGAAAATCAGTCTAGATCAAATCAGCCTGAACCATGTCAGTTGGGCCAGGATATATCCTGAGAAAATCAGCCTGAACCATGTCAGTTGAGCCAGGATATATCCTGAGAACCTCAGCCTAGACCATGTCAGTTGGGCCAGGATATATCTCAGCCTGATTCAGCTATCCCCAAGTCAGTTGGGTGATCTCATTTTCAGGCATCCCATCTCAGTTGGTAATATCTTGCTGAATCTGGTGTGCATTTCAAAAACAAGCTTTGGACTACAAGCAATCAGACTAAGGGTATATAATAAGGGCTTAGGAATTTTAAAGCAAAACATCAGACTATAAGCATTCAGGGCAAGGGCATATAATAAGAGCTTATGGTTTTGGACATGTTTTAATGTGACTGGATGTGTTTTAGGCGTGACTCAACTGAATCCTGGTCATTATGTTGTTTTCATAAGCACCATCCTCATCTGAAACTAGAACACCCGCTAGCCATTGTGCCTGATGCATAGATCACATTAAAAGTTAAGCTAATCATTACTCACATACTCCAGGATGGAAGCCCTCAATTACATCCTGTGGTTCAACACCAGTATTTTGCAGAGACAGCAATGGCTATTTTCTTTGGTAAGTAATAAACTACAAAGAAATTGGTAGACCCTTACCTGAGACCACCCCCAACAGAATCACAGAGGCTTGTGAAGCATCCTCATTCCCTGTTTACAACTATCAACAATGGCATCCTGTGTGGCTGAGTCCAAACAAAGTTGGTCACCAAATCACCTTCTTGCAGGGTCTACCAACGTTTTTTGCATTGATTGACCCATTTTTCCATCTCCTTTCATGAACCTGTACAAGATTTTACCAGGCCTGACTGTGCCTTCTCAGGTGCTGCTCCGTTGTTGTCACTAATGTTGCCATTGTCATCCAAGACATCTGCATATTGGGGTACTGCAAGAAGCTCAGCAACCTTTGCCTTATTGTGGTTTTGCCACTTCATCCGGTCATCTACAAATCCAGCATATTTCTGTGATGCACAAATGTTGGCACCAACCTTCACATGCATGTGAGAACAACATGGTGAGTTTTTTGTACTGCAAGTTGTCTTGATTTTAAGGTCAGAAAAACCACTCTCTAACCTGGCCTGGTTTACTGATATACTGAGCAGGAGCATTGCAAAGTCAGCAAGCTTGGAGACAGATGGTGTTTGGAGAAATGCTCTCCACATGGCGAGGGGATTAGCTCCCTGGAATTGGTGAGTTGTAGATCAGTGATATGAGATGAATGACTGACATGCACTTGTTGGAATATGCACTTCAGTCCACCACTATTGTACATCTAGTTAGATGTAACATAACAGTATGTTGTGTTCCATCTAAGTGTTCTACAAGGCCTGGTCTTCCCAGGGACAATTTATTAGTCCCAGGGACATTTCACCCATGGGATATATTTTCAGACCAAGGCTGAAATGGGACACTTTCAAAAGAGGCCTAGCAGATGATTAAATATCCCAAGGGATAGTTTTAAAAGAGAACCATGGTCTAAATATAAGTACCATGGGATTCTAGAGCTTATATTTGGCTAAAGTAAGGGACAATATATATTTCAAGAATCTACAAAATCATAGTCCAAGGGATATGTTACCAATGCAGAAGACTGTGGGACACTGACTGGCACACAAATGTGTCCCATGGGACATTTAGTCTACTATGAATATTTCTCATGAGATACTGTGATTTTGAAGAAATATACTATAGGACATTAATTTGACTGTGAATATTTCCCATGGGATGTAAATGTGTTCCATGGGATGCTTCCATTAATTCAACTTATACCACGGGACATTTATTCTACCGTGGATATATCCCATGGGACATTTCCATTTGTTCAAATCATACCACAGGACATTTATTCTACCATAGATATGTCCCATGGGACATTTCCATTTGTTCAAATTACACCATGGGACATTTATTCCACCATAGATACATCCCATGGGACATTTCCATTTGTTCAAATTATACCACGGGACATTTATTCTACCATAGATATGTCCCATGGGATATTTAAAATTGAACCATGGGACATTTATTCTACCATTGATTGATCCCATGGGATATTTCCATTCCTCAAAATTATACCAGGGGACATTTATTCTACCATCAATATATCCCATGGGACATTTCCATTTGTTCAAATTATACCATGGGACATTTATTCTACCGTAGATATGTCCCATGGGATACTTAAAATTGAACCATGGGACATTTATTCCACCATAGATCTGTCCCATGGGAGATTTCTATTTCTTAGAATCATCCCATGGGATTTCTTAAATCTGTACCATGGACCATAAATATCACCCATGTGATATTTATTCTCCACTATCATGTCCCAGGGGACATTTATTCTCCGAGACATGACTTGTTCATTGTATTAACCCACATATATGCATAAACATGCTAACAACAAACTAAATATTGTCCTTACCAATCAAGGGGTATAAGAGCCAGAGCTCAATCTGACAGATCAACCTTATTATATTAGTCCATTCTTAATCATCGTCATCACTCCCACTTTCGTCAGTTATCGCGACTTCTCTGTAATGGGAGGGGCCTGCTTTGGATGTGGTTGCCGGTTTGCTGCCGCCCTTTACCCATCGGTTGGAGGCACCGTGGTCCCTGTTCCTATGACCTTGAACATCATCCACATAGTGAGACCGTTTTGTTGGTCACATTAATGGGCTTGAAGCCGGTGCAAGAAAATATTTCTTTGGTGGGTAACGTCTCTTGGACTCATTGGGATGGGCACCTTGCTTAGGGGCACGATATTCACCAACAGCCTGTCGATACTGTTTCTCCCTCGGCATTTCTTAGGTATCATCCTCGAAATCCACCCTATGGCACTTGTCGTTCCTTTGGTGGACTCATCCTCACTGTAAGTCCGCTTCTGACGATGATGGTGGGGGTTTCTGCTGGCACGACAAGTGCCATCATCTGACTCAAGCCCATCCTCATCAAGGACTTCCCACTCCGTTGACTTGCGGTTGACACAATCACGGGGCTGTCAGACATCTGCCCCCATTTGCTGGGCTGTATCCTCAGATGCATAACCGTCATCCCAACCGACATCTTTCTGTTTAGAGGTCGTGGAGCCATGCCTGGCATGAAACTTCTTATCAACACGGGAAACCCATTCTGGGCAATCCTTGAGGAGCCGGAGAGCAACACTGGAGCTTGATACAACTAATGGTATGATCCTCTTGACAGGGTCGTTGTTGGGGTGAGCTAGTGTTGCCGAAGTCTGGTTTGGTCCAGTTTTTGGCCTTTTTGGCTGAACCGAAAACTGGACCCTTGGTTCAGTTCGGCCCCCCCACTGAACCAGAACCAGAACCACATGGAACCGTTCCATGCGATCCGGTCTGCATTCCGATGCGGTTTGAACCGCGAACCACCTTCCTTCACCCTCAAATTTCCTTGCAAGCTGCAGCACCATGTCAATTGACATGGGCCTGGGGTTGTGAGCATTTGGGAGGGTGGGGAGGAAGGGGGGGACTGCCCACTGCTGTGGGGGCTGTGTTACTGCTGGCACCATTGTTGCAACTGCTGCAGTTGCTGCGGTTGCTGCTGCTGCTGCTGTCACCGTCGCTGCTGCCGCTGCTGTCAACGCTGCTGCTGCTGTTGCTGCTGTTGCTGATGCTGCTGTTGCTGCTGCTGTAGCTGCTGTTGCCGTGGCTGCTGCCGTTGTTGCCGCTGCCATTTTCGTTGCAGCTGTGGCTGCTGCCACTGCTGCTGGGGTTGCCGTGGGGCTGCTGCCATGTCCATGCTCGTGGGCGTCATGGAGCTGTGGGGTAAGTATAGATAAATAAGTGAAAAATAAAAAAGGCGACGTATCTTAGCAGCGGCGGTGGGTGCACCACTCCCCGCTGTGTCCCGTTCTCGCTACGGTCCATGGTTCCCATTGTGGGCATGGTGTGGGTGTGGGCATTGTGTTGGCATGGGTGTGGTTTTGGCATGGGTGCGAGCAGGGCATGGGCATGGGCGTGGGCTGTGGGGGGCTTCTTTGTGTAAGAAAATGTCAGTAAAGTATGAAATAAACTAACTACTTACCAGTGTTGCTGTTACTGTACGTTGCTGTTGTGGTTGAGTTGAATCTGTGTGAATTCGTGTGTATGTTTAAGGTCACATGACCCAAGTTCTCGCAAGTTCATACACAAAAAATTAACATAAAATTTGAATATTTCAGTATCTACCTACAATGAGTTCACGGTTTGGACCCGGTTCCAAGCCGTTCAGAAATTTCTGAAGGGCCCTGAACCTCGCACCAGACCCGTGGTTCAGTTCAGCCAAAGTTGCTGAACTTAGACTGAACTTAGGGTTCGGTTCGGGGTCTGAACCAGGTTCAGATCGGTTCTGAACCGGACTTCGGCAACACTAGGGTGAGCAATATCATCTGTGCTGTAGTTCAGAAAAACTCATGTTTGAGTCGGGAATTGCACACCTTCACTTAGTGTTGCCGTGGTTCAGTTTGTGGACCGGGTTCGAACCTGAACCGCCTTGAACTGGACCTGGGTTCAGGTCCACTTAATCCCCAGGGACCGGACTGGACCAGTCAGTCCGGTCCGCAGTTCTCAATGCCGGTCAAATAATAGAACCGGTTCTGGGCAATCCTGGACCGATGAACCGGTTCTGAATCCACGTGATTTGTACGCGTGTACCTCACCATGGGCCAACGCAAACAAGGTAAAGTCTACTCATCCTCCATATCCAATTTCAACTGAGATGTTTCACCCTCACCTCTTGGCTTAGCGTACCTCATGGCGTCCATCGGCCGACACTCTGCTCCTTTTTCGCGCCTTTCCAATTTCTCTATTTCAGATCCAAGTATTGGATTTTTCGTTCTGGCCAACTCTCTGCTCTTTTTTCGTGCCTTTCCCTTTGCTCTATTTCATATTCTAGTATTGGATTTTCATTCAGGTCGACTCTCTGCTCTTTGTTCATGTACATTTTCTCTATTTCAGCTCCGAGTATTGGATTTTTGTTCAGTCCTCATCGGCCGACTCTGCTCTTTTTTTCGCCTTTCCCTTTTCTCAACTTACGGGCTGGGGGCAAGATAAAAGATTAGTGTTTTCTTACAATTGCGAGCATTCTCACCAAAATGTCCGATTGCGCAGTGGGCCAGGATGGACAACTTCTCAATGCTGAGCAGATCACCTTCTACAATGACCCCGATGACGATGTTCCTATCTCTGGACCCGGTCGCCCCCTCACAGCAGCACCCTTGCATTCATCTATTTCGTCCATGAAACCAATGACCCTGGATACGTTTATCTCTTCTGAACGAGTCCCTGCTGTCAAAGTCACTGGGGCACGTCGCTCTCAACGTGTGCCATGTCCCTCTGCCAGAGCGAAGGACCCTGACAATGCTGTCACCAATTCTCGCAAGCGCAAGCTTCCACATAATGCTAAACCTGGCGCCTCGGTGCGTCGCCAGACTCGCCGCGTGTTATCTTCGCGAAGGTGATACTGAACCTGAGGTTACTGATGCCAAGGTTACCGAAGACATGGGCAAATCTGCCTCGCGTCCTGATGATACTGAGTACGAGGAGGACAACACGGTGGATGTAGATATGGATGAAGACGAAGACGAAGACCCTCATGCAGCATATGAACATACAAAGGCCTTGGGTGATGAGGACAGGAAGGTGAGTCTCGCAAAATATTATATTGATTGGGACTCACGTTTGTTTGCAGCAAGGAACCAAATCCAATCGTTCGAAGGATGAGCGCACGGCCAATGTTCGTCTCATATTCATGTGTGAGAAGAATGTCAATCCAGACACTGGAGAGGCCGAGGATGGGCACTGGTGTGGTGTATGCCAGTATGTTGGTCTTTGTTGCGATGCGCAGATGTCAGTAACACCCTCTGCTCGTAGCAAAGCGGGTCTGTCATGTCACAAGTCCTTTTTCACTGGGGGCATTTCAACCTTGCGCGCTCACATCAGGAGGTCAGTGTTCAAAGCACCATGCGCGATCACTCATTGATACCCAGTGCAGACACCCAGACCATTTCAAACTCTACCAGAAATTATGTACTGAACGCAACGTTCCGATGAAAAATCGTGCGATACCAGTGGCAGCTCAGGATTCCAAACTGAAACAAGGGACTTTGGATGGTGCCATCGCAAAGGAACCTCGTATGCCAGTCTTCACTACGAAAGGCATGCTTGATTTCATTGTGGAACTTGTGGTGACCGAAGATGACGTATGTATGTCTGTGCTTCAACGCTGGCATTGGCTAACTACCCACAGGCATTCTCTCTCACCGACAAGGGTCCGTTTCGCCGCTTACTGTGGTACTGCCGTCTGGCACTACAAGAATCTGAAATTCCCCACCGAACTAAACTCCAGGCTGAGATCTTACAAAGGGCTCAGAATGTTGAGGATAGGATCTGAGACAAACTTGCGGTACGGTCTGCACTTCGCATCTTCTATGCAGTGATATAACTGAATGCCCCACAGACTGTTCCTGGCCAAGTTTCATTTACATTTGATACGTGGACGTCGGAGAACGGGGATCCATACCTTTCAGTGACAGGCCATTACATTGATGCTCCACATGACAAGCCGCAACAATGGGAGCTCAAAAGCGAACAACTCGCATTTACGCCGTTTGTGGGCAGGCACACCGGGAGCAACATGGGACACATTCTTGTCCGCACCGTCGATCGTCACAGCGTACGTGAGAAGGCTGGTTGGTTCACAGCCGACAATGCCCTGAACAATGATGGGGCACTGAAGACATTCGGTGCCATTGTGGATCCAGGAAAAGAAAGGTGGGATCCTGTTGCGCGGCGTGTGTGGTAAGCCAGATCTGTTTTGGCATTTGCTTGCACAGTACTGAAGATTACTTCCAGCTGCATGGAGCATTCTGTCCACATTGGCACTGGGAAATTCATTGAAGGCATGTCACCGGCATCGAGCAAGAGTATCATCAATAAGCTACGTAATGCGATCCAGAAGGCCAAGGCAGATCAGGATACGTTGGACCTGGACCAACTGGACGTAGAACTGGCCCACCTGAATCTCAATAAGGAGCCTGCGGACGATGACAGTGATGCAGATGATGACGAGTTCACGGCTGGTGATGTTGTTGGCAAGGCACTTGCCCTAGTCAAACAAATCCGCAAATCACCTCAAGCACGAGCCTTTTTCAAGAAATCATGTGCCGAAGTTGAGATACCATTCCTTTGACTGCTTAACTGGATCCGCACCCGATGGGCCTCCCTGTTCAATTTCCTTGACCGCATCTTGAAGGTGCAGAAGGTAAGCTCTGGTTTTTTCTCTTGTGGTGCATGCTCAATGTCTGTTGCAAGGCTATCAACCGATTTGTGCAGCTCGCAGATGACAGTGAAGAGGTCCCAGACTTGGTGGGGAACCGAAACTATTCAGATTTTAAATTGTCGAAGAGAGATTGGGAACAAATTGAAAAGACACGTGAGGTTTTGCAGGTACGTCCAAAGTAAATATGTCAACTGGAACTAACCTAGCACTATGCAGGAACCAGCCAATGCCATGCAGACATTTTCGTCAACCAAATATCCGACTGTATCCCGAACAATCCCTGTACTTGAATTCATGCAGCAATCATGGGAGAACATGGCGCGGCACCCTCGATTCCATGACATGTCGGCTGCCATTGAAGCTGGGCTGGAGAACCTTAGCAAGTGGTACCGGAAGGCAGATGACACGGATGTGTATTTTATTTGTCTTGGTAAGGTGTCTGCTATTATTATCCATAGATTGCCATACTAATTGAATGGAAGCTTTGGATCCCAACTTCAAAACGGCATATGCCGAAAGCAATTGGGATGAGGATTTTTATGAAGACGGAATGGCCAGGTTACGTGCCATTGTGAGTACACTAATGCACCTATCTGAACAATGCTGATGGCTATTGTCAGTTTGACTCCTATTACATTGAACCGGTGGTGCAAGATGTCCCGGCTAGCGATGTGGGCAACACTAGGACCACGAAGGCTCAATACGGCCATTCCTGGATGCGCGCTTCTGTGAAATCTCGTAAAGAGCGAGACTCTGCACGGACCAATCCCCAAGAAGAACTCGATGCTTACTTAGCGGCACCACTAGAGGAAAATGTGGACGATGTGATAGTGTGGTGGGGGGTAAGTCTGAATTCTGTTCGCCAGTATTTGGTGCTGGATTGAACTCAATAGCTCCATGCAACGCAATACCCAACACTGACACGCATGGCACGAGACTACTTGGCTATCCAAGGGTCTTCTGTGCCATCGGAACGGGCTTTCTCCAATGGGGCCCTCACATCAACTCGCCGATGGAACTGGCTTAAGCCCTCAACCTTCGAGGCACTCCAGATTCTCAAGGGTGCTTACCGTAATGGGCACATCAAGGCTTCCGAGGATGCAGAGGCACACATAGTGAGTGTCTGGGATATGGTGGAGTCTGATGATGAAGATGGAGCGTAGTACTGTTTCGTTAATTTGTGTTCCGTCATATTGTGAATATATACAGGTCCGGTTCTAGGTTCACATGCAAGTGAACCTAGATCGGACCTCCTGAACCGGTTCAACACCGGTTCAGTTCTGGGTTCCAAAAAACAAGTGAACTGGACCTGAAGTCCAGTTCAGGGTTCACATAAATCTTAAAAGAACCGGACCGAACTGGACCGTGGCAACACTACCTTCACTCCATGACATGATGTGCGGAAAGATATTTTCTGTATTATTGTTCTTCACATTGTTGATGTAGCCCCCAACAAGGAGGTTAAGTGATCGAGAGCCTAATGCCTTGAAGTTAAAACCTGGCCCAGGCAGTGTGACGTCGTTGGGCCAACCCTGAAGGCAGAGATGGTGGTTCGCGGTAGTCTTCAGCCACTTTGGCCAGTGAATTTTCTTCCCAACCACCCCATCAAGTTTATCTGTAACAATTTCAGCAAAAAATACATTGAATCTCGCAGGAAATACGTACCAAGACTCTCCTGCATCATGGCTGTGAAAACACGGTGATCACGATCATGATTGGCTTCTTGGCCTTGGCATTCTAGATCGAGGGTTGCTGCTGGCATATTTAACCCTCTCTTGCGATACACCATGGATCTGGCAAGGGTGTCAGGCAAGGAAGTATTGTAAAGTGCAGGAACTCACTTGATGCCGGTAGTTATTGTGTCTAGAATTCACTGGAGGTCGAGGTTGTGGGTCTTGATCAACTCGAACATGTCATCTGACCCTGCGAAAATGGACGACGTTTGCTGGGCAGCAGCATCCATACTGGTGTAGACGATGGCGCCGACCACTTCAATTTCCTCTAAATTTCGATATGATGATGCCTGACAGTGAGGTGAGAAGACTGTGAACACACGTAGTTGATGTACTCACCAAGTTGGTAAATTGATCCTTCACAGTCTGCATCATCGCCACAACCAACTTGAGGGTATGAGGTCCACCAGTCTCGGACTTGTCCAAGGCATCTGTGAAATCCCAAATGGGTTTCATGACTTCAGCACATTGAGTGGGGTCCTCAATTGATAATACCATGTTCTTATAGGCTTTATGCTTGGTTTTGCTGTATTCCGTGTAGCTTTCTGCACTCAGGGAATTAGCTGCAAGCACAGTGTAAGCATGAATAACTTACGGCAATTGTTAGGATGGTGGTGTGCATACCACTTCTTGAACATGTTGAAGGGGTTCTTCGAGCGAGACGTACAAATACCTAGGCCAGCCACCAGCATAATTTCCTGCATGCTCTTCTTGTGTTTGTGAGCAATTTGCTCAGCCTCTGTGGTGACTCCGGCAGCAAACACCTGTGCCTCCACCTTAGCTGCTTTGGATAGCGGTCCCGGGGATTTGGTCCAATGGTCCTTGGGAGCATCATTCACCTCTTCATCACCATCATCAGCATCCTGTAGGGCATGGGTCGACTTATTGGTAGGTGATCGAACTGCAGAGTTGTCATCCTCTGTAACAGCATCCCTGGAGAGTTCGCGGTCTACACGTGCATCCTCTGATTCCATATCACTAGCTTTATGGCCTCGTTCGGTCTCCCTGTGACGCTCAGCTGCTTTCACCTGCCATGCCTCAGAGTAGTCGCTGCCGGATGTTCCAGACTCCTCTAATGCAATAGTTAACAGCCGAGGCATCATTAAGATGACTAAGTACGAACCAGGTTGGTCATGGGACCCTTCCCACTGGGAAAAATGAGGGTCCAGGGTCCCTTCGGCACTAATGGATTCATGCGGGGAGGGAGCAATTTCCTCATTAGCGGCCTGCACATGAAGTAAAGAATAAAAACTCAAGTCAGCCGAAGGCACAGAAAACAAACTGAATACTCACCTGAGACACCTGGCCCTCAGCGTCTGTATCAAGTCCATCACCAACCACTGCATTGCCTTCATCGTCAAGTACACCCTTGACGGCCGCGTCCTCAGTACCCTTCGCCTGATCGGGATCTCCTTTGTCCACCTCCAGCATGTGTACTCTGTTGAGCATGTCCAATGCATTGGATCCTTTTTCAGCACCAGGGTTACCAGGAGCTCGCAGTTGGCAGGGAGAATCCATGGTGTCCCCATTCGACATGCCATTCACAGAGAGCGGGGCTCTTCCTTGTCTTTCGCGAACACTTCTGCGGTTCTGAAAGTAATTTCATTAGAAAAGCACTGTTTTCTTTACCTGATACACTCTGACGATGTACTCTGTATCGCTGGCGGTGTGGGAGACAAAAAGGAACAGGGGGGAGACAAAAGGGAACTGGCTGTTGCTGATCGAGTACTACATCGAGGGAGCTACAAGTAAAACTAGATAGATGGTAGGAATGGCAAACCATGATGGCTAGAGGATGGGGGACAATGTGTCAAAACATGAGGAAGCAAGGTTAAAAGTGTCCCATGGCAAACTAGAACGTCCCAAACCGGAATTGTCCCAGGGACATTCTTGTGCGATAAACCAACTTGCAACTCCCACATTTTGAGTGGGAAATGTCTTGTAGTCCTCCCTGTCGGGCGCAGATTGTTTTCTGGCACTGTCCACTTCAGGCCACCCGATTTCCTAAACTTGTAGATGTAACTGAATGGGTCGTATGTCACTTCTCCATGTTGAGAAACGACAGGTCTGGCCCAGAGCTAATATTCATGTCCATGGGCTGTCCCTGGGCTATCCTGGGCTATCCCTGGGCTGTCCCTGGGCTGTCCCTGGTCCAAAGCATTGGGACAATGGGATGTCCCAGGGACATGGGACGTCCCTGGTGCCAGGGGATCTTTTGGGATGTCCCAAACTAATTTTTGGATATTTTTTTGAAAATTTTTTTTGGCTGTGGCCACAATGATAGTGTGGTTATTGGTCAATGGAATGTTAGTAGCCATCATATACAACATATGATAGCTGTATAGCTACATGCATGTTACTTGTAGACTCTGGTAGAGACCTGGGACATCCCTGGGACAGCCCTGGGACAGCCCTGGGACATCCCACTATAGACCTGGGACATCCCAATACAGACCTGGTACAGCCCATTAGAGACCTGGGACGTCCCTGGGACAGCCCTGGGACATCCCCATACAACCCTGGGACAGCCCATTAGAGACCTGGGATGTCCCTGGGACATCCTGGGACAGCCCTGGGACATCCCTGGGACATCCTGGGACAGCCCTGGGACATCCCTGGGACAGCCCTGGGACATCCCACTACAGACATGGGACATCTCCACACAGCCCTGGGACAGACCATTAGAGACCTGGGACATTCCTGTGACATCCCACTATACACCTGGGATGTCCCCACACCGCCTTTGGGACAGCCAATTAGAGTCCACAATGTCAATGGTTTAGGATTATTCAGTTTCTGGTTCATAATGTTCCAGACCTGGGATGTCCCACCAACAGCAGTGGGACAACCATTATAGACCTGGAACATCCCAGGAACAGACCCGGGATGAAACCAACAACAGTCCATAATATTGATGGTTCAATAATGTTCCAGACCTGTGCTTGTGCACAGAAGTGTGGACATCCCATCTCTCACCATAACGGTTTATCATGTACACCAACTATACATAGCTATGAACACCATGCACTGATCAAACCACATCTTATTATCTTACTGACATAGCATATAATGACATCATCACATCATCATCAACCCTAGTGTTGCCACGGCTATAGCCGATGTTTTTTGAAAAATTGCCTTTTTAGGCTAGTAAAATTAGGCAAAATTATGAAAATATTTGAGGAGATGGGCGAAGCCAAAAGCTGAGGGGTCACTTAAGGGTGCTAAGGATTTGGGGCTCAATTCTCAGGGTTCTTCAGGGATAGCTGTTGGATGGTAGCTGGCTAGGCTCAACAGCTATGGTTGAATAACTCTGAAGATTGGGCACCAAATTCTTAGCATCCTTAAGTGACCCCCCAGCTTTTGGCTCTGCCCATCTCCTCAAATATTTTCATAATTTTGCCTAATTTTACTAACCTAAAAAGGCAATTTTTCAAAAAACATCGGCTATAGCCGTGGCAACACTAATCAACCCTCACTTCACATTCATTACAGACAACACATCACTAATCATGAATGTGTAGCAGAAGGATTACAAGACGGAGACAAGAGGACAAGATGAGAGAGAGGGGACAAGAGAGAGAAACAAGAGATGCAGGAATGGGGATGGGAGGGGGAAATGGAGTCAAGACAATTAGAGTAGCGGCAAAAACAGCTATCTTTTAACTGGGGATTTAAAACTCCAATGGTCCATGCGCAGGGCATTGCACAGACCATCCACTCAACACCATTCACCATGCAATTTGTCATAGTAACAGCCATAGACACAGAATGAGTTTGAATGGAAAACCAAGACACTGCTACGTGAATCGTGCCCGTTTGGAGGGGAAATGGGGACATACAGGCCCTACAGGCTCCTCACCTTCAGCAAGGCCACCCTTGCCATCATGACATGCATCCATGAAGGCCACATGTTCAAATGCATCTAGGAGCTCCTCATCATCTTCCTCCTCACTTGCTAGCACACTCAGGAAGTCATCATCATCAGACTCATCAGCATCTTGTTCTCTGCTCGGTAAAGTTTCCTCCAGCTCCCTCTCGTCTTCCCAAGACCCCAAGACTGCCTCCGAAGCTGCATTGCATAGTTCTTGATCCGAGGGTCCCCAGGAATGCTCCATCGGCCGCTTGCACGGCACACCGTGGACATTTGACTGCCATATCACACATAGGTTACATACCTCCCTCCGCCGCTGATCAAGCTGATACAGCATGTCAGGATCACTTGCTGTGAGTACCAGTGAGTGTGGTGTCTACACTGAGCACTGCACATACCATGCACTGCACGCGCAGCTTGGATGCATTCCCACTCCTCTTGCATCCACTCCTGCATTGAAGATCGCTCGTCTTGCAGACGGCTTTCTTCTTCTATGCACCTATCCAGCTCCAACAGAGCTCCAATCCCCTCGCGAACAGCTTCATCGCCCAGCCATGGCGGTATCGGCCCAGCCATTGCATCATCAAGTCCAACATCTTGCCAGATGTTATCATCAACGTCCAAATCGAATAACCCCTGGGTTTTGATGGCGTGAGGTAAAACAGCATTTAGCGGAGCTGATCCCTTTTGCTTCAACTCAGCTAACTGCTTGCAGAGATCATTATATGTCTTCGCGAGCTTGCTGATGGTGGGTTCATGGCGCTTGACAGCAGATTCAGTGTGGCTCGTGATCTTTTTTTCTGGAAATATTCAGGTTAACAAAGTCAATAACTACCGAAAGGACATGACATACCATTAACTGGACACGCGAACGTCCATTCGGCGGTTTCGTTGTCCTGGTACATCCCAGGCTCCTTGCTTGTCGTGCTCTTCGACGGTTCCGCGTTTACTTCCTCTGTCCCCATCCCTGCTTGCCTCGTTTCCTTGTTCACCCTCTTTTCTGCGCCGTCTCTGTCCCCTTCTCTCATGTCCATTGTCATCTGCTTCCGTTCACCCTCCCCGGACTTCGCGTAGTCGTCCGCTCGTGCTTCGACACCATTGGACCTCGGCGTTCGCAGTTGCAGCGCGTGGACGGTGGCATCGTGGCTTGCTGTGGGTTTGGACGCATGTAGTTTTGTGGGACAGGCGAGTGGGGTAGACTCGGGGTTTGGGATTGACGCGGGTGTGGGTAGGTCTGTGGGCCATGCGTATATGCTGGGAACAGGGCTTGCAGCACGTTTGGGCGTCTCTGTTAGCGGGGCTGGTGGTCTCTGGGTGAATGTGGACGCACGGCGCATCTTCTGTTGAGATTCGGGCGAGGAGACGTGCCTCGGCACGAGCGCTGTAGTCAGCTCTGGGAGTGGGACTGGTGGGGTCATGTTCTTGTTCGTGTTTGGAGCCGTCTGCATTGATGTTGAGGTGTGGGAGGGTGGTTGCTGCTGTGCTGCCGTGGAAATATAAGCCAGCGGCGTCATTTGGGTGGGCAATAGCGAGGTGGCGTGTTCAGGCGCGAACGTCGTTATTCGTGGTGAGGGTAGGCACACTGTGGTGTGCTGGGGCACGTTTTCGCGCGTGGATGGGGCAGTTTGGGTGCTTGACGGGGACATGGCGCGCTCTGGCGCAGCTGTCGTCGTTTTTGGTGCGTTTGGGTCGACGGTTATGGGTGCTGGGACATGTTTTTGCGCTGGGGGTGCCGCATTTGCTTGCGTTGACGTGTTGGTGCAAGGGGGTGGGTCCGTTTGCGACGAAACGGAGGTGTTGGTGCGCGGCTCTGGTTGGGTTGCAGTGGGCAGTCGTCGTTGAGTTGCCACGGAAGCGTAGGTCGACAGCTCGTTTTGTGCTGTCGTTTGGGCAGGTGTAAAGATGTTTGTTGACGCTAGTGTGACCCAACGCTGGTGTTCTTCGGCAATCCCTGTGTTGCGTCCTTCTTCAAATGCTAGTGCAATTTTCAGACGCGCTCATTCCTCGTATTCCTCGGTCCTCTTTTGGTAAACGGCCTCTATTGTGTCCAACGTTCTCTGTACTCTGTCCTCGAAGTTCACATTTTGTTTTGTACTCTGTACTCTGTCCTCGGAAGTTGCAGTGCCCGATATGATGTTTGAATTCACGATGTGTGCCTCTGTTCCTAAGGCTGTTGTTGTGGTAGTAGCTGATGTACCTCGTACTTCTGGTAAATGGGATTCTAAGTCATCTGAGGTTGGTTGTGTGAAGAAGACATTGAGCATAAATGTTTCGGACTGTAAAGGGTCCAGACTTTGGAATAACAAGGACTCTTTGGCTGCCAAGGCATTGGGACTGAGTTTGTCAATCCACCGAGCAATGAATAGTTCCCGAACTATGGGCCAATGTTTTCATAGCTGTTTCGGAAGCTCAAGGAACCAGTGTTTTGCTGTGTCAGCGATTTTGCTGGTGAATATCTCGATTTTATCGCGGTCACTGTTCCCCAAGACAACTTCTCGGTCCACCAGGCTCAGCCAGTCTGCTGGGTCCCCAGATGAGCCCCAAAACACAAAAAGCCTTCGGTAATCCGACATTGGAGTTGAGGGAGATATGGCAAGTCAAAGCAAGCAGGCTAGGGAGTGGAAAACGGAGCAAATGCAGTGTGCGTGGGTTCAAACCACACTCTCATCACCAGGTGGAGAGGTACCGGGGGTACCCTCAGGGTGCTCAGAGGACACGTGCGTCGGAAAGACTAGGATAGGGTATCTACTACATCCAGATCTGCTAACTCACTGGATCAACCATGGGAACTGAGTCACATGATCCATCCTCGCTACCACTCCAGCGTGTTAAGGCGGAAAGTACAGGTGAGATTGTTTGTACATGTATAGGTTTTTAAACTCTTTTAAGTCCTAATGAAGCTCCACCTACCAAATGACTGCCAGTGCAACCACAACTGGTGTTCTGGTCTTATAACAGTTAGGTCCAGTCAGGTCCCAGTTTTTTTCCAGTCATATGGACTGGACCTGGAAACACTAGCAGCTGCATCACACTGGTCAGCCCAAGAAACACTTGTGGAGATAACTGATGGTTCAGTCAGTGCAGCTTGACAACCTGACTGTGAGATGCTTTTGCAGTGATATTCACACCCAGAGTGATACATGTTTTGTCATGTTCTGTAAAATGTCATTTGCACCTAATGCTAACTGAGATGACAGCCCTTCAGGAGACAATAATCTACCACATCTTAAAATCAAATTGGCCATGTAACCGCGTGATAATAGCCATAAAATCGGGGTCACTTTCGGCGGTGAGGTGTCCATGGCGGATTAGAAAATCAATCAAAACTGTGCAGTTATTAAATTAGTTTCCATTGTGTAACATGAGCATGAAAACTTGGATAAACTCGCCCAAGGCACAATTGCTCTTGAAGGACCTCTCACACATCTTGGCAATGACGTGGTTGAGGGGGAGGAGCTGGGGCAAACTAGTTTGTAAAGCGGTGAATGCAAAAAAATTCAGACACACCTCAAAAGATTCCACTTCACCGTCGAGAGGTTTCGGTTGGAAAGGAGTGGGGTTTGCCCCACCCGGAATCATCAGGTCAGAAACATATCTGTGCAAGTTACGACTAAAGGCAGACCACGTAGGGGGGATGAACACCACATACTCGATCTCTGGCTGCAACCATCCTGCCGGCATCCTGAAACAGTGACACTGAGCGTTAAACGAGGGACCTAGAGGGATGGCCCACCGAAAGAAATAGCTCACAGCACCGACAGCTCTGGCATGCGTGCGGATGATGGTTTCCTCAATACTGGCCTCTTCCTTCGCCTCCTTTACAAGGGACTCGAATACGCCCATGCCGCTGGAAATGCCACCTGCCACACTGTTGTCGAGATATCCTGGCCAGCTATTCCGCATGCGAGTAAACAAGATTGATTTGGGTATCAGGAAAGAAAGAGGAAACTCACACGTCTGCTTCGTTCTGGCCCGTCTCGGCACCCAGATCCGTGCGTTTCTCCCGCCCGAGTCTACGTCTATGAATTCTTGGAAAATGGTCATATGCACGCCATATGTAACCACTCCAAAAAGAGCGCATGCCGATTGCTCCATCTCGAACGCATAATTAAGTTCCAGTCCATCGATTGTACCAGAGGCATGATCATGCACTCCGAAAGGGTTAGAATACACTGCGTACATCTCGCCTCTCCATTTTTTCGGTCCACATACATTCTCGAATAAGCCTATATCTCGCCAGCGCTCGCAAAGTTCTTTCATCACAGCTGTACGTTCAGACACTGAATCGACCCATGATTGAAATGTTATCCGAGATGACTTGGACGCTGCATCATTGTGTTGCTCGATATCCCATACCTTCGGCAAATCGCATTCTCGCCTACATTCGTTTTCTTTGCGCAGTTGGTTTACTATGACCGGTCTGAGGAGGCCAATTGCGTTTCCACACGAACGACTGAGGTACCACGGGATGAGGTATTCGGAATCAAAATTGGAATCAACAAGGTTTGAAGATTCAGGTTGGCGATCAAGGCAAACATTGTCGCAGTCATTAACAAGATCTAAGAAAGAGCAAGTGTGCAATTTTAAGGGAGCTGCACACATGATGGTCCACTCGATATTATATTGATTAGTAATCTGGGCCAACGTTCAATGTTCATCCATCATCTTTCTCGTTGAAGCTGCTGGAGGGCATGTCTTTCCTTGTTGGGCGCATTGGTTGCCGGGGGTGTGCGTTTTACGGAGGTGTTTCAAGCAGCCTCGGTTGACCATGACGTATCATAGATCTACTACGGGTTTTCTAATTCGATTCAGACTAGATGACATTCCCTCATTGCCTGCTATAGAGCAATGAACCTGACGCTGGTATGCCGTTTTCAACCCACAGGACCGAGAAACACCGGAAAGAGTTTGTCTCTATCGCCCGGAATCCAATAAGTGGTACTAATGGTATCTTGATAGCCTACTCCTGTTGTCGGTGCGTTTGCTCGAAGGTTCGGTGTCCGTATCGGTGTCCGTATCGGTGTCCATATCGGCACCCTCTGCCGCTGCCAGAATATCACATTGACACTTCCACTCACTTCTCAAGACAAAGTGGAACCAACAAATTGAAAGCATTTTTCTGAGGTTTCGTGATTTAGATCATCGCGCACTAGCATATGGGGAAGGAAGTTTCTGTATGGACCAGAGATCACTTCGACCGGCCGACAGCAATCCTAGCGTCATTGCTCTTCTAATATTTAGTAAACCCATAAACCCGAAGTAGCCTATCCTTAGTCCGACCAAATTTATAATAGCCGAACTGTAAAATTTAGTATGCTTGATTACATCCTTGCTTGCATGAACCATCAATGTCTCGCATCCTCTTATGAACCGTCAACCCTCTACAGTCTGCCTAGCTTGGCCTGGGTGAGCATCGTCAAGTGTAGTTCCTGTGGCACACAGTCTTCAACTGCTGTACTTCATCTACACTTTGTGATCGCTCCATCATGACTTTCTATGCTACCATGGGTCGCCAAGTCAGCCAGAAGACTCCACCTCAAGTTTTGTTTCACCAGCATCCTCTCATTCCAAGGCTGCTCAAAAACTGCGCACATCACAGCCGAGTCCCAAAAAAAAACTTACTGCCACTGAACCAGCACCATTGGCGTCTGTGTTACTCAATCATAGCCAGGAAACAACAGAAGAATGGTACCGGTCACCTCAAACCAAGAAAGGCTACACAAACTATGTGAAAAGTGGTAAGGACTGGCTCAAAACCTACATGGCAGAAGGGGGACTGGATGATGATGTTGGAAATGGGCCTGAGGATGGACAACAATGGCTGCGATTTTCTGATGCATTCGACAAAATTACTGCACAGACTCCAACAGCACTGCGGCTCCTGACGGCCTACAAATGTGACCACAATGGCTTAGGATTTTTGACAGCTGAAGGTTTGCAGTCAGCCTTCAAGCTGTACTTCGAATGGTAAAGTGAATTAGCTTAACAGAAGTCTCAGGTGTTACTCATGTTTTTCTGACTTCCAAGTGTTCTTGGTTGTCAAGGGGAAGTCTGGAAATTCAACACTCACCTACAGGAATGGGAGGGGAATCCAGTATTTGACAGTGACTATAAAGCCTACTACGAATCCCTCAAAAATTGCAACAGCTGAACAGGAACATCCAACCAGGCTCTTCCCATGCTGCCGAAGGACCTCAAAGTTATCATGGACTTTCTTGACAGTGGTGAAGCCAAGAAACACCTTTCAATAACTCGACGTCTCTACTTCAAAGCTTTTGCCACAACAGCATTCTGTTTGTGGACTTGGGTACATTTTTTTTTTTAATACTACTTCAATTGCTAACAGTTCACATTAGCAATGATGAACTCATCAACTTAACTTTTGGAGACGTGAACTTGATGCAAGCAACTGACACAGATTACCTCAAATTCAAGCTGGTTTTCTGTAAAACAAATAAGGATCCGACTAAGGGTGTGTTGCTTTGTGACTCACAGCTTGGCGTTAACAGCTTAATCTTGCGGCCAGCTCAAACATATCAGATACCACCAGATCCTGAACATCCCAAGATCGACTGTTTTTCCCATATGACAGCATGGCTTCGCCACCTCCAATTCTTCCTGCAGCGACCCCTGGATGCTGGTGATTTTGTGTTTCCTGCAATTGCCGCAACTGACTGCCTCAAATTTGGAGAGCCGACAACTTGGTCTGGTTTTGAATCCCTAATGGACGACATTATCGAAAGATCAGGGGTATTGGAAAGTCAACATGGCAAATTTACAACACATTGTTTCCAAAGAGGTGGTACACAATACCATGTTATGTGGGCCAGTCGGAAATGGAGCCTTAAAGCAGTTAAGTGGTGGGGTGGTTGGTCTTCAAGTGAAAATGTATGTGATATAGTCTTTCAATGATCCCGAGCAGTATGAATTAGTGTCTGTATAGGTTGGCACCATCATGTGCTATCTTCTTGATGAGCTCACAGCATACAAAGAAGGATTCAGTGATATCATGATGCCAAATTGAGCATTTGAACAACACAAGACTTTCATGGCTACAAGCAATATTTAACTAGTTAAGTGGTTCGGATCATGAATGACACTTAACACAATGGGATTTATCATATGGTATTATATTATTTGTAAGCTCTTCCCAAAACACCATAAGGTGTGCCTGAAGTTTTATAAAGCTGTGTTATTCCTTTGGATGTTCTCATGACATACACTGGGCAATAAAACTGTTGCAATGTTCACAAGAGTTGCATTGACATGCTGATATCTTGAGAAGAGAAAATTGGTAAAAATATGGAGAAATATGGACTAGATAGCCCTGTTTCTTAGCTTTGGAATGGTATCCAGGTTTATTGAGAAGTACTCATTTCTGACCAGGATATTGTCAATTTACTAGCAGAGTCTCATTGCAACAGTTTTGTTGCCAACAATTGAAATATACAAGTTCAATCTTAGTATGCAAAATGTGCAGCTGTACTGTGCTGACTTTGATAGAATGGTCATGTGACTTTGTTTAATGGTTGAATCTAACACAAACAATGCACAACAACTCCTTGAACTCAACATGAAATCTCTCTCTACTTCTCAGCAGACTCACATCCTCTCTCTGCTTGAATCTGGTCAATCTGGTCATAAAATCTCATCTTCTACTGGTGTCCACACCAGCACTATATTCAGACTTCACAGTAAACATCATCCCTACCTTCCCAAGCCCTCTGGTGGTTGGCCTTCTAAGCTTTCTCTCTCCAATATTCGCTATAGCCAGGGCTTGATCAATGCTCATAAGGTTGAGAATGCTGTCCAGGTCACCAAGGCTCTCACAGACATAATCAACCAACCTCTCTCTGCCCAAACCACTCATCATTACCTCAAACAGCATGGAATGAAGCCTGTAGTCAAGAAGCAAAGGCCCATTCTCTCTAAGAGGCATTGCAAGAAGAGGCTGGACTTTGTGATTGCCCATCGAGGCTGGACTATAGAGGACTGGAAGAGGGTTGTTTGGTCAGATGAGACCAAAATCAATCACATGGGGTTAGATGGTAGGAAGTGGGTGTGGAAAAAGCATGAAGAGTGATTGGACAAAGAAGTTTGGAGGAGGGTCATTGATGATGTGGGGCTGTATGCTGTGGGAAGGGCCAGGGTATGGGTACAAGAGTGATGGGAGAATAGATGGGGACCTCTACATCAAGATCCTGGATGACGAACTTCTAGAAAGTCTCAATTATTATGGCAAAACCCAGGACGACATTATCTTCCAACAAGATAATGACCCCAAGCATACAAAAAAGGCTCAGAAGTGGTTCAAGGACCATCAATACAATGTCATACTATGGTCTGCACAGTCTCCAGACCTCAATCCTATTGAACACCTCTGGTCCCATCTCAAGAGGAAGCTTACAGAATAAGAGGAGGCACCAAAGGGGACTTTGGAGTTGTGGAAGAGAGCAGAGGCAAAGTGGAACAAGATAGAGCCTGAGGTGTGTCAGAATTTGATAGAGAGTATGCCTAGAAAAGTGGAAGCTGTGATAAAGGCCAAGGGAGGGTACACTAAGTACTGAACTTGTATATTTCAATTGTTGGCAACAAAACTGTTGCAATGAGACTCTGCTAGTAAATTGACTATATCTTGGTCAAAGATGAGTACTTCTTAATAAACTTGGATCTCATTCCAAAGCTAAGAAACAGGGCTATCTAGTCCATATTTTCCATATTTTGACCAATTCTTCTTCCTAAGATATTGGCATGTCAATGCAACTCTTGTGAACATTGCAACAATTTTGTTGCCCACTGTACCTTGATACAGGCCAAAAATGCACCTGTACCATGAATAGCTGCCTTATGATCTTATTAGGGTCCAGCTGACTAGACAATGATCAGACCAACCAAGAACTATAGTACCCCTCTTTAAGATATTTTGTGGATTTAATCTTCAGAGTCTCAGTGATATTACTAGCTTGCTCAACAGGCAAAACAGGTGTTGAACCAGCCTGTTTGACAACTGTTCCTGTTTGACAACTGATTGGTAACTCATAGAAATCATCATTGCTCTTCATTCTTGTCAGAAATAAATTGTTATTTCTGTGGAGCTGTAGATATCGTTCTCACACAAGTATACCGTATTATTCCGGTACTGAATAGTCATAGCTTCCCTTGGAGTGATTGTTATGTCATCTACTACACAAAGGGGATTTGTTATCTTTGTATCATTGTATCCTCATTTAATACGTCCATAAAGTTGGCAATGAACCACCAGCCAAAAATGCGACAGTCCACACTCCCCAGTGGCAAAAACGGCCCCAAACCAACAAGTCAAGACCCCATCACCAACAAAACACCCTCCATACCCCAATCCGGATCACGCAGAAAGAAGAACCCTAGACAGGAAGACACAGAATATGATGACATAGATACCACAGAGGAGGCCATGGAATACCTCTCCGCTAAGTTCCCCACTCTAGATTATAAAAACTACAACGTGTCCATTCTTTCTGGAATGTTACTCCATGTAGTTACAGGAAATGACCTCGCTACCAACACCACTGCTCACAACAACATCAAATTTATCGCCCTTGTTCTCCTCGATCTGGACCAAGAGCTTAAAGCCACAGCGCTATCCAAACAGCTAAGCGACAGACTAAGCATTGATCAACCCATTCCTACCTTGCAAAGCTTCGAGCCTATTATTAATACAATTGTTTACAGTGTCACCAAAAACTCCGAGAACAATCTAGAACAAGCAAAGAATCAACTACAACAGCTCACCAACGACATCCAAACTTCATCAAATGCCCCTGAGGCCACAACAACAACATACAAAGATGCACTAGTAAACCAACCTAGAACCCCCCATCCCAACCCCAAAAGCTCACTAACTAGCTCAAGAGAAGCATTACAGGCCCGACAAATTCTACTCAACGTCAAACCACCCCACAGCGAAGAACTAACAAAAATCAGCCATGCTGGCATTGTCAATAAGGCCAACCATGCCATCCACATGATAGGAGCTCCGGAAGGTCAAAAATTCCAAGGTGCCTCCAGACTCCAAAACGGAGGTATCCTCCTAGAAGCAAACTCAGACCTACTGGTTAAATGGATACTCTCTGGCACCCATTGTGAAGAATTCATGGCTAACTTCAGTTATGGCACAGACATCAAAACTCGGACCTTCTCAATTATAGCATACTTCATCCCCCTCACATTCAACCTGGAAGATGCAGGCAACCTAAGAGAAATCGAAGAAACCAACGATTTACCAGCGGGCTCCATCTAGTGTTGCCGAAGTTCAGTTCGGTCCGGTTCCAACCCTTTTTGGCGGAACCGCGAACTGAACTTCGGGTCCGGTTTGGCGCATGGCCAAACCTGGACCCAGACGGTGTCGAACCGTCTCACCGCGTTCGGTCTGGGTTCAGACATGGTCTGAACCCCAAACCGAGGTGGGCTCACCCCATGAGCTCTATTCTCCTCGCGAATGGCAGGCACGTATCAATCGATACGGCGCTGCACTTCGCGAGGTAGTTGGGCTGTGGGGGAGCCATCCGGCGCTGCTGCTGCTGCTGCTGCTGCCATTGCCGTTGCCACTGTCGCTGTTGCTGCCGCTACCGGCGCTGCTGCTGTTGCTGCTGCAACTGCTGCTGCTGTTGCTGCTGCAACTGCTGCTGCTGTTGCTGCTGCAACTGCTGCTGCTGCTGCTGCTGCGCCGTTGCTGTTGTTGCTGCTGATGCTGCCGGCATTGGATGAGCCGCCGTGGAGATGGGAGCGTACACCCACGCTCCCGTTATCCTTCTTGGTGCCGAATACCTCGCGAACACCTCGCGAACGACGTCCATGCGTCAGTTGACGCGTCAGCTCGTGTTCGCGAGGTTCCTTGGCGTTGGATGGCTTGATGCAGCACCTGCTGCTGCTGCTGTTGCCGCCGTTGCTGCTGCTGCTGCTGCTGCTGGCCGTTGCCATAGTCGTTGTTGCCATCGTCATTGTTGACATTGTCGTTGCCGTTGCCGTTGCTGGTGGTGGTGGTGGTGGTGGTGGTGGTGTAACGGCTGTCCCGCGTCCGTTGGCGTTGGCGTTGGGATCCATGTTGTGCCGTGGTGGTGTGCTCGCGATGTGGTCGCGGTCAAGTTGCCTGTGGCAGATAATATTAGTAAAGTTAAGAGTATTTACGAGACTTACCTGTATTCACGAACGCGACATTGTGTCGCGTTCATTGGCCTTGCGTTGTTGCGTGAAGAAACCTGTAATGGTCACATGATATCGTTTAACGCGAAAAAGTAAGTAAAGAAATCTGAAAAACAAATGAAATAAATACCTTAAAAATATCCGTGTTCGCGGTTTGGACGCGGTTTGGAGCCGTTCAGGAAATCCGGCCAGCCTCGAAACCCTGAACCGAACCCGCGGTCCGGTTCAGCATTTGGCTGAACTTAGACTGAACCCCGGGTTCGGTTCGGGGTTTGAACTGGGTTCGGCTAGGTTCAGAACCGAACTATGGCAACACTAGCTCCATCGTCAAAGCTAACTGGATCAAACCGAAAGAGAAACGAGCAGCTAATCAGACCTGCGGCCACACTATATTCACACTCTCTACCCCTGACTCCGCTAACTCAATAATATCCAAAGGTTTCTATATATGCCACAAATGCATTAAAGCCAACAAATGCAAAGGGGAGCCCCTCTGCTGCTTATAATGTCAATTGTGGAACCACGTAGCTTCCTCATGTCCGGCTCACAGTGACACCTGCGGTACATGTGGCAACAGTCATCGCACCATAGACTGCACAATTAGCAACAAACCTCGATGCACATCATGTGGCAGGGATGGACACACCAGTTGGGATAGAGCATGCCCCACCTTTATCAAAAAATGCAAAGACATGGACACTAACAACATAGAAAATCGCATGCCGTATTACCCCACAGATGAACCTTGGACCCACGCTCTCACACCAGCCGAACCTACACAATCCTCCCCACTCAACACCTACAAACATCGCCCACCACTAAGCTACGAAGACTGCCACTACGCCCCCAACCCGTCCTCACAACATACGTGCCCACACAGATCCCAAAATCTGAACTTGAACCCCCATTCCTACCCCAACCCAAATCAAAACCAAAATCAATCCAGGCTCTCTCAGAACACATGCCACTACACCCAATCCACACTCCCCTTCGCCCCGAACACACAAGTTCCCCCAAACCCCAACCCTACCACCGCTACACGCATACACACCCCAGAAGGCTGGGGCGATCGTCCTCCATCACCACTCTCCGCTTTCAATATAGACACACCCAACTTCCCCGACCGTCTACCCCATGCCTGATCCCCCCAATGCACAGCTGTACCGACTAAACATATGGCAGATCAATCTCAAGATTCTCAACAAATCAGCTAAGGCACAATGGGACCTAATCAACTCGAACATTTACAACAAATGCGACATTCTACTAATCCAAGAACCTTACTTCGACAAGTATAACAACACCAAGGCCACCCACGATTGGTGAGTCATTTACCCCACATCCCGCTTCACCCTCAATATGATGGTCAGATCGGTCATATTTGTCAATTCCAAGCTCACCACAACCACTTGGGAACAAATCAAATTCCCAAACTCCAACGACATCACCGCCATCCGCATCCAAAGCCCACATGGCAACCTCTCCATTGTCAATATATACAACAACTGCACCCACTCCAACAACACAGCACTACTATCGACCTTCACCAATGCCAACACAGCTGCCCTCTATCAGGATGCCCCGACCATATGATCTGGTGCGGAGATTTCAACCGGCACCATTCCCTATGGGATGAAGAACGCAACCACCATCTCTTCACCAACAATGCCCTAAAACAAGCACATATTCTTGTAGATGCAACGATTGATCGCAACATGGTAATGGTGCTACCCAAAAATCTGCTCACACTGGAATCTATGGCAACCAAAAACTGGACACGGACCGACAACGTCTTCTGCTCAGCCAAAACTGTGGACTCCATAATTATATGCGATACGAGACCCAATGAGCACCCTACAGGCACCGACCACATCCCCATACTCACCTCTATATCCTTCCGCACCAGCACACGCACAACGACACCCACATGCAATTTCGTCTTGACTGACTGGGATGCTTTCCGTGAATCATTATCCCTCCGTCTTCACCTTCACCCAGGCCCAACCAGCATAACGATGGAGAGGCACTGAGGCACCTCTCCGGGGGCTCATGCAGGACTTGAGAGGAAGGACTGGATGGATAGGATGATGGACTGACTACTACATTTGGAAGGCTACTGACTAGGTCAACCGTGGGAACCTGGTCACATGACTGGCAGGTCCCACTACTCCAAGTGCTCCTTTTCCTCATGGCGATGCCCTCGTCACCAACTGCTACAGAAAAGAACACAAAACAAACAGAAACTGACCAAAAACTCTAAAGCCACAACTCCCAGTCCCTCAGAATGCCTTGACTCAAGGCCAGGGCCTTATATCGTGAAGTGGGAAGTTGTCCTCATGCAGGGGGCGGTAGATGACCAGACTCTATAGAACTCCTCTCTCAAACTCAAACTCTCCGAATGCCTTCCTCGCGAGGGTTAGGGCTTACGATGCAAGATCCAAAATCGCTCGAATTGTCCTGGCAAGTACTCAGTGCAGCATGCAAGTTCTGGTGATCAAAAACATAACGGTGTTGGTGGAAACTAGGTGAACAGGTGTATGAACAGAGTGTAGTGATGGCTCATAGATAGACTCCAATTGGCATCCAGTGGTGGGGGGAACAGGGGACGAGATTGTGATAAAAGCTATAATAAATGATGGAGCATAGGGTTGTACTAATGAGGGCATAGTATCTCGACGTGAAGGGGGTTGGCGTATCACGTGAAGGAATCGCAGCGGTTAGTTCGGGTCGGTGTGGGGTACCTTACGCTGTTGGGTTTCCTGGCGGGGTGGTATGTGACTGAACGAGGGCGTGTGGGGGGCCTGGGGCAACTCATTTGGGTTCCTACGGGTCCTGGGCAGCACCAGGGTCAAGAACATGGCTGCGGGGAGTTGAACAAGGGCAGCTGGTGCCGGGTATGGTGCGTGAAGCCAGTCTGTGGGTGGTGAAATGCTGTGGGGCCCGAAAAGCGGTGGGAACATGGGGTGGTGATGAGTGCAGGTGTTCTGGGGTTGCAAATGGGTGGGCCGCAAGTTTGGCAAGTTGGCCCAGGGCCAGTGGTGCTGGCAGAATGGGGCCACGTGAGGTGACGTGGCATGTGGCTTGGGCATCCGAAAACAATGGTGGGGGCTCGTCTGGGACAACGGGGCCCCTGGTGGATGGAACGAGGGCGCGGGGGGTTGAACGAATGTGGGTTGGGAACGGAACATATGAAAAGTGGGGGGTTGAAGGTGGTGACGTGGCAGGTGCTTGGGCATCCAAAATGGATGGCAACGGGGGGTTCTTTCAAGCAAAACATGGGCACTGGGTCGTCGAGTGTGAACACGGGGGCCTGGATGGATACGAGTGGGCCGGGAAACGCTAAAATATGGGGGGGTCGAAAGGTGGTGACGCAGCTGTATGTGGGTGGCCGTTGGGCATCAAAAATGGACGTCAATGGTGTTCCTGGGATGATGTGGGGCAGAATGGGGGCCATAAGACATCGAAGGAAAGCTTGAGAGGCCGTCCTTGGTCTGAGAAGAGGAAACAGGGTGTGAACACGGGTGGCATGGCCTGGGGCTTTTATGTGCTCAAAAAGGGTTGAGTCCGTGTTTCTGGGTCAATGATGGTCGACACGGGGCCCTGGTGGACTGAGCGAGGGTGCTGGGGGGTAACGCAACTGAGGTACGGCATGAATGAAGGGAAAATGCGCCGTCGCGCAGCAGGGGTGGTGAGGCCGAAAAAAGGTCGTCTCATGACAAAAAGTGGTAAAAAAAAGCTGAGAGACAAAAGAAAAGATATCTGTGGGTTGATCACACTCTCATCACCACAATGGAGAGGTACCAAGGCACCTCTCCGGGGGCTCATGCAGGACTTGAGAGGAAGGACTGGATGGATAGGATGATGGACTGACTACTACATCAGGAAGGCTACTGACTAGGTCAACCATGGGAACCTGGTCACATGACTGGCAGGTCCCACTACTCCAACAACCAAACAACAACTAGACTCTGGCATCAAAAATCTAACAGTAGCAATACAAGATACCATACAGGAAGTTGTCCCAATCTCCAAACCAACCCCGCACTCCAAAAGATGGTGGAATAATGACCTCTCAGCTCTAAAAAAGGAGAAAAACAAGCTGAGTTTCAAATTGTACAGATACAGAGCCCTACCTGATCACCCCGTCCACGAAGCGCACCGCATAGCAAGGAACAAATACGGCGATGCCATCATGAAGGCCAAGGACGAACATTGGACCAGCTTCCTTGAGGAGGCAAACGAATACAATCTATGGACGCTCAATCCCTGCATCTCCAATCCCATCAGTGATTACCCAAGAGGAGACGGTGGAAACATGGCAATCCCCACACTCGAATACATATCACAAAACGGTACTATCAGTCACGCTATATCCAATGAAGACAAGAGCAAAGGTATCGCGGCCAGCTTCTTTCCCCCACTGCCACCAAACTCCACCATGCCGCAGGACTACGTCTACCCCACTAGAGTAGAATACACACCAATTATCACGCACGACCAAATCCTTACGCACATAAACAAAGTCAAACCCTTCAAAGCTCCGGGCCCCGATGGCATCCCAAACGTGGTTCTCAAAGAAATGACCGGCATCCTCATTGATCATTTATACCACATCTACAACGCATTTTTCAATCTTGATACCTACCACGAAGCTTGGAAAACTTCCACAGCCTGCATTCTCAGAAAACCAGGCAAACCACGCTATGACATTCCTAAAGCATACTGACCTATCGCCCTCCTTAATACTATACTGGAAATACTCACCTTGATACTGACAGAAACCATTGTACAGCTAACCAAGGAACACCAACTTCTGCCATCGACCCACTTCGGCGGCAGACCAGGCCAATCCACCACCGACTCCATGCATCTTCTGGTCAATCGCATAAAGCATGCCTGGAGAAACAAAAGAGTGGCAACAATACTATTTCTGGACATAGAAGGAGCCTTTCCAAACATGGTAACGGCTCGTCTACTACACAACCTGAGGAAACACTGCATCCCAGAACAACTAGTCTCCATAATTGGTCACATCTTGTCGGATAGAACCACACGCTTAAAATTCAATGACTATATCTCCAACCCCATCAAACTCGTAAATGGAATCAGACAGGGTGACCCCCTCTCCATGATCATATACCTCTACTACAATGCTGATCTTTTGGATATTCCTACAGGTCCTCATGAACTGGCGGTAGCCTTTGTAGACAAACGCAGCCATCTACGCAGAGGGCAAAAACTTCATCGATACTCATGCCACCATCAAGTACATGATGAACAAGGACGGAGGAGCATACGACTGGTCCAAAGATCACAACTCCAAATTCGAAACCAACAAATTCGCCCTGATCGACTTCTCACAAAAACGACAAATCCTCCACCCAGACTTATTCTTACAAAACAACCTCATCAAACCCACCACCTCACACCGATTCCTAGGCATCATACTCGATCAATATCTACGATGACATGAATAGCGGGAACACACGCTCTCTAACGCTACTAAGTGGATCTCCCTCTTTTGCCAACTAACCAGGACTAAAACAGGAGTCAACTCGAAACTAATGCACCACCTATATAATGCAGTGGCCGTCCCCAAACTTACTTATGCAGCGGACGTCTGGTTCACCCCAGTCCACAAAACCCATGGCTACAAGAACAAACAGGGATCAATCAGAGCCCTAAAGGAACTAACAAAGACACAACGAACAGTGACCCTGAAAATCACAGGTGCCCTATGCTCCTCCCCTACCGATTTACTCGACATGCACGCCGGGATACTACCGGTTAACTTCCTACTACACAGAGCTTGCCATCGCACAATGGCTACCTTACCGCCCATGCACCCACTCTACAAACCCCTTCAGCAATGTGCAAAATGCTAAGTGACCAGACACAAATCACCGCTACATATATCACATCAGCCCAGATGATGTAGAAACCATCATGCCATCGGCCCACCCTCAATACTCAACTCTCCCCACACACATCGCATGATCCAGAGACCAGTCCCTACAAGAAGAACAGACGGACACAGCAAACATAAAGATCTACACCGACAGCTTGGCCTACGAAGGCGGAGTAGGCTCAGTAGCAGTCCTCTACAAATCTGGCTGCACCCAACACAAATCTCTGCGTTACCATTTAGGCTCCACAGATGACCATACCAACCCCGAAGCCGAAATCTTGGCATGTACTTTGGCCTTACATCTCCTCAGCAAAGAATGCCACCCTTGGACTGATGGATCTGCCACGTCACCATTGTTAGACCCCCCGTTTCTCGCCACCCCACCCCTACATGGACCCATTCAACTCGCCGCACACTCATTCCGCTAGCCAGAACCCCCCGTTCCCATTCGTCGCCCCAAATGAGCCCCACCGCTGCTCTATGGACACCCCAGCGAACTCCCACGTCAGCATTCCGCGACCCCCCCGTCTCCCGTGGATTCCCACCCCAACCCACGCTCATCCAACCCCACGAACCCTCGTTCGACGTACCGGAGCTCCACGCTCGCCTACGCCACCCCGAATTCACAGTCGCAGACCTTTTTGGTCACACCACGGATCCGTCGTGCCCCCCCGTTGGACCCCCGTTCTTTCGTGTACCCCAACCTCACATGGACCCATTCGACCTCCCGTGCCCTCGTTCCACCGGCCAGGACCCCCCGTCCCCCTCCATTGCGCCAAACGAACCCCCGCCGTCGTTTTCAGACACCCAGGCCACCCACCATGTCACCATCGCACGGCCCCATTCTGCCAACATACCCAGCCCTGGACCGACTCACGAAGCTCACCGCCCACCCGTTCACCATCCCGGAGCACCCCACCTCGATCCAATACCACCGTGCCCACCGTTCCCAGACCCCCACCGCATTCCACCACGTCACCATCTCTCGGCCGGATTCTTGCACCATACCCGGCTCCTCAAGCCCTCGTTCAGCTCCCCGCGACCTCGTTCTCAACCCTGGTGACTTCCCCAACCCGTAGGGACGCAAACGAGTCACCGCCGCGACCACTTAGCACCCCAGCGCTAGTCCCCTCATATCGAGAATCCCCGATGCCACCGCATGGCCCAATGCACCCGTATGTTTTCCCTTTCCTCCATTTACACCGTACCTTGTCCCATCCCATCCCCTTTCCCCGCCCTCGACATTTATTGAATATTCGACCTATCTACAAACCATCACTGCTCGACAGCACCGTACCTATTTACTTTCGCACGAACCACCCAGTCTATTTTCGGATCACAAGAACTCACACCCTGGGCTACAATGTTTTTATCCTACCCTGCGATGTGAGTCCCAGAGGCATTCGAGGATGGAGGAGCAGAGCAGAGTTACAGTTTGGTCATCTACCACCCCCAACGATCTTGGAGGACGATATGGTCCCACCTCATGTATAAGGCCCAGGGCATCATGAGGGACTGGGAGTCGTGACTGGAGAGTTTTTTTCTTGGTCTGTTTTGTTTTGCTTTTTGTTTTCTTTTAGTAGCGGTATGGTGACGAGGACATCACCATGAGGAGGAGGGGCACTTGTAGTAGTTGTGCCTGGTCAGTCACATGATCAGGTTCCCACGGTTTGACCTAGTCAGTAGCCTTCCAGATGTAGTAGTCAGTCCATCCTTCCTATCCAGTCGACCTTTCCCTCGAGTCCTGCGTGAGCCCCCGGAGTGGTACCTCGGTACCACTCCAACGTCCTAACACAAGCCACCTGACACTGGCCATGCCCTGCTCTTTCACATGTATTTACTTACTTACATAGTGTTGCTGAAGTTCAGTTCGGTCCGGTTCTGACCCTTTTTGACGGAACCGCGAACTGAACTTTGGGTCCGGTTTGGCGCATGGCCAAACCCGGACCCAGACGGCGTTGAACCATCTCTTCGCGTTCGGTCTGGGTTTAGACGTGGTCTGAAACCCAGACCAAGGTGGGCTCACCCCGTCCGTTCTCCTCGCGAATGGCAGGCACGTATCAATAGATACGGCGCTGCACTTCGCGAGGTAGATGGGTGCGGGGGAGCCCTCCGGTGTCCCCAAGGGATGTGGAGGGACAGGGGCTCTTGTCCCATGGTCCCTGCGTGGCATTGCTGGCGCTGCTGCTGCCAACCATTGTCCTCATCAGGGCGGTGGTATGGTTGTGGTGGTGTTGCTGCCACGGCTGCTGCTGCTGCTGCTGCTGCTGTCGCCGTTGCTGCTGCCGCTGCTGCTGTTGTCGCCGTTGCCACTGCCGCTGCCGCTGCTGCTGCTGCTGCTGCTGTTGCCACCGTTGCTGCTGATACTGCTGCTGCTGTCGTTGCTGCCATCGTTGCTGCCGCTGCTGGCGCTGCTCCTGCTGCCGTCGCCGTTGCTGCTGCCACTGCTGCCACTGCTGTCGTGGTCGTTGCTGCAGCCACTGCCGTTGCTGTTGCCATTGCCACTGCTGCTGCTGCTGGCCATCGTGGTTGTTGTTGCCATTGTTGTTGCCGCCGCTGGTGGTGGTGGTGGTGGTGGTGGTGGTGGTGTTGCAGCTGTCGCGCGTCCGTTGGCATTGGGTTGGCGTTGGCATCCATCTTGTGCCAAGATGGGTGTGGCTGCGACGTGGTCGCGGTCAAGTTCCCTGTCACAATCACATTAGTAAAGTTAAGAAAAGATTGAAACTGACCTTGATGAACACAACACAAATTCAACTCACGTTGATGTTGTGTTGCGTGTTGAAGTTGTGTTGCGTGTTGAAGATGTGTTGCGTGAATGGTCACGGCCGGTCACATGATACCATTTAACATGAAAAAGTAAGTAAAGAAATACAAAAAACAAATGAAATAAATACCTTAAAAATATTCACGTTCGCGGTTTGGACGCAGTTTGGAGCCGTTCAGGAAATCTGGCAGGCCTCAAAACCCGGAACTGAACCCGCGGTCCGGATCAGCACTTGGCTGAACTTAGACTGAACCTAGGGTTCGGTTCAGGGTTTGAACTGGGTTCGGCTAGGTTCGGAACCGAACTACGGCAACACTATACTTACACTTCTGTCTGTGTTAGCCTATCGTGCATGCCCGCGCCTGCAGCTGAGCACTTACCTGATGACCACATGTACCCCCACACTACTAGTCAGCATAGGCTCCCTCTCAAGTCAGACAAGGCGGGTAAAACAGCACTAGGATGCACTGGGGCTCTGGGGGGTTTTTCTCGTCAGAGTTGCACCCGCTAGTCAGAGGCGCAGAAAGGGATGGTCCCTTTTATGGTTAGTTACTCCAGCCATATATGTAAGGTCCTACATAGGGTCTGCCCCAATGGACACAAATTTGATATATATATATAAATAAAAAATAAAAAGTTGGCAATTCTGGTTTCTTACATATATTCAATTTGAATTTTCATTAGCTTGAGTGATAGTAATTGAAGGTTGTCCTTCTCAAGTTGGCTGAGTGGGTGGTTGTACTATGACTGAACTGAAAGTAATACATTCACCAGGATATACTTTAGACAAACAGAGTTTCAGTCATCAAGATCAATGTCTTATGTAGAATCTGTGTATGCTCACTATCTTGCTCAATTGTTATGGTCACAGGAAAATAACACAAGCCATTTTCAACAAAGCAAAAAGAAATATATACAGATACTGTACAAATGTAAATAGTAGCAGTACATGAGGAGGACATTGGGGCACAAATTGTCAACAAGTTACAAGAAATCAATGACTGAGATAAAGTCTTTTTAGTCAAATATAATCAATACTCCACAAGAGTAGGACTCACTGAAAGTAAGGTCCAGGATCTAGCTTGGATGTTGATGCCTTGGGAGATGTAGCCCTCATTTGACTCAGAGGAATTGAGAGTAGGATTTCTGGAGGAACGATATTACTCCAATCTACATCCATTGATGAACCACCTGGCTCCACAGGGGTTGATGACTTATGGCATGATGATGCACGTTGGAGAGGGGATCTCCAGACCTCAGAGGGAAAGGCTCAAGGGGAGCCGCAGCAGGAAGGGGGAAGCTGAGGAAAACCCTAAGATGGATGACTAAGCTACTACAGGAAAGGGAATCTACTAGCTAAGGGTCTCCGGGGTCCTAGGGGCTAGCAGCACCTGCTGCTGGTATGCCCCTCTGAAATGGTGTGCGCCCTCGCACACATCTCCTGCCTCTGACTCATCCATATCCTCCACAAAACTCTACCCAATCATCTACTATCCTCACTATCACGGGGGCTAGCGCAGGTCCAAAAACCAGGTCGGGGTCGCCACACAGAGGGTGCATCATCGCTGTGAGGACCTCCAGAAATGTCCTGTGGTTTGGGGAAAGGTCTAGGAGACTATAAAACCGTGGGTCTCCTTCTGATCCCCATGCGAGTTCAGCAATCTGGCAGATGCGAGAAATATTGGATGGGAGGGCCTTGTTGAGGGCAAATGCGAAGCCTGTTCATGCTGGTTCGTAGTGCTGGGGTGGCAGTTCCTCTTCTATTGTTTGGGTACCTGCGTCGACAAGTGGTGGGGGTGGCGAAACTGGGGGGATGACTTCTGTGGGGGCTGGTTGGCAAGGTCGAACAGCTGGGCTGGACAATGGGTGACAGGCTTGGCGTTGGGGTAAAAGATGATGGTTGCGGCGGTGTGTGCTGCTCCACGGTCGAGCACCTGTACATAGATCTGAAAAATTGTGTTTATATATACTAAGTTGAGATACAAAGATGGGGGCCGATGGTAGCGCTTGCAGGGGTGGTATATCATGCTGTGGGATCTTGGGGTGCGTTCGCGATGTATTTTGGGGCCTATACGGAGTATGGGGTGTGTCTGGGGGCACTCGCAGCGCATTTTGGGGCGTCTCTGGGGCCATTCACAGCGTGTTCTGGGGCATGGTCGACGTGTCGGTCACGGTTGGGCTCAGCCAGGGTTCGTTTGGGCATGCGGGCACTCGCTTCGGCTGTTCCTGGGTCAACAGAGATGGAGCCGGGTGTTGGGGATGTGGTGGGGGCCTTATCAACGTGTTTTGGGGCGTGGTTGATGCATTTTGTGGTGTCGTTGGACGTCAGGGACGTGGTGTGGGTCTTATCAACACGTCGGGTCACTGCTGGGACGTGGGGCATTTCTCAACATGTGGGGGCTGGTGATGACTTGGCGGTCGCGGCTGGGCTGGACTGGGGCTCGTTTGGGCACATGGCCGTTCATGTTGGCTGTCCTTGGGTCAATGGCAATGGGGCTGGTCATTGGGGTTTTGCATGGGGCGTTCTGGGTATCCTGGTTGCGTTTTGCGGTGCCATTGGTTGCATACGCAGCAGCGGCAGCGTTTGGGCAAGTGGTGACGTTGCAGTCGCATTGGGTGATGGTGGGCTTGTTGGGGCATGTGTGGACGGCATTGGGGCCTGCGAGATGGTAGACAGGGTTGCTGTTGACGTTGTGGGGACTTGGGGCACGGTCGCGAGGGTGGGGGATGCAAACATATTCGCATTCATTGTTGGCCATCCGTTTTCTGCCTGCGGTGAGTCCTGCATCGTCGTTTTGAGGTGCGTACCTTCTTCTGCATGGCGGAGCACTTGTTGTGCCATTTTTTCTTTCTGTCACATCTTCTCCTTCATCCTTTTCTCCACGTTTCTCTCCTTCGTTTCGCGTTCGTCTGCTAACCGTTTTTGCAGCTCGAGTATGCATGTGTCCCGTTCCACATGGAGCTCCTTCTCCGTCTTCCTGATTTTGTGGTTTCGTGTCTTGGGTGCCATGGTATAGTCGCATAGCTAGAGAAAATGTATAGACAAAAGAGCAGCTGGGGAACTGTGTAATTCAGGTGTGTGAAAAAGTTGAACCAAATTCTGACAGCAGACAAAAGGTGAGAAATGAAGGATAAATGATATAAATGAGATGGGTGAGGGAAATGGTGCTGATTCAGTTGTGTTTTCACGCTTCGTTTGCGCATCCTGTCGAGTACCTGGTGACTGGTGACAAGTGTTTTTTCAGTGTTCGAAATGGCGTGTTTTGATCTCTTCAGGATCTGGTCCTATGGGTGCGTGGCTCGAATGTCTCTCATCACCACATTGGAGAGGGGATCTCCGGACCTCAGAGGGAAAGGCTCAAGGGGAGCCGCAGCAGGAAGGGGGAAGCTGAGGAAAAACCTAAGATGGATGACTAAGCTACTACAGGAAAGGGAATCTACTAGCTAAGGGTCTCCAGGGTCCTAGGGGCTAGCAGCACCTGCTGCAACGTGTATTGGGATGGAACCCTAGGACATTGAGAAGATCAGAATTGAAATATATACATACTATGATGTGATGTTGAAATAAATACCTGGAGTCAGAGACTTCTTCAGTAGCTTCACCAGCTTGAGATTCTCTGCAATAATGCCCACTTGATCCACAGCAACATCCAGTTTCCTCCTTGTTACCATTGTTGAGAGACTCTTGTATGGGTTTGGGAGGTCCATCATCATCTTGCATGATTATGTCATCATCAAAACCCAACAAACACAGCTGCTCTGGTGATACAACATCCAACTTCACAGATTCTGGCAACACATCATCCAGCTCAGAGGAGACCAGTGGCTGAACCTCCACCAGCAATTTCTCGGATGCCAATTTCTGGGTTGTGCACGATGGCCCAATTTCGACAGTGACTGCATAGATGTCAGTGCATTAATATTACCAAAGTGAGAAATGTACGCATTTGAGCCTTGGACTGCTTCTTCTCTACTGGGGTGTTGTCCTCCTCCATCTTTATGTCATCTATACATGAATGAATGCATTGGGTTATAATCTTGATATTTAGAATTTAATATCTCACCCTCATCATCATCATCAGCTTTGGACTTCACTGTGCATTCTGTCATGATGAAGGGTTTGTGTGTGTAACGATCACAGACAATGAAACTACTTACTGGACTTGGGCTTGGGCTTGAGCTTCTTTTTATCCTTCTTGGATGAATTGTCTGCGCCGACTGGATATTCAATACATCTATCCACTGCTATGGTTGAAGAATTGTACAAACCAGTGGAATTCTGTTTTCTGGCCAACTTTGTCTTATAGTTGTCAATATCTGAGCAGGGGTTCCCAAGATATAACCCAAATGCTGTGAGAATGGACTCCCACAGTAAACCAAGAGTAATTCAAGATCCACAGGATGAAATTGGATGCACTAGGAGTGAAAATAATAGCCCTTTCAATTCTGCAGCTGGCCATTATTGTTTCAAGCAAGCCGAGTTCAAATTGAGCGAGATCTAATGTCCACAAAACAAAGAACTTCGTCCTACACCAGCTACACCACTGGGAGCAGTTCTGAATGTTTGAACACTTGTAGTGAGTGGGGATGAGGCCTCAACAAATCCCACAGGAAGTAGTCCAGTGTCTGGGATATGATACAGCCAAGACCAGTTACAGGAGGGCTTATAAGCAGGCATGGCCTAGGCTCACATCAGCAAATTCTGGGGTCCTTTTCCCACACCTTGAGACCCTTTTGCAGGAGGCCAAAAGGTGCACAAGCTCCCAAAGGCTCTCAAGATGTTCACCTTTTCTAAGCTAGGTCTTTTTGCTTAGAAAAGGTGATTGTCTTGAAAGAAGGATTTCTCTTGCAAAAGGACTACTCTTTTCCACACAATTTTTCACTTTTGTAAAGCTAGGCTCCCTTGTAAAAGGTCAAACCACTCATGAAAAGCACAGAAAAAGGCATGAAAATAGTTTTATAAATTGCTTCGGGTGTTCAAATCTTCATTGATTGCATAACTGTATAAGGACAATATTAATTAATTAATTAAGTAATTAGAATTACAACACATATATTTACATAATAAACTATTACAGTTGTTCTGTAAGCATATAAGTCAGTATAGGAATTGAAGCGATACTCAGATAGAAGCTATCAAATGACTGTACATGACTTATGTGCACGACTTATATATGTTTGGAGGTCATGCATGGACCATTTGCTGATGTTTGGCAAAATGCAGTGCCAAACATCATCTGAGTTGCCACTTTCAGTAAGTTTTGACTTAATATTTTTGTCACTGACCTTTGACCACAGACACAATAACGGCAATGACCATGACTATAACAATGACCAGCACAACAACAAGAAGGGGTGTGAGGACACCAGGCTGCTAAGGTAAGTACCCAACACCTCCAACCCCTGCTAACCAAATCAATAATAGCAGCAGCAGTGAGGTGACCACAAACACCAACCGGCACTGTTGTTACATTTTACAACTCCACAACTCCAATTCCAACTCCATTACCTGCCGTGACGATTCTGCTTTACCACACCTTCCTTTTTTATTTCCTTTTGCCTTTTATCTTCTCTTGGACATTGTCGTTTATTCTTGTTTTTGTTCCCTTTCTTCTAGAACAATCCAGACTGACCATGGACACATCCCCATGCGATCTCGCTGTACCTGAATAATCCCCTTACCAATGGATGTCACTCCTATTGTCCTTGCTGTACGACATACAGTCTTCCCAAACCAACTCACAACGGCTATCCTCACTAAACAGTTCATAACTGTGATGATCATTTGTGCCATAGCGATCACCTTCCTGATTGGTTTCTACATTGTCATGATTTGCCTCTGGAAAAGGCAACTTTCCTTCATTGATAAAACAACATCCACATCGACAGTATACTGACATGTAATTGACAATTTCCATTCCTGGATATATGGTTTCCACTTTCATATCCCGTGCATACCATTATCCTCCCTGACCACCTAACGGCATTCCTCACCTGCTTGTACACTCTGAACAATCCTCAATCACAAGACATTTCACTGTTCCCTCCAACCCGACCATCGCCGAAGTACACACCTTCATACTTCAACCACAGACCATACAACTTCCCAATACAGTGAACCGACCCCTATTGTGATTGTTCACACATCATCGCTTCAATGCAGTACCTGATGACTTGTTCCCACAGCTTGTCACCTGTGCCATGACTTGAAACCTGGACCCACATTCATTTATCCTTTCCATCTGTAACCTTGATACCTCCCACACTTGTTTACAATAATACCCTTTCTTGGACGAATACCAACATCAGGTGGACTGCATTGTTCTACACACAGGAAAAGACATCGCCCCTTGATATGTCATCAACACAGACATCGTCATCCAGCACAGCTTACGCTGTTCACATGTCTGACCTCGACTATCCCACTGTCCTAGTTGGTTTTCCCCCAGCACATTCCTTTATTTTCTTTCATACCAACCTTGCCGCTATAACCACACTGCCTCAAGACACTCCCTTCACCAATCCCACACTGGACAATGCCTCCCTCCAACCCGACTGTGCGATGCACCTGCCAGACTACCTACTTGCCCATTACAGCAAGTGTAGACCCCAAATTGGCAATTCTGCATATCACATGATCCAATGACAAATCATCCAAGTCATCCGGACCTCCTCTATCCCTCAATGACACCCAGGCCTCCAGTTGGATTGTGAGAACATTGACACGAGGATGCCTCATGTCCACCTCATGGTGAACACATGGTGTAGTTGGACTTGCTGTAGCTTCATAGTTGGATTTCCATTTACCTCCCCTCAAGACCAGTCACTATATCTACTGTTCTTGTTGTTGGTTCGGACTTTTTCTTCTTTTCTCTTCTTTACGTTTAGTCTGGTTCTTGGGGCAAACCCCCTTGTCTTGGGTAACCCCCATGGCTCGCAATGACATTAGACCATGACCCCCCCTCTTAGCAGTGTTGTCTTAGTTGTAAGCAATAATGAAAACTGCTGTCCTCTCCCCTGGAAACTGATCCTCTAGTTAAGTTGATTGTTGCTGGAGCCCGCTGCAGAAGTGATTCGTAACAACTGTCTGGCAGCAGCAGGACAACCACCACAACCACCACCACCACCAACTGGCAGCAGCAAGCAGGACGGCAGTGGCAGCTACCACCACTGCCAGCTGGCAGCAGCAACAGGGTGACAGTGACAATGATGGCTACCAAGACCACACAGCAAGCAGCAGCACATTGTTGTTGTTGTCGGCCACCACCGCTGCCAACTGGCAGCAGCAACAGGACGACGGCAACAATGATGGCCACTGTGACCACCACCGCCAGCTGGCAGCAGCAAGGATGACGATGACAGCTACCACCACTGCCAACTGGCAGCAGCAAGCAGGACAATGGTGACAATGGCTACCACCGCTGCCAACTGGCAGCAGCCCTCAGAACACCTTCATCCCTCACAATGGGCTCTATACATAATAAATAAAATCAAAGTCTGTGGAGAGGGGGTCTTTGGATAGAATACAGGATATGTTTTCAAGATCCAACCTGCCAAAGTAACCAGATTAGATCTTTGCCAACTTCAGCCTGTCACCTGTTATTAGGGTTTGAAAGTCTGGTCTGGTCCGGTTTTTTGACAAATTTTCAAAAGACCGCAACCGGAACCGGTTGCCATAACACCACAAGATGGCACAACCTAGACTCGACCGCTCAGAACCAGTCTCTTGCGGTTCAGTTGCTGTCTTCTAACCAGATTTAACTGGTCCTTCCATTAACCGGTTGCTAAACCAGTTGAAACCAGTCAGAACCGAAGTAAATACAATAACTACCAACTAATGTATTAAATTTTAATAAATAAAATGGGGCGTTGGTGGCCCCAGCATGTTCAAGTTGGTAGTTGGCAGCCACGATTGTGAGCACGTCGGTGATCGCATTGGGCGCACGGGTAGGCGCAGATGCGTTGGCCGCTCTGTTGGGTGTGTGGGTGGTTGTGGACGTGTTGGCGTGTTGGCGGCCCTGTTGCTGGTGTTGTGGTGGGTGCCCAACACGGCCATCCTCCGAGTCCTGGTTACCTTGCGGTTGCAGCGCCGACGTCGATTGACGTGGCGGTGCGCATCCGCGAGGTATGTTGGGGGTTGGTGGTGGGATGGCCGTGGCCGTCGTCATGGTCGTGGTCATGGTTGTCGTTGTCGTTGTGGTCGTGGTCGTGGTGGTTGTGACGGTCATTGTCTGCGTTGTGGTGGTGATGGTGGTGGTGGTGGTGGTGGTGGTGGTGATGTTCGTGGTTGATGTTGTTATTGTCGTCGTCCCATTTGGAGGGCCATGGGTGTTGTTGTCGTCATCGGGGTGGTGGTGGTGGCTGTCGTTGTCATCCTTGTCCTCGCCGCCTGTCGTCCTCGTCGGGTGCTTGTGTTGTTTGTGTTGGTACTGCTGTTGTCGTCATTTTTGTAATTAGTAGCTGAGAAAACAAAAAAACAAAAAAAAATTACTTACGTACTGCAACGGGGGTTGGGTGCACCGGCCCCCCGCTGCCCTTCTCCCCACGTCCCATCGTTGTCCATTGTTGTTGTTGCCGTTCTCCATCGTTGTTGTCGTCGCGTTAGTGTAGAATAGACAATAAACCACGATTGAAACCACTTACCTTCTGCAGCGGGATGGACGCGCCAACCCCCGCTGCCTTTTCTCGTTTTGCGTTCCCTCGTGACGCCGCTGTTTTGCTGCCATCGTCGTCATTTGCCACCATCGGTCGACCTTGTAGTGGTGTTGAAAAAATCCGGTTGTAACCGGTTACAACTTGGTTGCGTAAGCTTCGTCCACATCGGGAAACCGCAACCGGCAACCTCCCAAAAGTGGCCCAACCGCAACCAGCAGTCTGGTTTTTTTGCGGTTGGGTCCAGTCCAGTTCTGGTTTTTTTCCGGTCCTATGGACTGGACTTTAAAACACTACCCGTTATTCTCACATTACCCACTTTTGGTTCCCATGCTACCATGGACTTATTTGTAATCATAGTAGTTCCACCTCCAACTGGAACTGCATTTATTTCCCAGATTATATTTATTCCTATGGAAACACACCCAGTATTCAAACAGAAAATAGTGCATACAGAAAATAAAATTATTCAGGCCTTTCATTATTGCATACATGTATTCAGAAAAAATAAAATGACACAAAGTTTTAGGATTTCTGCACCAGTATCAGTGGATTTTATTGTGGGGGCAGAATTTTAGACTCTTTGGTCTCTAGATAATTGAGACCTAGCTTGTTCCTGAATTATCTCAAAACCAAATATCTTGAAGACCTGACAATGTGATCCACAGATATCCATGCAGAAATCCCAAGTCATTTTCATTTTCCTGAATTTCAATACATGCACAATAATGGGTGCCTTTCCATAAGAATAAATATATTCTGGGGAATAAACGCGGTTCCAGTCCGGGTTGGAACTGCTATGATTACAAATAAGTCAAAAGGTATCATAGGATGAATCAAAGGTAATGTGGGAACAAGAAGTGACAGGCCGAAGGTCGGCAAAAATCAAATCTGGTTACTTTGGCAGGTTGGATCTTGAAAACATATCTTGTATTCTATTCAGAGGGGTACCCCCCCCTGTACAGATTTCGTGTTTATTCATTACATATATAGTCTGCTTTTGGAAACGGAGTCTAAATACTTTTCCGGGGTCTTTGCGGTATTGGAATTGTGTCACATTTAGTCGGGATCTAAAGTGATTTCTAAAGTTAGCACCAAAATATAATCTTTAGATTTACATTTAGGCCTAGCCTAAATATTGAATTTAAGTCACAAATAAATGTATATCTAAATTATTTATTTATTTTCATCTTTAGGTTATTCTTGCAATCAAAATAATTGTCGGATCTAAATTGTAATGGGAAAGTATAATTTAGTTTCAAGTTTACTCAAATTTCTAGTCCAAATTTAGGCATCACTTAGAGGCAGGCCAAAATTAAAACTTTCGGTAGCATTCAAATAATAAATTTAATAGTTATCAAAATGTAAGATTGCAGCAGCTATTTAAATCCAAAGGTTGTTGTTAGATCTAAAGCTATTGCCCGCGCCATCGCCCACTCGTCGCCTGCCCGTCGCCCGCCTGCCGCCTGCCCACCACCCGCCCACCACCCACCCGCCACCCAGCCATCACACTGCTGTGCAGTTGGTGCCATTGTCATTTCCCGCAGGCTTTGAGGGTGCCCCACTACTCACCAATGTTAATTGATGCACCCGCCCATCACCCACTTGCCATCCACCCATTGCCTGCCCACCTCCCAATCATATGACCTCATGAGCCCAGCTCCAACGTCAATTGACGTGGTGGTGGGGTTTGTGAGGTGATGACAGAGGTAGGGGGAGAGGCAGGCGGGGGAGATGGCAGGGCAGGGGCACAACAGGATGAGGGCAGGGAGATGGCGGGGGCACGATAGGATGGGAGGGCAACGAGGGTGTGGGCGATGAGGTGTGGGAGATGGCGTGGGCATGGCACGATGGGATGGGAGGGTGGGCAACTAGGGAGTGGGAGATGGTGTGGTGAGGGAGATGGCGTGGCAAGGGAGATGGTGTGGGCAGGGATTATGTTGGAGAGATGGTGTGGGCAACGAGGGAGTGGGAGGGTGAGGAGATGGCGTGGGCATGGGTGAGGGAGACGGCGTCGGTGTGGACGAGGGAGATGGCGTGGGCAGGGGGAGATGATGGGATGTGAGGGTGGGGAGATGGTGTGGGCGACGAGAGCGGGCGACGAGAGCAGGCGACGAGAGCGTGGCGTGGGCGACGAGAGCGTGGCGTGGGCGACGAGAGTGTGGCGTGGGCGACGAGAGCGTGACGTGGACAACGAGGGCGTGGCGTGGGCTACGAGGTGTGGCATGGGTGTGGGAGATGGCGAATGTGAGGAGAGATGGCGATGAGGACGAGGGACATTGCCGTGTGGTGGAGATCTCGTCGTTCCGTGGGGCCGTCGCCATCCTCCTGTCATTTGTGATGATGACGATGGTAGCGGCCGCGGCCGTCGTCTTGTTGCCGTCCTCCCTTCATCGTCGTCCGCTCCGATCGGCCACTTTGGGGGGCAATAGCGCACATCATTGTGCGCTGTGATCCCCATTCCGCCGCCATTGTCACCGCCGTTGCCCTGCCACTGCCAGTTGGAAGTGGAGGTCGTCGTCGCCATCGTCCTGCAGCTGTTCAGCGGTTGCAATGGGGTGATGGTTGGCAGCGGGTGGTGAGTGCCTGCCGCTGCCATCGTCCCCTCGTGGCCATAGTGGGGACCATTTGGCCCTCATTGTTGCCGCCGTTGGATTGATGATGGACGGTGGGTGGAAGTTGTGGTGGGGGTGGACGATCAGCCGATGGTGTCTGACGAAGTAGTCAGCGGGCGACGAGAAGTGTCAGGCGATAGAGACGTACCTTGGCCGGAGAGTTGGTGCACAACTCCTCCGGCCTCGCTGATGGTCACCGTCATTTCCATTGTCGTTGTCGCCGTTGCTGTCATTGTCGTTATTGTCGCTGTCGTTGTCATTGTCGTTGTCGTTGTCCCTTCGTCGTCGTCGTGTTGTTTGTTGTTGTTGTGACTTGTGACTGAACACCTCGATCTGGAAACCCGCCGAAGACTGACGTGCGTGTGGGCAGTGAGAGGATGGGTGGGCGATGAGCGTGCCCGATAACGTGCACGTGGGCAGTGAGTGGGCAGCGAGTGGGCGACGGGTGGGCGATAGGAGCGTACAATCACTTTAGTCCAGACGGAATCTTAAATTTTGACAACTACCAAAATGGTACATTTTGATATCCATTAAATTAAATATTCTTATCCTGTCAAAATTATAAATTTCAGCTTGTCTTGAGGTGATGCCTAAATTTGGACTAGCAAACCTGTGTAAACTCGAATCTAAATTATACTTTCCCTCTACAATTTAGCACTGATAATTATTTTGATTGCAGGAGTGATTTAAAGGCAAGAGAAAATAATTAATTTGGACATTTATTTTTATTTATTCATGACTTAAATTCAATATTTAGACTTGGCCTAAATTAAAATGTAAAGATTATATTTTTCTGCTAACTTTAGAAATAACTTTAGATCCCGACTAAATGTTGAAAGTCCTGATGTGTGTCCCACTATGGTGAAAATCTATGATTCCTGAATATATTTATTGTTACGGACAGGCACCCATTTTCTGTGCTTTTGGATAACATTATTTCTGGAATATTTCCATTATTTGCTCGCAAAAAGTCCGCATCCGTCTCCTGTGATAGGTCAGGAGCCATATAGAATAATCATATAATAATTCTATAAACCTATTTCTTGTCTTAGAAGCCTCTTACTTTTTCTCAGAAATCACCTAAAGCTCTTCATTTATACATGCTACAATGTAGTTGCTTTACAAATTATCAACGCGCGTATCCCTGCCCATGACCTTGTTGCGATGGTGGCGGCGGCGGCGGCGTTGAAGTGAACGTCTGGTAAGGTCTTGGTAGTGGCGGCTGAGGTCTGGCAGCAACTGGTGATTGGGTATACTGATAAGACAAGGGCGGCGGTGGAGGGGGGAATGGGGAAGTTGATGGGATGGTTTGTTGACGTTGAGGCTGATATTGGTAAGACGGCTGAGCAGGGGGTGAAGACAATAGACGTGGAAGCTGATATTGGTAAGAAGGCTGGGCAGTGGAGTGGGGGGAAGACAATGGGAGTGTTGGTTGGCGTTGAGGCTGATATGGGTAAGAAGACGGCTGGGCAGGGGTTGGAGGCGAATACGATGGACGGGGCTGAGTTGCTTGCGCAGAGAATTGTTGATACGGCGGAGCTGAATGGGCAGCAGAAAGCGGGAATGGGCCCTGTTTCGATTGTGTGAAAAATCGATTCAACATGCTAAGCTCGGAATACGGATCAGCTTGAGGCGGCTGTGGGAGGGGTGGAGTAAGGACCACCGAAGCTCGCATGGGTCGGGACTGTGGAGGCTGGGGCGACGTTGTGGTAAAAGAAGGACTGTATTGCGACGGCGGTGGCGTAGGATACGACTGTGGCGGACCCCGGTAGCCCTGGCTCCATTGAGGTGGAGATGGGGAATTGGGTCCACCCCTCAAGTTCATGGAAGCAAAAGGCGAGCTCAAGTTAGGCACCGACGACAAAGGTGGTGGACTTGGTTTTGCTACGAGTGGTGGTGGCGGTGGTGGCGGGGAAGTAGGGGTCAAACGCCGTTTCTCCGTTTCGGCTTGTCCAGCTACCGTCTCACGCTCGGCGGTCCGACTCAGGACGAAAGACTTGGTGTTTTTTTGGAGCGCTCCACTGAGTTCCGTTAATTCCGCATAAAATCGAAGGCCTTTTCTGCAAACGAAGTCAACATGAGAACATGGGTAAGGAAAGCATAGTCGATATACGCACGCTAGTCCATCCCTAACTTCCATGTAACCATCTCGAGCACGGGAAAATCTTCGCACTGTCTCCTTCTTCTTTTTCTCTCGCTCATCCCACTTCCTAGCACCGGGTCCGCGTCCACAAAGCTCCTTCAGAGTCTTCCACAAAGCAGACACTTCCTGAAGAGTCGCCTTCTGGTGGTGCACGCTCGACGCTAGTCGTTGTTGATATGGTCGGAACTTTTCGAGCTCGGCAGCGAACAACGTAGGCTCAACACCTGTATTGCGGCGGTTGAGAAGGAGGAGATGGGACACGTCGTCCGATTGCACCTGTCCCAAGAAGGGAATTAGTATTGATAGTGAGCATTTCAGTTATCCTGACCTTGTCCTTTAAGTCCTTCAAAACCTCCATTCTCTCCTTCGCAATCTTGTTCAATCTCCCCAGCCTCTCTTCGATCTCATCGACGAATTGCCTTATCTTTGCCCTTTCCTGCGCATCGCTCACCTCACTGCCGACATCAAGATCCAGTAAATGTGAATCCGTACTCTCTCGGAAAACTCCTTCTACCTCGGGTGACAACAGCAATGAGATGTCAGCTTTCACAGAATCCCACAACTTGAGGACTTGCTGATCCGATGTGGCTGCTGCCTCTAAAGCCCCAAAATGAGACTTGAGATCTTGGCGGAGGGACTTTGTGAGTGATGCTGAGGGCGCCTGCGTCCACAAGTGCTCATACTTCACCCTCATGATCTCGCACTCCTTGGACTCGATCTCCAACTCTCCAGAAACCTCGTCCAATGCCTTTTCAACACCGTCCTTCAGCTCGTTTAACCTCGACAGGACACTCTCCACACTTTCTCTCTCCTCCATCAGTCCGATATCCTCTTTCCACCTCTGCACATCAACCGGAAGCTCTTCACTGATTTCTCCCTCAGCGATAGCCTTGAACCGGGCCAGGCCGACGTTAACACCTAAACCATCAAGAGCGCTTCGCAATTCCCCTTCTGTACTCTCCGCTTTCTCCACTTCCCCTCTCACTAACTTAGCCTTCTCTTCCGAGTACACACTCGCGCTCTCGTGTACGCTGAGCGGAATTAAACGAACGAAGAGATCCGATCCGATGACTTTCTGCACTTCAGGCGTCCCGTACACGTCCTGGATAGGAATAGGCGTAGCGACAGAGGCTTTGTCAATCGGGGGCAATGCCTCGGCCACAGGGAGAACTGCATTGTAAATGAGGTCGTTCTCGCGTGCGGTCTCTGTTTTGCGTTCTGTACACAAAGCAAGATGCACCTTGGTCCGGTCTTGGATAGAGGGACCAGCGTCTGCTGGAAGGTTTGGCGACAGATGCGTCACGAAGACTGAAGCGAACGTGGCCGCGGTTCGGGAAGCGTCCTTTGCTAGCGTTTCGGCGAGTGTGAAACGTACAAGTGCATCGCCGTATTTTCCAGCTGGTTTATCAGCTAACCCACGGTGATACTGTGATAGCGATGTGAAGTACTTGGCCTTGATCTGTCCTGATAGTTTAAGCGAGATATTAGGCGGGTAGGCAAGGAAGGCGACGCACTTGAATCAGGGTGACCCAATTTCTGTCAAAAATACCCTTGCCCATGAACTCCTTTACCTCTTCGCCCAACGTGGTGTACATAGCAGCAGCCTGGGCGCCAACTTTGGAGACGAGGGCGTTTCCCTTCTTCTCATCTGTGCACTTCTCAAAGAATACCTCCGTCGCTTGTGCTAAGATGATATTGACGAGAAACTTGATGACCTCGCGGCTAAGATCGGTCGATGGTGCATGGAGAAAATTCTCGTTTATGTAGGTGAGCATCCCGGCACACGACCGAAAATAGTAGAACGCGCGTTTCAAGCCCTCTGGATCCGATCTGTTCTGGGAGGCTCCAATAGCGGAGTGGGTGACTGCGATCTGGAACAGGATGGAAGCCTTCTCGTATGCGATGGACGTCTGGGTTATGGATTTATTGTTGAAAGCATCACGCCACGGGAAATTGACCCGTATCTCTGCGAAACGAAGTTCCAGTAGCTCCAACTGCCCGAAGTATTTGTAAAGGAGATCACGCGCTGAGCAAGATCGATACAACTCTGTTCAAATGAAAAGATATAACAAGACGTACCAGTCAAATCGCTTCCTGCACCTCTGACAGCGTCTTGTCGACATCGCTGTAGAGCGGCACACTCTGCCGCATAGTTGTCTGGGTTCTCACCGTAGGATTGAGTGATGAGATTACGGATGGGAGTCGTCCAATCCACTTCTTCGGTTGTCTTCTTGGGAATAGAGATCATTGGTGATTGGTGGGCCATTGTGTTTGTGTTCTCAAGAACGCCACTGCTGCGGTGAATACAAATGGACAGATTTGGTCATGTTTATATCCTCTACCGGCCTCACAGATGCCAATGTCGAGCGAAAACATTGTCGCTCAAAAGGTGCGCTAAATCGACATTATTTTACGATGTAACTGAACCTTTCCAGTACGACCGTTGCCGTAGGTATCTGTCTATTCCTTTGCATGTCCAAAGTTCTGACATGGAGGTTGACGTGAAACAGTAGCGGATTTGCTGGTCAAGGCGTACGTGTTTTTGTTCTTCTTCGGCCCATCTTTTCTCGAAGACTCACTTCAAGTCTAGAGGAGTGGGCTTTGGGGCGGGCGTGATAGCTTCCGTCATCCTTTTCCGCCGTCCGTAATCAAAGCTGGGAATTGTCTGAAATTCTGATTTCTTGTCCAGGACGGATGTGGCCTGTTGCTCTATCTACAGGCTTCGGCGCTGGCGCAGCATACGCAGACTGTGATCGCTCATTTAATCCAGCCAGAATACCGGGGACTCGAATTATCCGCCATCCCGCAGAGGTTTTGCAGAGCGTGGAGACAACTGAGTAGACTAATGGCACGAAACGCTGCCACCCAAAAATAAACATCTGTACCGTATACGAGACAGTTCGTATCCGTTAACATAGATCGCACACCCTGGCTGTTCAATGGTCTTGGCTAGGTTGTACGTTCGGTTTCAGCTCCACCACCTTCCGTTGCATTCCCGCTGGGTCTTTTGAGAGTACATGTTGCGGTTCTCCCAATACTAGACGTTTGTACAAGACGACTGCAAGAAAGCAATGTAGGTTGGTGTTTTGCAAGCTGGAAAAACACAAACCCGATGTTGCCGCTATAATTGGTACAGTTACGATGATGGTTCGCAACCTACGAGCCTGAGGCGGGAGCTTTTGAGCCATATGTTTTTGGCAGGAGCCTGGCAGCAACTTCAAGTTGAACTAATTGATACTCAGTGGCGGACAATTACTGGGACCATCCGCTACAAGGGATCTGTCGGTAATACAGTATGCCTTGTTCATCGTCTCGCATCCAGAGGACCGTGACACTGGATCACGTACGGTCGAAAATGCTAGAAACGCTCTGCTTCCATGTTCCTGCATTTCTGGACCTTATACGATATCTGGATTGACCTTTAATATGATTCGGTCCCCAACAACGTATCCTCAACCGCTTCCACACACACACTCGTCCTTTAGTTCAACTACGATGCAAGCGGAAACCTCATTAATTTCGCAAGACAGATCGTTGCAGCAGCCCACCTTAGGCAGGACTTCGGGGAGGTTCCCATGGCCTTCAAGGGGGGGTTCTTATGTGATGGGAAAGTGGCCTTAGAGGCCTGGCTCTCGAGAGCTTCTGCAATACATTTCCCGATCAGTACTAATTTGTGCACTTCAGTCCACCACTATTGTACATCTAGTTAGATGTAACATAACGGTATGTTGTGTTCCATCTAAGTGTTCTACCAGGCCTGGTCTTCCCAGGGACAATTTATTAGTCCCAGGGACATTTCACCCATGGGATATATTTTCAGACCAAGGCTAAAATGGGACACTTTCAAAAGAGGCCCAGCAGATGATTAAATATCCCAAGGGATAATTTTAAAAGAGAACCATGGTCTAAATATAAGTACCATGGGATTTTAGAGCTTATATTTGGCTAAAGTAAGGGACAATATATATTTCAAGAAGCTACCAAATCTTAGTCCAAGGGATATGTTACCAATGCAGAATAAGACTGTGGGACACTAACTGGCACAAAAATGTGTCCCATGGGACATCTAGTCTACTATGAATATTTCTCATGGGATACTTTGATGTTGAGGAAATATACTATAGGACATTTATTTGACCATGAATATTTCCCATGGGATGTAAATGTGTTCCATGGGATGCTTCCATTATATTGAACTTATACCATGGGACATTTATTCTACCATGGATATAGCCCATGGGATGTTTCCATTTGTTCATATTATAATATTATACCATGGGACATGTATTCTACCGTCAATATATCCCATGGGACATTTCCATTTGTTCAAATTATACCCATGGGACATTTATTCTACTGTAGATATGTCCCATGGGATATGTACAATTATACCACGGGACATTTATTCTACCATTGATTGATCCCATGGGATATTTCCATTTCTTTAAATTATACCAGGGGACATGTATTCTAATGTAAATATGTCCAATGGGATAGTTAAAATTATACCATGGGACATTTATTTTACCATAGATATGTCCCATGGGATATTTAAAATTATACCACGGAACATTTATTCTACCATATATATATCCCATGGGACATTTCCATTTGTTCAAATTATACCATGGGATATTTATTCTACTGTACATATGTCCCATGGGATATTGTAAATTGTACCTGGAGACATTTATTCTGCCATATATATATCCCATGGGACATTTCCATTTGTTCATATTATACCATGGGACCTTTATTCAACCGTTGATATATCCCATGGGACATTTCCATTTGTTCATATTATACCATGGGACCTTTATTCTACTGTAGATACATCCCATGGGATACTTACTATTATACCATGGGACATTTATTCTACCATTGATTTATCCCATGGGCTGTTTCCATTTCTTCAAATTATACCATGGGACATTTATTCTACCGTAGATATATCCCATGGGACATATTACAATACCATCAGGGAGAATGTATATTTTCCTGGGATAAATATCTCAAGCAGGTCTACTATAGCCAGATGGCTATAACATTGTAAATAAAATGGGTAAAATTATGGAAATATTTGTGTGCATAGATTAAAAGGCCTAGGGATTGTAATATTATTCCTTGGGATATTTATTTTACCTGAGAAAAGCCCATGGGACATATAGAATATCCCATGGGATACTTATCTTGTCTTAGAAAACAGCCCATGGGACATAGAACAACCCTTGGGATACTTTCACTATTACAGAAACAGCCCATGGGACATGAAAAATATTGCTTGGGATATTTATGTTACCCAAGAAAAAGCCCATGGGACACATAAAATATCCCATGGGATATTTACTTTACCCACAAAAAAGCCCATGGGACATATAAAATATCCCTTGGGATACCTTTTTTTTTTTTTTTTTTTTTTTTTTTTAAATCCTAGTTTATTCTCCTTTACGGTACATCGTATGTAGAGATTACTGTGAATTATACTTCTTGTTACAGCAAAGAGTGCGTGAAGGGCTGAGGCAACGTGTGGGTTTGGCGGTGCCGTTCCCGGTGAGAGTATGCCTCCCATAATAATTGAACCTGGGTGTGGTTAGATTGTAAGGTAGGGGGACGAGGGGGGTGAAGGCCGGGGGCCAGGGGATGTACGGATCAGGGTGGGACTGCTGTTTCATTCGTATGCGATGTCGGGGACATTTCCAAATGCTTGCCGGAGTCGTTGTGTGTCATTGATGTAGCGGAAAAGCGGTGGGAGGTGTTTTGGGGTGCACAGCAGCTTTTTCACGTATCCTGCGTCGCACCGGGCCATCCGGCGTAGTCTCTGGCGTGCATGATCATGAGCTGGGCAGAACAGGAGGAAGTGGGTGACTGTCTCGTGGTGACGACGACAGCATGGGCAGGTGGGGGTTTCAGCGCGGTTGACCTTGTGCAGGTGGTGGTTGAGTCCTATGTGGCCCGTGCGCAGCTGCGTGAGGATCGCGAGGTGTTTCTTGGGCAGGGATCGGGTCACTTTCTGATATGTGGACTGCGTGAAGCTCGGGTCGATCTCCAGGAGTCGCCGGTACCTTGGGGACTGGTGCCATTCCCTATCCACTCGCTTCTTTAGTTTGCTCAAGAATGTCCTTGCCGCTGCCGCCTTGCTGCGCGGTAGAGCGTGCCGTAGTCTGGCAGGGATTCCTGTGGCCGCTGTGCTATTCCCTTGCGCTGCTTTCTTCGCATGGTCATCCGCTACCTCATTGCCGTCGATGCCCTCGTGTCCCGGTGTCCACTTAATCGTAAGGTCCATTCTTTTGTGCTGCCTCGTGACCATGCCTAGCCTCTTGTGGAACAAGTCAAATACGTGGCGTGACGGGCCTGCTTCGAGAGATTTGGCCGCCTGAATCGCTGCTTGTCCGTCCACGAACATCGAGACGTCTTGAACCCTCCTTTCTCCTCTCAGCATCTCTAGTCCCAATACCATGCCTATCCCTTCCCCTTCATGTACCGTGTGATGCTCCTGTTTCCCTAGCCTGTACCTTCTAACTCTCTTTCTCCTCCGTCCTGCTCTCATCAGTACCGCCGCCGCGCCTATCATCCCATCCAACCCTGATCCGTCGGTGTATATCTTTATATCGTTGTTGTCTTGTTCGTGTGCTTCCTTGGCCTTTTCTCTCGACGGCTGTATCTGTGTTTTTATCTCGGGATCCCATTTCGTGTCGTATCTACATGTGGTGATCTTCTCCATCTGCTCTGTTTTTATGTTGTAGTCCCATATTAGGTCATGTATGGGGATGGGGTGTCTCTTTACCCGGCGTACCCGTGCGTTCTTGACGGCTTTACTGAGCGGGTGTGTTGGCGGGAGCGTGGCAAGGCGTAGAGCCGCCCGGTGTCGAATCCTATCTACTAGAAAATGAAATGGTAAAAGGTCTGCGTGGGCATCTAGGATGTCAGTGGCCGTGGTCGACAATGCGCCGGTGATCATCACTGCCGCCTTGCGTTGTATGCCCGCCAGTTTCCGTGTCATCGCCGTACCCCCTCCACGTCGCCTATCCCCTGTTCCTTCTCTCTTCTTCGTCGAGCCCATGAAGACCTCTGCAGCGTACAGCATTCTCGGAACTGCAATGGACAGGTAGAGTCGTCTCATGATCTTCACTGGTATTCCCCCTGATGTTTTGGATAGTCTCCGGAACTCCAATAGCCAGTCCTGGCCCTTCTTTAGTGCCGCCGCTCCCTGTTCCTTCCATCGGAGCTCACGGTCGATGTGCACGCCCAGGAACTTGATTGATGCCTTGGGGTGTATAAGACTTCCGGCAACGTTAAGCAGCGGTCCCGTCAACGTGGTTCTTTTTCTTGGGTTGTCTGCGTCCACCCTCCATCGCCGTGTCAGGTCGATCAGTTGGAATTTGTCGATGCCAAATTCGCAGTTGTGCTCCTTCGCCCACTCCAGAATGCCACCCGGCCTCGCCATTATAGACTCAAGCTTCACATGCGTTTCTTCAAAGCTCTGGCCCACCACGAGTATGTTCGAGTCGTCGAGATATAGTATGCCATATTCCCCGCTGCGTGGGACGGGGATGTCGAGTTGGTCTGAGTTGTAGAACAGGTAGCATGTTGGCGAGAGTGGGCTTCCCTGGTCAAGTCCATTGTCTACATCAAAGGGGTCCGAAGTGAATTCGTCAAAGGTCAGCGTGGTACGACGTGCAGTGAGCGCTCTCTCCAGCCACTCAGTGATCTCTACTGGCATGCCGCATTTACGCATATTATGTACCGTACGATCGATGGCAGTGCTGGGGAAGGCCCCCTTAACATCTAGTGAGAGGAGCGATACTACATTACCTTTGCGCCATTCATCTTTGATTATCTTGCTCATGAATAGGATAGCGTCAGTCGTGCTGCGGCCGGCTCTCCCTCTGAAATGGTTGTTGGGTAAAATCCTGGTCCTCTCGCTCATGACCGTGATGTCTTCATTGATGCATGAGTTCATCAGCCTCGTGTATCCATCCAACAGTACTATTGGCCGCCATGCCCCAGGAATCGTGTAGTCCGGCTTGCCCGGCTTTTTCAGTATGATCGTCTCCGTGACAGCCCAATGCCCTGGGTACGTCCCTAACGTGAAGGTTGCTCTGAATATAGTGCCGAGGAAGGGGACCAGCATGTCTCCGGCATTCTTGAATATTGCGTTCGGTGGGGTATTGCGCTTGGTGCCCTTATACAGCTGCATGCGTTGTATGGCTCTGTGAATTTGTGCATCGGTGATGGGTTGGAATTCCCATGCTGGCGGTGGGTATACATGATCTTCGGGGACTGATGAGGTGGCAGGTTTGCTGGGGAAGAAGCACTTGTAAAAGGCTTTGCTCTTGTCAGCGTTGGTTGTCAGCTCGCGTCTCGCATTCGTTGTGGCGTCTGTGACATGGAGTGTGGGCACCCTCGCCCTCCCTCCGTCTGATGCGGGACCTGTTACCAGTCGGCTCGCCGTCCATTGACTCGATGTGTCAATGCCCTCCAACCATTCCACCCAATGTGCTGCCTTAGCCGCCTGTATGTGTGTTGCATATCCGTGTTTGGCTTTTCTGTACGTCTCGTGAACAGGGTGCCCCTCCATGTGTCTGTGCCGGTATGATTTGTTGCCAAGGTTGCGGACTTTCTTCCGTTCTGCCCTCAGGTCCTGATTCCACCATCGTTTGCTGTAGGGTGTTAGTTTGGTTGTAGGGATGCATTTCGTCACCGTGTTCCAGACTGCTCCTTCCAGCTCTCCTAGCGCCCGGTGGAAAGAGTCGCTCGATGTGAGTTCCGCTGGAGCCGGGAGGGCGTCTAGGTTGACCTTGAGCGAATCTCTGAACTCTTTCCAGTCCGCCGCGCGGAAGTTTGGGCGTTGTATTTGTGACCTGGTCAGGGCGGTCAGGTCAAGTGCTGTGACTATCGGGAAGTGGTCAGTTTTGGTGGGTCTGTCACCTGGCCTTGTGTCGCATAGTGCTACGTGGTCAATTATGGTGCTGGAGCAGAATACGTTGTCGACTCGAGTCATGTTGCCTGTCGACATGGATTGCAAGGTTGGTGTGCCTTCCGGTAACGCCATTCTCATGTCGTACCGGGCCAGGAGGTCTAACAGAGGTCCCGCTGCGTCAAGATTGGCGTTAGTGAAGAGATGATTGTTACGTTCTTCATCCCAGAGCGGGTGGTGACGGTTGAAGTCCCCTGCCAGGATGTAGTGAACTGGGGTCTGGGCTGGGGCTTGGGCTGTTGCGCTGCCGAGGTATCGTCGCAGTGTTGATATGTTGTTGTTGTTGTTGCAATCGTTGTACATGTTGACAATTCTGATGATGCCAAAGTCACCTTTTATCTCCGCCGCCGTGATATCCGGTGAGTCGATCAGTATCGGGGACCACGAGTCAGATCGTAGCCGTCTGTTGACTAATATTATCGATCGAGTGTGGCAGGTTGCATGCATGTCATGGTGTCGCGGGGGATATATCACTATGTAGTAAGTGTTGGCTCTCGAAAGCCCCTTGAAATCGAAGTAGGGTTCCTGTATAAGGATGAAATCGTAGTTAGTTTTGATTGAATCTAGCATGTCGTGCTGGGCTATGAGCGATTTGTTAACGTTCTGTTGCCATAAGGTCAGTGGTTTCGGTGAGTTGGGAATGGAGGTGGAGGTCATGCGTAAAGCTCCTCCGTCGAGGGTGAGTGAATGGGGTGTTGTTGTTGTTGGTGTTGGTGATGGCGTTGAGGCTGGGACGGATGTGGTATGATTGCTCGCGGTGCTGCAGGTGTCGTGTCTGGGTGGGTGGATGTCTGTGTCATGATGTGGGTGGGGCCTTCCAGCGGTTTGTCAGCCCACCATCCTCCGGAGGTGGGTGGTGCCGGTCTGTCTGTCCAGTAGGTGTGTAGCGTTTGTTGGGCAGACTGTAGCATGGCCCTTTGGTTGTGTCGGTCATTAGCTGGTGCTGGCGCCGTTCGTTGCTGTCCGACTACTGTGTAGCCTCTGCTGTGGGGTCCCTGATTATCCCGTCCTTCTCTGCTTTGCTCGTGCCGTTCGTCCATGTGTGGTGCATTGTTCATGGGCGCATCATTTCTCCATGCCGTGTCGAAAGTGTTCCGCGTGGGGTCCATATCTATTCTGCCCCACGTGCTGGGGTCATTGGTGGGGAAAAGTCTGTACTTAGTGTCCGGGTCTCGATTGCGTGCCCGTTGGAGGCGCTCCCTGAAAACCGGGCATTGTCGATCCGCAGCGCCATGCCTACATCCTTGACAGTTGGCACATTTCAACCCCCCGGTGCCGCAAAGTTGGTCTGCTGCGCGGTCGAGCCCCGCACAGTGGGCGCATACGTCGTGGATGGATTTGCACTCCTTCGCGATGTGGCCGAATTTCTGGCACTTCATGCATCTGCGTGGATCCATCAGTGCTTTCTTCGCCCTGCATTGCTTGCCCTCTATGAAAATGCCATATTCCAGTGCATGGTTCGCAGCCTCTCTCGTGCTGAAGCCCATTGTCAAAAATGCAAAGCGCTGTCCCTCTTGACAAAGGTGGGTCGGCTTGATCCAGCGTGCCTCATATATCGACATTCTGGAGAGGGAGCTGGCCTGCTCCACCCGTTCGATTGCCGCTTGGTCATTGGGGTCGAAGGAGGTGGGGACGTGCTCGGCTATTACTTGGTACGTTCTCGAGCTCCCTGTCGACGTGCCTCCGAATTGCGCCATAAATGCATGCATTACGTCCTTGGATCGTAGATAGTTCGCCGCCTGCGTGGAGTTGAGCGTGTATATTATCATTCCGTATTGAGTTCTGCGTGCTCCTGCGAAAGCCATGCCGTTGGGTTTGTCTACCGCCCTCACGCCCATCAGGTCGAGGGCCAGGGTTGCCTTCTCCACCAGCTCTTTCTCAGAGAGGCTCGCCAGCGCATCATCTTGTGCGTCAGGGAGTTTCCGTACCACGATCTGTCTATCCAACGCGTTCCCCTTCGCTATCGGCGCTGCGTGCTCCAGTGGGATTTGTGTGGCGGCTCTTGCAACTGACGCAAAGGTGGGTGTACCGTTTTCACTGGGTCGTTCCCGGTTGGATGTCGCTTCCGCCGCCTCGAGCACACTCTTAGTGCGAGTTGTGAGTTCATTCAGATTAGCGCGGAGGTCGTCCAGTACGTTCGTCATTAGGGTTGTCGCCCCCCGCAGCGCCTCCTCCTGCTTTCCACTAGCCTGTGTTGCTGCCTCAATCGTTTCGGCTGCCGTGGTCAGCTTGGGGTATATGAGCTCATCTATTTTCTTGCCCATTCTCACCACCGTCTCGTTGGCCATCGTGTCCAAGTCTATCTCTTCTAGGATGAACGCTAAGGCCCTGAGGGTGTTGACTGCGGGCCTTGGCAGTTTGGCTATACCCGCTGCTGCCTGTAGCGAGACATACGCTAGTCTCTGTGCGGTGACCTTCTCCCCTTGTGTGATGTACGCGTCTCGTATCAGGGCCGCCCTGGCGTCTTTCACGTTGAACACGTCAGTAAGGACACCTGTGGCATCAGCCAGCTCATCCCTAGTTAGTCTGGTCGCATTTTTGTCTAGATTACCTCCCGGAGTCCGGTTTCTCGAAGTCATAGCTTATGACGTGTTTTAAAGGTCTATCAGATAGGGACTAAGCTATCGTAGTGTTCGTTTTATTGTATATGGGAGGTGTGGAGCTGCCGCTCAGGTTGCCTTTGTCGGGGTCCTGGTCAGGGTGCCACGCGGTGTGTTGCCAAGAGAGTCCCACCGGTCCTCTGGGATACCTTTGTTATTGCAGAAACAACGCATGGGACATGTAAAATATCCCTTGGGATATTTACTTTACTCAAAAAAGCCCCAATCTACAGGCTGGTGGGACTGCCTGCTTGCTCAGCATCTGCCAAGTCACACAATAATAGTCATACCAATGCCAAAATGGATTTGGATCTTTGCATTGTGGCTAGACAATCAAAAGTCCGTATAAGCAGACATAATCATGAATCGAATGTGAGTGACAAGTTCATCATATTTTGGCTACAACACATTCCCTGCACCACCAACTACCAGGCACTTGTCTGGAACACAATGTACACCTTCCTTAGTACCCCTAGAATTAATTTTAGATTTTTCAGATGTGTAGTCGCAAAGTTAGGTGTTTAAGGGTCCATTTTTGGTAGAGGCATAGAATGCATTGTGAATATCTCCCCATATAAAATGGAATAAAATACAAAAACTCCCTGTGGGGTAGGTATATCATACTTACATCTCTTCATGGTCTTGCCCTGGCCATTGAGGTGCTGTAGTACATGTAATAATAATAAGAAATTCCAGCCACCCTTCCCTATATGGCAAATCGACCCCGTTTAGGATATCGGCAAATTCTGGTTGAAATTCTCGTGCGCGAGTTCAACATGACTTGTCGTTTTCAACAACGACGTGACAACGGGTGCGGATGCTAGAGCACCCTAGGTAAGTGTTCTTTATCTTTTTTCTTCATTCTACTGACTACTTAAACACACTTGTAGGTTTTTTTCCCGCACCCTCATGCCAAACGAACGCGAACGCGGCAACCGCAACAAGCAGACACGCATGCGGGCAACAAGGAGACGGGACGCAGCTGAGAATGGGGACAACCCAGGCCGACCATGACAGCAAGAACGAGGACGACGGGAATGACGACGATGGCGTAAACGAAGACAAGAACGAGGATGAACGCGACGATGGCGAGAACGGGGAAGACGACGACACAGTGGGCGCAGGAACTACGACAATGGGAAGACGACAACGGGCAGGGCCAACGAAGACGAGGATGACGAGGAGGGCAGCGGGCATGGGAACCACGGACGATGGAAACGAGGACGACCGGGATGGGGGAACGGGACCACGAGGACCACGGAGCCCGGGACAACAAGGACGACGGCAACCGGGATGACGAGGACGATGAGGACGATGAGGACGACGAGGACGACGAGGACGACGAGGACGACGAGGACGACGAGGACGACGAGGACGACGAGGACGACGAGGACGACGAGGACGACGAGGACGACGAGGATGACGAGGACGAGGACGAGGACGGGGATGGGGACAAGGGCGAGGACGGGGAGGGGCGTGGACACCAGGGGAACACCGGTATGTACTTTTGTTAGTCCCTCCCTTTCCTCCTTTCCCCTCCTCCTCCTCCATCCTCCATTCCCTTCTCCCCCTGACTGTCTCCTACCCCTTATCCCTCTTCCTAACCTGCCCCTTCTCCCCCTGCTTATATGCTGTCCATCCACCATCCCCACCTCCCATCCACCTCCTACCCCTTCTCCCCCTGCCCACCCCCTGCCATCCCCCCTGCCATCCCCCCTTTCCTCTCCTCTCCTCCACCTCCCTGTCTCTCCCCTGATAAAGTAGAATACCATGTATTTAGGTAAAATAATTGTTTAATTTGGTATATCTATTTTGAGTGGTTGCTAAATTAAAATTATGTAACATGTGGCATTGGTATGACTATTATTGTGTGACTTGGCAGATGCTGAGCAAGCAGGCAGTCCCACCAGCCTGTAGATTGGGGCTTTTTTGAGTAAAGTAAATATCCCAAGGGATATTTTACATGTCCCATGCGTTGTTTCTGCAATAACAAAGGTATCCCAAGGGATATTTTATATGTCCCATGGGCTTTTTTGTGGGTAAAGTAAATATCCCATGGGATATTTTATGTGTCCCATGGGCTTTTTCTTGGGTAACATAAATATCCCAAGCAATATTTTTCATGTCCCATGGGCTGTTTCTGTAATAGTGAAAGTATCCCAAGGGTTGTTCTATGTCCCATGGGCTGTTTTCTAAGACAAGATAAGTATCCCATGGGATATTCTACATGTCCCATGGGCTTTTCTCAGGTAAGGCAAATATCCCAAGGGATATTCTACATGTCCCATGGGCTGTTTTCTAAGACAAGATAAGTATCCCATGGGATATTCTATATGTCCCATGGGCTTTTCTCAGGTAAAATAAATATCCCAAGGAATAATATTACAATCCCTAGGCCTTTTAATCTATGCACACAAATATTTCCATAATTTTACCCATTTTATTTACAATGTTATAGCCATCTGGCTATAGTAGACCTGCTTGAGATATTTATCCCAGGAAAATATACATTCTCCCTGATGGTATTGTAATATGTCCCATGGGATATATCTACGGTAGAATAAATGTCCCATGGTATAATTTGAAGAAATGGAAACAGCCCATGGGATAAATCAATGGTAGAATAAATGTCCCATGGTATAATAGTAAGTATCCCATGGGATGTATCTACAGTAGAATAAAGGTCCCATGGTATAATATGAACAAATGGAAATGTCCCATGGGATATATCAACGGTTGAATAAAGGTCCCATGGTATAATATGAACAAATGGAAATGTCCCATGGGATATATATATGGCAGAATAAATGTCTCCAGGTACAATTTACAATATCCCATGGGACATATGTACAGTAGAATAAATATCCCATGGTATAATTTGAACAAATGGAAATGTCCCATGGGATATATATATGGTAGAATAAATGTTCCGTGGTATAATTTTAAATATCCCATGGGACATATCTATGGTAAAATAAATGTCCCATGGTATAATTTTAACTATCCCATTGGACATATTTACATTAGAATACATGTCCCCTGGTATAATTTAAAGAAATGGAAATATCCCATGGGATCAATCAATGGTAGAATAAATGTCCCGTGGTATAATTGTACATATCCCATGGGACATATCTACAGTAGAATAAATGTCCCATGGGTATAATTTGAACAAATGGAAATGTCCCATGGGATATATTGACGGTAGAATACATGTCCCATGGTATAATATTATAATATGAACAAATGGAAACATCCCATGGGCTATATCCATGGTAGAATAAATGTCCCATGGTATAAGTTCAATATAATGGAAGCATCCCATGGAACACATTTACATCCCATGGGAAATATTCATGGTCAAATAAATGTCCTATAGTATATTTCCTCAACATCAAAGTATCCCATGAGAAATATTCATAGTAGACTAGATGTCCCATGGGACACATTTTTGTGCCAGTTAGTGTCCCACAGTCTTATTCTGCATTGGTAACATATCCCTTGGACTAAGATTTGGTAGCTTCTTGAAATATATATTGTCCCTTACTTTAGCCAAATATAAGCTCTAAAATCCCATGGTACTTATATTTAGACCATGGTTCTCTTTTAAAATTATCCCTTGGGATATTTAATCATCTGCTGGGCCTCTTTTGAAAGTGTCCCATTTTAGCCTTGGTCTGAAAATATATCCCATGGGTGAAATGTCCCTGGGACTAATAAATTGTCCCTGGGAAGACCAGGCCTGGTAGAACACTTAGATGGAACACAACATACCGTTATGTTACATATAACTAGATGTACAATAGTGGTGGACTGAATTGAATTTGTGCCTGCTGCCAGGTCACCTTTGCACCTCCCGGTTGCTCCCCTGGAGGCTCGGGCAATGTTCCTTGTATGTATGTATGCACCAATTGAATTCAATATTAATATTACATCCTTGTCAAAATACTTTGCAATCTGAACCTTACCCCCACCACCACCAGGCATTACTATCCAAGGCAACAAAACAATCCACATGCGCTCCAGTCGGGCGGGACAGAGGGGGGAAGAGAAGGAGGGAATGGGGAGCGGGAAGAGAGAGTGGAGAGAGGGACTGGGGACCGGAGAGGGAGGGAAAAGGGAGTGGAGAGAGGGTCAGAGTGGCCAACTCCATACCTGAACCCTCGGAAACCATACCTGCAGTGGGTCTTGGGCAACCCGACCGTTTGGGCATGGTTTCATGGCCAAACCGCGGGTGGGGGCACACCCACCAATTAGGCGTTCCATTACCTTGCAAGGGTGGCTGGCCATGTCAATTGACAAGGGCCTGGTCCTCGCGAGGTATGTTTTGCCTTCCTCACCTCCCAAGGGTGGCCGCCAACATCAATTGACGTGGGCCTGGCCCTCGCGAGGTACTTGGGGGTGGTGCCGGTGCTGGCGCTGGTGCTGGTACTGGTGCTGGCCCCTCTTCGTTACCCTCATCGCCATCACCTTGAAGGGACAAGACGCACATCATTCGACGTGCGCTTGTGTTCACGAGGTAACCGAGGAGGAGGAGGGAGTAAGTGGATGGCAAAAGTAGATAGAAAAAAACATACCTGGGCTGGAGTGTGGGTGCACCACACCTCCGACCCAGCTTTCCATGCTCCCCGTCGTCGTTATCAGCATGGTCATTGTCGCGGCAGTTGTTGATCGGAGAGTGGAGAGGGAGACAGAGTGGAGGGAGGACAGAGAGCGGGGAGGAGACAGTGTGGGGTGAGGAGAGAGAGGGGGCAGAGGGTTGAAGAAATGGCAGGGAGGAATTGAGAGCGGGGAGAGATAATGGAGAGAGAATGGGACAGTGGGGAGTGGAAATGCGGAGATGGAGAGAGAGCTGGTGGGGGAGGTGTAGTAGAGGAGTGCAGGGAGGCGAATGGGAGGGAGAGAGAGGGTGGGGAGGAGGGAAAGTGTGTGGGACCAAGGCGAGAGTGTGTGGGACCGAGGCAAGAGTGGGGACAGGGAGAGTGGGCAGGTAGAGGTGAGTGAGTGAACAGGGAGAGGGAGAGTGGATGGATACCGTTGTGTTACCGTCATTCCCGCTGTTCCCCTCTTCATTGTCATCTGTGTTCTTGTCGTCATCCTTTCCCTCCTTGTCGTCTCTGTCACCATCGGTGTCATCCTCTTTTTCCTCATTGCCTTCATTGCCTTGTCGTCCTTGCTTCCACTGGTTGTGTTCTCAGAAAAAAGCGAGTGGGGGTGTGGTCAGATGAGGGTGCAAATGGCTCCCACAAGGAAGTGAGAGGTAGAACACGAGAGTCACTGGAGAAACTCACCGAGCAAATATTTGTCGTACTAGTACCGCTAACTTGAAGTTCAGTCATGAGTTTGGTTAGCAGAGACCGTCGGATGCACTAACCTACCAATGTCATGGAACCTCCAAGTAATATCGAGTGCAAGCATGAGTGGCAGTGAGTGCTGAATGTCTCGGTATTTTTCTCTTGATTTTTGATACAGTGGTTGTTGTATATGTGAATTTTCATAGTCAGTGCACTGTTAAACAAACTCTCATTGGTTGATCATCACCACCAATCTCTGACACCTCTCCCAGACCTCTCCCGGACCTCTCCAGCTACCTCTCCCCACCTCTAGCTGCTATACCTCATGTTGCAGTCAGTCAGGTGATCGACGTCGATCAACAATCAACAAACCACATTGTGTTCTCTTCTTGTTGCGCCTCTCTCTTTCACTCACACTTCCTGTAAGTCCCTTTCGCCTTTCAATCATTCTGCCAAAACTAATGCCTGAAAAGAGGTTTTAAGAGGCAAGAGGATGGCCATGATGAGGACACCATGGAAGAAGAGGACAACAATGAGGACGACGATGACAACAAAGAGGAGGAGGATGGGCAAGGAGGAACACAATGGCCAGTTCTCCCCATTCTCTCTATTTCTCCTCCTCGTCTCCTCCACACACACTCTCCCCATTCCTTCTATATCTCCCTGCTCCTCCACTCCCACTCTCTCTTCCCTCCCTGCCCACTCTCTCCATCCTCCCCCCACACACCATCTTCTCTCCATGCTCTTTCTTCCCTCCCTTCTCTATCTCCCTGCTCTCCCTCTCCCTGATGCCTCCCTCTCTACTCTTTCCTGCTCCCTCCCTCTCCACTCTCTGTCCCTCTCTCCTCCCTGTCTTTCTCTCTGCTCCCTCTTCCCCCTCCCTGTTCCCTATGTTCGACGCAACAGGGGTGTCATGAGGTGTGAGGTGTGAGGGCTGGAGGGCATCTGGCACCTCGCGAATGCTGCCTTCACGTCAATTGATGTGATGGAGGGTGTCGCGAGGTGTGAGAGAAGAGGGGGCACCCCGCCAACGCCACACCCACGTCAATCAACGTGGTGGGGTATCACTAGGGTCCCCATTCCCTCTCTCTTCCCTCCTTATCTCTCTCTCTGCCGTGTTCTCCCTCTCCCCTCCCCGTGTTCCCTTTATCATATCTGCATAGTCAATAGAGAGCTTGGAAAATGATATGGAAAAATGAAAATACTCAAAAGTGACATCTAGGAGGTTCAAAATAGAGATTTATATAATTGCAAAACATGGAAATGCTCAGAAAACATATCTAAAATACATGGCAGTTACATCAACAGAGGTTCATATACTCTAACAAGAGGTTGGCCAATTTTTGGGGGGAGCCTCCCAAGACCCAGGCCTCGAAGGCCACATCTCCCTCACATAAGAACCCCCCCTTGGAGGCCGTGGGAACCTACCTAAAGTGCTGCCTTGGGTGCAGCAGCCAGAACATCTGGTTTCGATTTTGGCATCTACGATTCCCTCTGGTGAATGGTCCTGGCTCTCATTCATCTGTCGTTGAGTCGACGTTGACACCGCTGCACCATTCTCCTTTGCTACTTATGTAATGTTGACGAAGGTTAGTGAGCCGGAGTGGAAATTGTCTTGGCGGGACGACGGGTTGAAGAACGTGGGCTAGTGTTCACGCGAAGGTGGAAACGAGCGTGTGTATTGTGAGTACTGAATGTACTACATGTAGAATAGAATGGTATCATACCTGGTGTTCACGTGAAGGTGGAAACGAGTGTGAACACAAACTACACTAGTGAATAGAATATAAAGGAGTGGGAGCTGATGCAATATACAACTAATATATGGAAAAGGAGGTATATTGGAAATGAATTGTAAGGGGGTACGTGCCTATGATATGAATTGCCCCTTTCGTCAAATGTGCCAAGTCTGACTCTCAACAACTTCCCTTTGGAGGGTATGTGAGATTGACGTCGTTCATTTGTGATCTCTTAGCTGGACTAGCCGCAATTGGCAAACCGTACACTGTCAATTTGACCTTCACATCTTTGCTCATGGAAGGTGAATCCATCTCAACTTGATCCTGGTGCCAAGATCTGTTTGATGTTGCTCTGCAGTAATTGGTAATGTGGTCGTCGGCCCTCATTGGGCCCTCCTGTTTTATCTCGAGTTATAGGTGTATAACAATGGGATAAGGCCATTAGCCTTATTGTGTATTTGTATCATGCTTATCTCAATACATCATATGTACAGCAAGTCAAAGCATAGCTATGTCCTCGGTAAAATGAGAATCTTACTCCTTTCAGTACCGATATTAAAATACTTTATTCAATGCCTATCATAACAACAAGTGATGATCCAGTCATGCAATCACATCAGTAAATACACAAGACCTTTTTTTGCACCTTTAAACACTTTGTCAAGAGGATAAAGTTCGATAAGGGGACAAGAGATTCACCTTTTAAAAGCCAGGTGGGTTTTCTTGGAAAACTTGGAAAAGGTGATTTCACTTGTAGAAGCTACAAAATAGTGAACAAAAGGGCTTCAAGACATCAGGAAATCAGTGAGGCACTGGCATGACCAGTTGGAGTTGATAAGTGGCTGTATGGATGCCGAGTGCCGGTCAAGCATGGTAAAGGATGGTACAGGTTGACGTGGCAGTTGTCAGTCAGGGGTTGAATGGCCATGGTGTACAATACTTGCAATTGAGGGATCATGGTTTATATGTCTTCGGAATTCTACAAAGTATGGCAGATAAAGTATCGTGTGATATGGGAACTAAACTATGCTGAGCGCAATTATCCTACTCAGCACAAGAAACTTCTAGTAGAACTAATACCCTCAGAGAGGCAAATATAATTAATTCCACATCAAATATCTTAGCCAGCACTATATTTCACAGTAGTACCCACCAGTTCATCAGCTGCCTTTTTTCCTCTTTCTGTCTTCTCTTTTATTTCATTTATTTTCATGTAGATTAATCTATATGAGGTACATATCATCCTATTATTGTGTACAACCAACCACCTTGGCGATTCGATGGCGAAATACTACAGTTCAGTGACTGGTCACTTCCCTTGCTACGTGTAGGGGCTTTCGGCACCTGTGTTGAGTCTTGACTGGTGCTGCAGACAATACTTGTTTCCCTTTGCTAGTAGCACTTTTCAAGGCGGGTTGATGTGCAGCGCTTCTTGTGGAGGACTTGGTCGCTGTCTTGGCCGTTGCTGGGTGTCCTGGAGATCCTGCTGCTGGTTGCCCTTTCAGTTTACCTGCAGCGCCTTTCGTGGCCAGCTTTGACACAGTAGCAGCACCTTTTGCACTGCCCTTGGTCAACCGTGACGTAGAGGCAGCGAGTTTCCCAGCTGCCTTGCCTGTCCCATGCCCTGGTGCTGCTTTACCTGGAGTGCCTTTTGTGGCTTTGGATAGAACATCTTTTGTGCATTTAATTATTCCTGTTAAATACCATTTTTTACAGTCTTGTAGAAGCTTAGCCACACAATATAAGTCATTCTGATAAATATTTAATTATTCCTGTGAAATACCATTTTTTTACAGTCTTGTAGAATGTTGGCCATACAATATACCATCAAGAAAGAAAAAATTGTGTACTTCTGTGACAGAGGTGAGCTTTCTTTGTCGTGGCATCCTTATTCTAATTGCCTGTATCAAATATCAGTTTTTTGACCTCCTGATCCCGCGAAGGGTCGCAAACTTTCTTCGGGAGAGGGATGTGACCCTTTGGGTCATGTCGTGTGGTGCCCAGGTCAAGATGCCTCAACGCTACCAGGACTTGGCTGGGGTGGTGAAGCAGTAAGTTTTTTGTCTTTTGTTTTTCTCAACTGAGCTGCACGCTTTGTCCTAAGTTTTAAATTCAACAACTTGTTTAGTGGGCCAGTGCTGCGCATGGCATGAACGAGTTCTTTTTTCCCCCTCCCCACTTCTTGCTGAATTAAGAAAATTGCATAAAGCATGTTACATATGGCATAAGATACATAGCATGTGTTGCATATTGCATATTGATCTAATAAGCCCACCTCCCACCTCTGCAACACATAAATTAGCATAAAATAAATCTACATAGAGTGTCTTGAGTCTTCATCAATCTCCTCTCTACCTGCCATCTCCCCTGTGTTGCACCATCATGCAACACTCTCAGCCATGAAGCAATTGCTCAGGGAGCAACAGGTCAACTGCCAATCACAACTGCCCCCCAAACAGTGTGCTGACAATTAACTCACATTTGCTCAACCCTACTTCTTCATGACCTTGAATGCTACACAACAGATTACCACATGAAGACAGCCATGCTTGACCTCAAGGAGGATGCTCAAAGACTCTGAGCATATATACCAAGTACAAGGTTTCTATTTTTACAGTGGTTGATATCATGGTCTGAAAGTTGTGTCAGATCAGTGTCTCTGGAACATGAGTTGCCTGTAATTATCCCATCATGATACCATACTTGTTTCTGTGCAGTAATAATACGTGAGGTGAAATGATATTGACCATGATATACAATGCCTCTAAGTTCTAATGTCTTTGTGCCAGTCTCTGAAACAAATTCTAGTCTATGACCGGTTTCAATGTGTTTGAATGGATACTCTAGAACAAGAATGTGTGGTGCTTCATTATAAAATACAAGTTGTTTCATTCTACTGTTGCAATCGGGACATCTTCTATTGGTTTTTTGTGACAAGGTATCAACCCACTCCATGGTAGATAGTTTAATGGTGTCATCAGCATGTAACACATAGCCTAGTCTGTTATCAATGGGTTCTTCTGCAAAGTCACATTGAGAACATTCATGTTGAGAAGAGGCTACAATGTCATTGACTTTAAACAAGTCTATAGCCAGATTTGCAACACTGATGCCCACAGTGCCTCTAGGATAGTCTGTAGGATTCATGTTATGCAGTGTAGTTCTAAGGTGATCTCTAAGCTGTTCAAATGCCACATTTTTGTGCAACACCTGTGAAAAACCATGAGACAATGTGCTCAAATGATCATTCATGTTTCTGAATACTGTGGACCACTCCACATGATTGTCTTTCCACAGATTGAACAGAATCACCAACAATGAGTCATATGCACAGCTGTAGTCATTTCTATCCCAGATCAGTCCAGCTGGAGAGTTAATGACCTGTTGCTTGCTTGTGGATCCTTTGTTGACATGGTCTTTGGTGATCCGAGGCCTTTTAGCTACTGGTTCATTGTTTGTATCAAGTGAATGTTTTTGGGTTGAACCAATAGCAACTGAGCCTTTTGCTGGAACCAATGAAGTTGCAACTACAGTTGCATTCTGTTTGCCTTTGCCTTTTTCAATAAATTGCCATGGGCTATCAGGGACTGTATGAGCCAATAGCCATGGATCAGTTGGTGACCATTTAATAGCAGTATCAGTTTTGGCAGGAACATAGTGAATTCCCTTCCACTGCTGAAAGTTTCGAAGCATAACAGAGTGTGTATCAGCATCAATGTGGTCAGGTAAAGCACCTTCATATCTGATCCTTGTAATCTCATCAAGCAATTCTAGTTCTCTAAATTCTTGTCTAAGATATCCAGAACAACCTCTAGTAATCACTTGTTTAGTGGGCCAGTGCTGTGCATGGCATGAACGAGTTCTTTTTTTCCCCTCTCTACTTCCATGATGAAGTAAACAATTGCATAAAGCATGTTACATATGGTATAAGATACATAGCATATGTTGTATACTGCCAATTATTCTAATAAGCCCATCTCTCACCTCAGCAACATGAAAAGTAGAAAAAATAAAACTACATAAAGTGTCTTGAGTGTTCATCAACCTCCTCTCTTACTGTCATATCTTCTGTGCTGTCTCATTATATAATATTCTCAGCCAAAAAAGAAATGTTGAGGAGGCAATAGGTCAACTGTCAAATACAACTGCCTCCTAAACATTATGATAATAATTGACTTACCTTCTCCAGGACCTTCTATGCTGTACAACAGATGACAACATGAAGACAGCTGTGCTTGATGATTGGGCTAATGTTACATATGGCAAGAACAAAGTCTTTTTTCTTTTATTGGATTTTTGTTTGTATGATTATTATGAACACCATAATTTTGCTTGAAATAAATTAGCATATAAGATAATGTATATATATGGCAATATCACATTGAATTTTATGTTTTAAGTAAAAATATCAGTATATTATCTGAGTTAAGCTCATTTCTGCTTATATGGCTGATATTTCCATATATAGTAATAGTGGTCACAAGTGACTGTAACTCCTGTGATCAACTCAAAATTTAGCATTTATAGTGTAAAATTGCCTTATATGGTTAGACTGGTCACATGTGACTGTCACACACCTTGCCCGAAATGGTTATATTAGTCAGCAGTTCAATTTTCAGCTGATTCCAATAAGAATTGAAGTTAGTATGAATATTTTGAATATAATTTGAAGGTAATGTGTCTTTTCTGAGGCAACCCATATTTGGATGCTTATGTAAGCTTGTCCACACATGGCTTGGACCACATGTTATTTTTCAGTATAACAAGTAGAATCATATCTTTTACCAAAAAAAAAAGTCCCCTACATACGATCAACTTCATTAATTAATTAATTAATTAATTAATTACGAACCCTCACTGAACCAGGTCTGATAAAGAACGAGTCTTTTAATAAATTAAAAGAACTCGTAATGAGTTGGTCTGTAAATGTAGTCATGCACAGCAGATAGTCCTATGAATTTTCCCTTTTGATTGTGCAGTACTACCTTTTCAGATTCAACTTGCATTCCATCATTTTCAGCTGGATTCCAAGCTTTCTGGACTTCTCTCACATAGTTTCTCCAGTAGACAGGTATGAATTTATGACTGGTATAATGATCAGGGTTGCCAAGCAGATACATTGAAGCCATTGGACCACCAATTTCAAGTTTTGCAGTCAAAGCATTTATGATCTGGGTGATGAGTTTTCTAGCTTTGTCTTTTCTTTTCATGGATCCTCCAAGCATTTCTGAGTTCCTGTCAAACACACTTCTGATGGTATCAAATATGCTATATGTTTTCAATCCAGGTTTTGTAATATAGTCAGAAATATATGCTACAATAGCTTTGATTGCAGTACCAGAAAGAAGACTTGTGACATTTCTACTTTGCTGCAATTCTGATATTACAAGTGGTGTCAATGTATTGATCCATGCTTCACCCTTTTTCATATTCAATGCACCAGTTTTTGGGTCTACTTGTGTTGATTCAAACACAGGTCTGGGAAATCTAGCTTTGCATTTACCATGTTTGTTCATGCAACTGGGTCTGTCTTTTCTCTGGACTTTCTCATTGTTAGAACTATTTCTGCCACAATTATGAACATTGGAGCGTAAAATCAAATGATCAACAGTGTTTGAAAATCTGTCCCACCAAGAATTGACCTGTTTGCAATTATTACAATTGTTGTCAATGTTCATATCATGCTGAATTGTACACATGGGTGGGGGTGCTTCAGGCAGAGTCTGAGTGGGATCTTTGTAGTCTTCTTGTGCAGATTTCTGGTTGACTTTAGCTTTGACTTCATCCATTGTTCCAGTCATGAATTCACCAATATGTACGCTTTCTAGATACTGAACAAAACCTTGTTGGAAATCTGAATTTGGATCCATTATTCTATCTCTGATTTCCTGAGGTGACAAACATCTTTTGAGCCATAGTAGCATGTGCATGTGAAGTGTGAGACGTCCTTGTTGCTCCACTGTGCCATAGTATGCCTTAGTGTCACCATAAAAGCCAGAATGGTTTGAACCAACTCCCAGGACATGTTTGATAAATAGCTCTACCATAAAGTGAAAGAATCTAGCACCAGCCACTGGATTTTCTGCAATAAGTCTGTACCACTCATCATACCCTCTAAGCTCTGGTGTAAAGGTTTCTTTGGTATCAGCATAATATAAGGAGAGTGGATGCATGTTATCTGCAGGTGAAAATGTGATGAACCAGGAAGGTGCACCCACAAAGGACATCAGAGACCATACTTCATTTCTCATATATTTCTTGCTTGTGAGTGATCCTTTTACATGACTTCCTACATGATCAATGTCTTTAATTAATTGGAAACATAACTTCTCTTCATCTGTTTCTGGAGTGACATGTTCACCATTTTCCATTTTTCTAGCAATGTTATTCAACACTCCAAGATCAACATCCATCAATCTTTGTGAAATGTGTTCAAACTTTGCCTTTTCAGCTAATAAATAGCCACCTGTTGTAGACTCCTTTATTTGCTCATGGTTGAATGCAATCAAAGGAAAGTGTGGATCTTTCTGAAACCTCTTGTCATAGTACATTAACAAGTGTCTTTTGTGTTTGATTTCAGATATGTTGCCTTGGATCAGAGAGTTTCCAATTCCACCAAGTCCATAGGGAAACAACCATGACATCATTTGAGGGAATAACTGAGGATTATTATAGATGGATTGTGGATCACTCTCATGTCCAATTGCTAGGATCTTTTCATTATCCATCAAATGTTTCAAGGCAATGGCTTTTATAGCTTTGATACTTTTGGTTGAGTATTCTTCACCAGTCAAACCATGAACTACAAATGGACACATGCCAGTCTCAGTTCCTTCTTCCTCTTCCATGTCATTAACAGCAGTAGCTTCTGGCTTTTTGTTAACAAATGATTGTCTGTACTCTACCACAACTGGTATGTCATTCTCAGGATATTGCTGCAAGTTTTCATCTGAAATCTCCAAGTCAAAATAGTCACCGTGATTCAGTTTCAGCTAGTTCAAAGCAGTGGCAACTTTGTTTCTCCTAACAAGCAATGGTGTACGCTCAAAATCAGATTTTGTAGGCTTACATGGTCCAGTATAAATAAATGCTAGCGCTTGATCGAACTCATCAACAGGTGGAGGTAAAATGTCATAAATCTTAGGAGTTGGATTGGCAAATGTAATGGCATTTGCTCTCATCTTGTGCATTCCTGAAGAAACTCAAACTATACATCTATTGTGTCTCACTCTAGCGATAAGAAGCTGTTCTGCATAAGACAAATTAGTCAATTCATTAGGAATCTCTCCAAGCCATAAACCATTTGCCAGAGACATAGCAGGGCGTTTTCCTTTAACCAAAGACTTGTGACACTTCTTGCAAATGCCATGAAGGTCTTCATTGATTATAGGGCTATCTGAAAATTGGATTAGATCATCAAATGAGAAGCGCTCTTTGTGAGTTACACCAGATTGTTTCAAACAATTCAAATTCAAGTCTATGTAGCTTTGCAATTGCAGGACTGGTGTTAATCTTCCACAGACAGCACAACCAGATTCACTGAATTTGTTAGGAGAAGTATCTTGACAGAACTTGGAAACAATAGTGTGTTGCAATTTTGTTGAAGGTGGATCTGGAGGAAATTGAATGTTGTCTCTATATGTATTGACAGCGAGGTGATTGGTTTGGGCATGCTGCTCAGGGTGATTCATTGTATGTCTTCTGACTGCATTTATTGTGTGTTTTAGGTGTCTGTCATGATGATCAACTTTGAACTTTTGAACAGCTGCCAGGTTTTGTGTTGCATGTGTCTCAGGATTGTCCAGATGAAATTTCTGTACAGCTGCTAGATTTTGTGTTGCATGCTTGGCAGGATTTTCTAGATGAAATTTCTGTACAGCTGCCAGATTTTGTTTTGCATGTCTCTCAGGATATTGTGTTTTGAATTTTTGAATAGCCAGAAGGTTTTGTTTGGAATGCTTCTCAGAATTCTAATTTTTGAACTTATTAACTGCCATGATATTCAGGGTTTTCTTGTGACTTGCAATTGCTTCTTCATCAATTAATTCAAATACTGACACAAAAGCAGGGCAGCTGGAGCACACATGATTCTGTATTGCAGTCTGAAGTGCTCCATGATTTATTCTTGAGTGTACAAGAATGCTATGGCTAGCAGCAATCACTTTCAAACTTGCAATGGTCAATTTTGGAGTCAACAGTTCAAATGGGTGATTTACACTTACAAGTGACTTCTCAGATGATGATTCCAGTGAGAGTGCTTCATTTTTTGGCATGTACGAGTGGAATTTATATTTAGCTGCATTCATACTAGCATTATCATTGATTGAAGCAGGAATTAGTTCATGAAATGAGAATACATTTGCTTTTCCTCCACCAATACATTCAATATGAATGTTAGCATTGAAAGGTACATTTTCACACATGAACATGTCAAATAATTTCGAAGTTTTATTGCAAATATAGTGAGCAGACATTTGAAAAGCTAGAAAATGATGCAGAACCAAGACAAACAACAGAATTCCTCCATTGGCTAATATAGGTTATTTGATTACATATTTCAGGTAAGCTTTAAAGTCATGTTTTCTGACTAGATTCTGTTGAGATTTCAACTTAATATACATGCATTTGTTAGCAATGCTGATTGTACAATGATAGACAGAAAGCAAATCAAACATGTTCAAGAAGATTCTGGCATATAGTTCAAATAAAAAGAAGGGATGAGCTGATTTACAACTAGAAAGAACAAATTCAGTACTGTTGGAGATACTTGTGATTTTTTCAGGGATGTGTGATGTGAAAGAAGAGGTGGATCGGAGACTAATATTATGAATGGGGACTAAAATTGGTAAATAAGTGGGATTTTCATTCTTTGTGAGATTGTCTTTGTAAAAATTCAGAGTAACAGGGCACAGAATGACATTTGGTATTACAGAGACAGTTGGTGTGACATGGACATTTTGTATGTCACTTGCAGGAGGCACAAGGCCAATCCCAGTAACAGCACATTGTGCCCAAGACATTGCAATGATAAAAATCATAAGATATTGTGACATGGATGACATTTTTAACATTTTTGTGAACAGTTTTATAATTTTTTTGAAAATAGAAGCTGGATGACAATATGGATATGTCAAATATATCTGGAGAAGATGAATAAACAACATACCAATACAAATTCCAGGACATAAAGTGAAAAATCAAAAAAATCCATAAAAATTTGCATTTTAAGGCTATATATGAATAAAATATGTAAACATTTGATCATAGATGATAAAAGATTCATACCTGAGGCAGAAAAGATCCACTGTAAAACTGTAGGTTAAGAAATGAGCTTATACAATCTACAAAGGTGAAAAAATGCGAAATTTCCACATACTTTGAATGTTGACAGGAAGATTAACTGTCCAATGATAGATTATGTCAACCAACAATAATTTACACCAATAAAAGACATTACCAGTGCTCCAAGATACAAAACAGAGCCAGAGAAAAGAAAAAGCGTGAAAATCTGAAGAATTTTTGACTTTTTTATCTATAAAAGGGAATATTATGTCAGCATTGGACCCTGAATGGTGTGGAAACATCACCTGATCCAGGTCGCATTTTTTCGGAGTCTGAATATGGAAAACTGAGCTTAAACAAGCAAAAAAGGTGAAAAAACATGAAATTTGTACATACTTTGAAAATTGACAGGGAGATGAGCTGTAAAATGATAGATTATGTTGATAAACAATAAGATTTACAAATTGAAGACATTACCTGTGGTCCAGGAAAGAAAATAGAGCCATAGGAAATAAAAAGCACCAAAATCCGAAGAATTTTGCACGTTTATGTCTAAAAAAGGAAAGCTTATGTCAGCATTGGACCCTGAATGGTCCGGGCACATCACCTGATCCAGAAAACATTTTTTCGGAGTCTGAATATGAAAAACTGAGCTTAAACAAGCCAAAAAGGTCAAAAAATGCGGACTTAACACACCAAATGGGGAAGGTGGTGGTTTAGGTTCAAGAGGCAAAAGCACAATAAGGTTCAAAGTCTGGGTTCAAATGGTGATCTGACTAATGATTACATAATCATGATTACATAAGAAAATTGACCAAAACCAAAATTGAAATACCAAGTAATCTAACCATATTGGGTTTCTTTATTTGTATTTGTTTGTTATATAACAATAATATAGGATCACTTCCAACTGTACAGTGATAATGCTAGCAGGAAAGAATATTATTTGTCTTTGTTTACATCTATTTGTATATGTTTACCAAAGCTTAAACAACAATGTGTACACTAAAACACATGATAAAATATGTATTAGTGCATTATATAATTAGGTTTGTTACATGAAATGAAGACTATCATGATCAATATAAAATTTAGCATACATTATGTAAAATTATCTTATATGGTTAGACTGGTCACATGTGACTGTCACTGTTGAGATCAGCATAAAATTTGGTATATAATATCAGAAATTACCTTATATGGTTAGATTGGTTATATGTGACTGTCACACCTTACCCGAAATGGTTATATTAGTCAGCAGTTCAATTTTCAGCTGATTCCGATAAGAATTGAAGTCAGTACGAATATTTTGAATATAATTTGAAGATAATGTGTCTTTTCTGAGGCAACCCATATTTGGATGCTTATGTAAGCTTGTCCACACATGGCTAGGACCCACTTCAGTCAACCACCTAGCCCCAACTAACTAGATGTAACACAACTCTGTAGGTGTTCCATCTAAGTGTTCATATAACCATGGTACTCCCAAGGACAATTTATTGCCCCAGGGACATTCTCACTGTAGGCAGGCATAGGGATATATTCTTATCCCTAGGGACAATTTCCAAAGAAGACCAAGGACTGAATAGTTATCCCAAGGGATGATTTTGACAAAGGATCATGGCCTGAAATATTGTCCCATGGGACATATTACAATACCATCAGGGAGAATATATATTTTCCTGGGATATATTGTCAACCAGGTGTTGCCTCAGCTCAAGCTGATGTTTTTTGAAAAATAGCTATAACATTGTAAATAAAATAGGTAAAATTATGGAAATATTTGTGTGCATAGATTAAAAGGCCTAGGGACTGTAATTTCATCCCTTGGGATATTTATTTCGTCCCTTGGGATATTTATTTCGTCCCTTGGGATATTTATTTCTTCCCTTGGGATATTTATTTCAACCCTTGGGATATTTATTTCAACCCTTGGGATATTTATTTCGTCCCTTGGGATATTTATTTTGTCCCTTGGGATATTTATTCCATCCCTTGGGATATTTATTTTGTCCCTTGGGATATTTATTTCATCCCTTGGGATATTTATTTTACCTGAGAAAAGCCCATGGGACATATAGAATATCCCATGGGACACTTATCTTGTCTTAGAAAACCGCCCATGGGACATAGAACATCCCTTGGGATACTTTCACTCTTATAGAAACAGCCCATGGGACATGAAAAATATTGCTTGGGATATTTACATTAACGAAGACAAAGCCCATAGGACATATAAAATATCCCTTGGGATATTTACTTTACCCACAAAAAAGCCCATGGGACATATAAAATATCCCTTGGGATACCTTTGTTATCGCAGAAACAGCCCATGGGACATATAAAATATCCCTTGGGATATTTACTTTACTCAAAAAAGCTCCAATCTACAGGCTGGTGGGACTGCCTGCTTGCTCAGCATCTGCCAAGTCACACAATAATAATCATAGCAATGCCACATGTTACATAATTTTAATTTACCAACCACTCAAAATAGACATAGCAAATTAAATAATTATTTTCACTAAATACATGGTATTCTAATTTATAAGGGGAGAGACAGGGAGGTGGAGGAGAGGAGAGGAGAGGGGGAATGGCAGGAGGAATGGCAGGGGGTGGGCAGGGGGAGAAGGGGCAGGAGGTGGATGGGAGGTGGGGATGGTGGATGGACAGCATAGGCAGGGGGAGAAGGGGTAGGAGACAGCCAGGGGGAGAATGGAAAGGAGGAGGGAGGAGGGGGAGGGGAAAGGAGGGAAAGGGAAGGACCAACAATACATACCGGTGTTCCCCTGGTGTCCACGCCCCTCCGCATCCTCGCCCTTGTCCCCGTCCCCGTCCTCGTCCTCGTCCTCGTCGTCCCCGTCATCCTTGTCGTCCCGGTCCCCGTCGTCCTCGTCGTCCTGGTCCCCGTCGTCCTCGTCGTCCCGGTCCCCGTCGTCCTCGTCCTCGTCCTCGTCCCCGTACCCATCCGCCTTGTCCTTGTCCTCGTCGTCCCCGTCCCCGTCGTCCTTGTCCTTGTCCTCGTAGTCCCCGTCCCCGTCCCCGTCCTCATCGTTACCGCGTGGCCCTGTTCCCGTTCACGTTGTCGTTGCCGTCCCGTTTGCCATCCCGTCCTCGCCATTTCAGTCCTTGTTGTCCCTGCTGCCATTGTCCTCGTTGTCCCGGTCTCCGTTGTCCTCGTCATCGTCCCGGTCGTCCTCGTTTCCGTCGTCCGTTGCTCCCGTCCCCGTTCTCGTGCTCGCTGTCCTCGTCGTCATCGTCCCCGTCGTCGTCGTCGTCGTCGTCATCCTTGTTGTCCCGGGTTCCGCGGTCCTCGTCGTCCCGTTCCCCCGTCCCGATCGTCTTCGTTTCCTCGTCCGTGTCGTGGTTCCCGTTGTCGTTGCCGTCGTCTTCCCCTTTCGCACCGTGGTCGCGTTCGTTCGTTTACCCCTTGTCCTCATTTTCGTCGTCCCCGTTCTTGCTGTCGTGGTCGGCCTGGGTTGTCCCCGTTCTGGGCTGTGTCCTCCCTCCTTGTCGCCCGCATCCGCGTCTGCTTGTTTTGTTCGCGTTCGTTTGGCACGAGGGTGCGTGAAAAAAAGCCTAAAAGTATTTAAGTAGTTAGTAGAATAAATGAAAAGCATAAATGGACCACTTACCTGGGGTGCTCTGGCATCCGCACCGTTGTCGCGTCGTTGTTGAAAGCGACAAGTCTTGTTGAACTCGTGCACGAGACTTTCAACCGGAATTTGCCGATGTCCCAAACAGGGTCGAGTTGCCATATAGGGAAGGGTGGCTGGATTTTCTTATTATTATTACATGTACTACAGCACCTAAATGGCCAGGGCAAGACCCTGAAGAGATATAAGTATGCTATACCTACCCCACAGGGAGTTTTTGTATTTTATTTCATTTTATATGGGGAGATATTCACAATGCATTCTATGCCTCTGCCAAAAATGGACCCTTAAACACCTAACTTTGCGACTACAGGTCTGAAAAATCTAAATTTAATTCTACAGGTACTAGGGAAGGTGTACATTGTGTTCCAGACAAGTGCCTGGTAGTTGGTGGTGCGGGGAATGTGTTGTAGCCAAAATATTATGAACTTGTCACTCACATTCGAATCATGATTATACGGACTTTTGATTGTCTAGCCACAATGCAAAGATCCAAATTCATTTTGGCTACAACACATTCT